>CAXAMN010006335.1:255184-332325 GCA_963970005.1 Durusdinium trenchii
ATACAAACGGCTGTCATTTTGTCAAGCACTGATACAAGATGGTCATAGATTGTCTACACATTGCTGTATTGCCAGTTGTTTAAAGATGATCATGATGATCCCATGGGTATCACGGGAACCTTGATACTTATAATATCTTATACTGACCATTACTCATTACTCCTAACATCTCCTACCTTCGTCACCAACGTCATGCTTTGGTGTCTACAAGTCCTGAGGTGGATAGTAAGGGCAGCTGCTTGAGCTCCAACACGGATCCATTCACTCCATCAATTCCACAGACTCTCACAACCCTCACCAAAACCTATACTCAGCTGTTTGCGAACCGCAGTGCTTCTTTGCCTTCTCACCCTTCCCCCTTCCAGAATCGCCGAACCGAGGCGACCGGAACGGCGACCGGGCCGGGAGCCGGGGCGCCAGCCGCAGCCCCAAGCCGCGCCGCGGCAGTCGGAGTCCCGAGCCGCGCCGGGGCGGCAGCCGGCGGATGAGGTGCGGTCGAATGCAGCGGATGCCGCGAGAGTGGAGCGGGACGCGCAGTGGGGCGACGGGGGGTAGATCTTTTTTCCAAAGACGATCTCTCCACTGATTGTCCCTCGTTGAATGTTATGTAGTATAGCAGACGTAGGTGGTAGTAGGAGGCGCAAGCATATAGAATTATAGTGATTAGTATATGCATGCATGTATATAGCAAGCAGGATTCACTGCCGGGTTCGACTGCCTGATCCAGGTCTCGCAGCCGACGGCCCAGCCCACGGCGAGATAGCCGAGATCGAGGCTGCCGCGAGATCGGTGGAATATCGGTTTTTCATCGGTTCATCAACCCCCAGGACAAGAGGAGGACAAGGCCTGGACACAGAGCCCAGCCACAGAGCCCAGCCACCCAAGCCTGAAGAGGATGTGCTTTTTTCGAATCAAGAGTCTACATGATCAAGAAGGAAGGAGATTGGTTTAGGAAAGACACTCCATGGGACTGGCATAGGACTGCCGATCAGTTGGGGAGTACTTGACCGGGGATTTTTATGGGGTGGCCAGGCCGGTGGCCATATATATATATATATTTATTTTTTTCAATATACATGGAGTGTTTGGGTTTACTAAGACAGAATACTACACCCCCCGACATATTTTGACCGTTGGAGATCGGTGGATATTTGTTTACTACGTGGATCATATCCACGACAGCAACACATGCTACACGCTGGTTCCGAGACATGGAAGAGGTGAACAAATCGCAAGGCTTGGAGCCAGTCTGGTCCAAGGTCATCAGGTTCACTCGACCTTTCCCGACAAAAGAAAACCCGGAGCCACAGGGCCCCACCGGGTTTTTCGGTCCAAAAGAAGACCCGAAAGCATCCCTAGATAGATGTTTTGTGGGGGTGTTTTGTTTTGTTTTTGTGTGTTTTGTTTTTCTGATCGACTGGCACGAAGAAGATCAAGTCCAACTGTTGGTCGTTCTGCAGGGTTTTGGCCTTCGCCACCCAAGACATCCCTTTCACAAGAACAGGGTCATTCATTGCGACCTTCATGATACTGGTGGTCCATACCCAAAGTGGTATATAATGACTCCCGGTCAGGCCAGAGATTGATTTCAGGAGTCAATGATCAATACTTCCAGTCCCATGGATTTCTTGTTCCAAGAGATTTTGGTAGTTTCACTTTGCCAGGAGGCCGAGACTATGCAGCCTGGCAACCAAAAACTGAGACACCCTGCGGTGCAGCCAGTGCACAGGGTTCGAGGTTGCCCTGGAAAGCTGTTTGCTTTGACCTGAGTTGCACTAATCTCTATAAAACCATTTGCAAGCAGAGCCAGTGGATCCAGTGACCACTATAGCTCGTAACCAGGGTTCCAGTTCGACCAAGCATAGACCCAACGAAGCCCAGGTGACATCCAACAAACGAAAGAATTCAGAATATTCATAGACAATTCCGAATGGTGTCTGGAACTATATAAGGAAACTCTTATGAGTTCCTATTTCATATGTGCCCATGCGATCATGTTCGTAAAGAGTTTGAAGTCTCAGTTCTTCGGTGCTGGTGCGGTGCTTGCGGACCGCTGCGGACCGACGCACCCCTCGCACCTTCCAGTTTCGACGTAACGTGACTTCGCTTCCGGTGCGAACGTACCGGGCGTCACGGCGAAACCGACCGGTGCGTGGGCGGTTCCTGGGATCCACTCTCATCACCCCATCATCTCCGAATCCTCACCACTAGAAAGGACTATACTGTACTGGTTTGCATATGTTTGCATGACTGCAGAATGAGGGATACTTACTAGATCCAGTTGCTTTCTGGATACTGGTTTAGGGATACGTCTTCCAAACCGCCACGGTTCTCAACAAATTCACGCTCAAAACACGCTGGCGTCAAGCGCTAAGGACCGTGGTGGCTACAGGCCCCACGCGCTTTTCGCCGCCGCGCGACGCGGTCGACGCGGTGCGGGGGTGATTCGACCTGACAGGCGTCACGAAGCAATCCTCCTCAGGGAAGAAAAAGGCAGCACATGGGGATGGCCAGGGAAATTCAGGTCCGCATAACGTATACCCAACATATTATATGTTTTTTAAACCAATCTGAAAACATGGACCCCTTTCGACCCGTTGTCCCTCCGGTCCATGGGCATCTCCGTTTGATGTGATGTGACCACGTAGACCTTCGTTTGAAACCGGAGGGTATGACTTACATGGACGAGCATGGGATGTGTTTGTGGTTCTGGATGGTTTTCTGACGATTCTTCTCCATGTACATATATAATATACATGTATAATATATATATATATATTTAGGTGTGCATTAACAACCCTGACAGAAAGAAGGGACGAATATACCAAAACTGATTGGGCTTCATAGTGCACACACCATAGCTATATATATATATATGTATATAGGTTCAACAATTCCACTGTTTTTAACCTTGAAATCCAGTAGAACAATGAGTGTCACCAGCATCTCAAATTCATTGTTCAGCGGCTGAAACCACTCAGATCCGCCAGCCTTTCGTGGCTTTTTTTGGTTTCTGGGACACCACCGTCCATCCCACCAATCCTACCAGTCAGGTCCCGTGGCCGCGACGACCGCCGTGGTCGCGACCGGCGAGATCGGAGTGGGAGCTCAGATCGGTGGGAGCGGCGAGAAGGGCGGTTGAAGGGTGGGCGCTCGCATTTTTGTTGGAACAAATGGGAAGAAACCTCAACAAGCCAGAGGTTGAAGGACTAGTTACTATGCTGTTCGACTATGCAGGTACCCCTCAGGTATGCGGGGTCCTAGTTACGGTATGCTACGGTCACTGAACCTCAAACAAGAGAGGATTGAGGGTTTGCAGATGTTTGCAGTGTTGAAAAGAATGAGCAGCAACAAGCAGTAAAACACTCCTGATTTCTTCCACAGCAAGCAAACACTGCGCAAACTCTAAGGCACAAAGCTCGCAGCAACAAGCTGGAGAGATCAACAAGGTTGTCATCTCCAACTGGAAGATCCACCTGTCTGAACCTTTCCGAATTTCCAGGTCTATTCGGATGTGGATCAAGAGCCCCTCATCGCATGTCTACCCTGGATGTAAGTAGCTGGAAGAACGGACACTTACCAGGTGAGCCTGGTAGTCTAGTATACCCAGACAGTGCATGTATGCCATATATGCCTACAAGTATGCCTACATTAGGGTGGTTTTGGGGGTCAATGTAGGCATATATATGGCATGTATGGAGTGTCTATATAGTAAATATTTAGGATTTCTACTGTAATATTACATTATTGTACTCTTGATTCAACATGATTGTGCACGAAGAGGTTTATCATGGAAGAAAACAGTCCAAATTGGAGGGGTTATTCCACACCAGTCTATATTTAGCTCGAGTTGATAGTTATAAGTAGTATTTCTATAGCTCCAGTCTCATACGATTCTTCGGAAGTTGGAAGGTCTCTGTCCTTCCATTCCCAGGCTCCCCTCGCGCGACCGGGCTCCCGTCGCACTCCCCCAGGTCGCGCAGCCGCCGCGATCGCAGGGATCGGAGCCCGCCGCGCGCCTACGGGCCCGGGGGCAGGCGACCGAGGGAGACCGGCGAAGCGAACTGAGTGATGCCGCGTGGCATCCGACGGTCGGGTACGTGACGAAGGAGTACCGACGTCGTTTCGTATCGGGTGACGTCGGTTGACGATGGAATAGTGACGTATTCATTAGGGTCAATGTATGGGGTCAATGTATGCATGTAGCATCATGTAGCTATTCCAGAACAGGGTCTGGGTATAGATAAAGATTACTAAACGCATCTCAAGTCTGTAGGAATCAAAAAACGGAGTGAAGCCATTGAAGCTACGAACGAAGGATGACGAAGGCCTCCTGGCGGCCTAGACTAGACCCCACTATACTGATGTGACCTGGGGGATTCTGCAATATCCAAATGGCTTCTGACCCACGACGCCAAGCCATCGGTGTTGATTTCAAGGCTTCGTGTTGCCTCAGAGTGGAACACCAAGCCATCAGCCGGAAGTGGAACTTCGGTCACTCCAGAGGAGTTCGAGTTGATGTACCTGTGCCAAAGATGAGGTTGGCGATGGATTAGCACTTCTAATCCCCACTTCTGCCGCAGATTCCATGCCATCGCCTCTCATGTTTGGAGCGCCTATTGTTTGGACAGCTCCAAAGATTCCATTCGAGGGTGAAAGCTTTGCGCCTGCTCATCTCTCTTGGGATGTCACTTCCGCAAGCATGCAGCCGTGTTTGCAAGCATGCTAGGCATCGTGCCATGCTTGCCGCGCAGCCCCAGGTTCCTGGACCCACAAAATCCAGGCAAACCACTTGTGGAGATGGGTCAAGACATGTCAAAACCACTCGACCAGTCCACCCCGTCGCGAAAGACCGACCGTTGGTTCAATCGGTCGGTCTCCTGGTGCGACTTAAAAGGCCCAGTCAATTGGGAATCAGTATGAACCAGTGGTTCCGAATGAAACCACAGTTTGGAACTTCCTTACAAGTACTCGTGGATACTCGTGGCTGCCTGTACTCCCGGCTGCAGGCTACTCCCAGTAATTATGTCGAAAAACACCCAACACCTTGCAGATCCAAGACCTTGCGTGGGCGACTCGGAGTATTTGGAGGCTTCCCTCGATCTTTTGATCATCCGTACCATCCTCTACAGTCCTTCATGTTGCGGGGGCGACGGGTCACCAAAACAAGGGAGACAAGATGTTTCGAACTACAACCCCACATGGTTTTCAGTTGTTCCATGTAGATCCCTTCCAAGGGTGTAAGTCCACGTTGGACATTCCAAAGCCGGGCCACACGACGTCGGGTTCGCGCGATCGCCTGCTGTCGCAGGCCCAGTGGTAACTGGGGAGGAGTGCCTTGGCGGGAGCTTATTAAGAACGTGAGGCATGAGGGGTGGGACAAAGTTGTGCAGGTTGCAGGGTAGTGTGTGCAATCCCAAGGGCAGGTTGCAGGGATAGGGAATATTAAATGGAGCTCCAGCTCCGGTATAGTAGTCATAGGTAGGCAGGGATTCGAGGTCTTCCTCGTTGTGAAACCAACCAGAAAACCGAAAAACCTGGGCATTGGAGACATCATCATCCGGTTTTCTACAGCTCAGTTCCAAGTTGAGTCTATACGGTCCAAGACCAGGACGATGTGAGCATGATTTGACTGTCCCCGGAACGGAGAAAGAAACAGGGACCATGTCAGCCTTCAAACAAGATGAATTGGTGCATACCTAGAACCCGTTTGACCTTTGTTTTGATATGAAAAGACCATGTTTTGGCTCCAAAACAGGGGTCAATCAGGTTCTAGGTATATATTATAAATTGTAATAATGGTACTCCTGCCAGTTCCCCATGTGTTCATTCTTCACTGCTCTCAGCAATGACCGCCTCCTGCCCGCTCCAATGTGCCAAAAAGGACTGGAATTGTGAGAAGTGCGACTGCAACAACTTCGCGCGGCGCAACGAGTGCTTCCGATGTGGCTCGAAGAAGCCGGAGAACGCGTGAGCGTGAAAACGAAACGAAGGAAACGCCTGTGGTCGGCGCATGTGATCGACAGGCTGTGCCCGGCGCCAAAAGCGTCGGAGGAAGGGAGGATCGGATGAAAGGCAATCGAAGCAATGAAGAACAGTTTCAAAGGGGTGCCAACTTGGAACTGATTTAGGGTCTAAAAACCACCCCTTTGTGATTCCTGGAGAAGAAGCATGCCATGTAGTAATATAGAACAAGAGGGGCCCTCACTGGTTGGGTTGAAGGCGGCGCTACTCTCAGGACAAATCCTTGGACCTGGAGTCTTCGGGCTCTTCGAGAAGATGGGAATAGCTGCAGATAGAACTGATTATCAGTTATATAAACAACTGGTGTTTAAACAACATCTTCTGTTATAGCTGATGTTGCTATGATGGTGTTTATATAGTAGATGATCAGTTTTATATATAAACAACATCATATTAACAACATTATATACACAACTGGTGTTTCATAGACTCTCATAGATGGATTAGTCCGAAGAACCCAGAGTTTGACTTTTCCATGGAAGATGTGACCGTAGCGTGAGGGCAAGCATGAACTCTTGTGCCCTTGTTAACTTGGGGGCATTGTTCCTTCCCTTTTGTATATACAGGGGTCTGAACTTGAAACCTGCTCCTGAAGCTCTTGCAGCATCGGCGTGACCAGACTAGTGACTTGGGTCGCGAAGTTGTTTGTCTTCCAGGTCCATGTTGATTACTTGGCGAAGCTCTCAAGATGTCCCAAATGGTGTGGGTGAAAATCCTACCTACCCCACGTGGATCCAGGCAAAGCACGGGGACGGATCAAAACCACCGGAGCCCGACCAACCCACCATGTAGCTTGACCGGTATAGGTCAATCAAGATAATCAAGGTATGGTTTGGACCCGCAGCCGTATAGTAGGTAACCAGTGGTTCCAAAGACTTCAATCCTAGACCGAACGGAACTGGCCCACTGGCTGACACTGGTCATGGTTTTTGGATAGTTCATATTATTCATTCATATTCTATCGACTCCAGGATGACTATAATCTCAAGGTCCACTGACTCATCCCTTAAAGCGGCGATGTGGTTTCCTCCCTTGCTCCGATGGAATCAGGGACCTGCGTCCAACGTCCTGCAAGATTTTGCTTGTCGCACAGCAAAAACACTCGCCCATTGCAACAGATCATGAAGTGGCTGTTGCTTAGCTGTGGCTACAGTGAGGGCTCAAGATTTGGGTGCAAGCGGATATACAGTAACTTATGGCATAATTGTACAATATCCCTATCCCAAGAAACAACAAACAACAACATATCATTGCTTGCATGTATGCCATTCTTTGGCACAGTTATTGTTCATTGGCCTCTCGATGACTCCACTTGTATGCCAAGCCCGTGCCCGCACTGTGCCCTCACTGGATGACGGAAGGAGTCTCGAGACTACCCAGCGTGGCATGTGTCAGCACATGCCATGCTGACAGACCCATGTCCCTAGTTAGTTCAGATGTCATTCTCCAACAGTCCACTCAAAGATCTTCAGAAATGTCTCTCTTTTGTTTGTTTGTTCTGACACACACCATGCAAAAGACAACGACCTTTTGGCTTAGAGAATCTTCGTTTCGGGTTGACAAGTCAGCGAGAGCTTCCTAGTCAGTTCCTGTCGGTGCCCAGGACGGGAGCAAGCCGCGGCCAAACGCTCAGGAAGGTACCCACTTGAAAGCATTGTGGAATGTAGAACCCTGAAAATATGAAAGTTTTGTCAGGTGGTATCGCCATGCATGACGACCATGCATGACGACCCATGTCCCCACGAAGCAGGTGAAACACAAATGACTCCTTGACCTTCCGGGCGTGACGTTCGGAGCGCGTGCCACGGAACTACGCAGGTCGCAGGTCAGGCTCGAGCGCGGGGCCGAGCGAGGTGAACGTGTGTGGCGAAGGTGAGGGCTTTTGTAGACGTAGACCTGCACATGGAGGAGGCCCAATGTTCATAGCTCTGAACTGGCTGATGTCAGGTCACTAGTCGCAGAAACATGGTATAGGACATGTTTACGGAATGATGTCAACTAGGATTCGTAGGAGAGAACAACGTATTATGTGTTTGTAGCTGTTTGTACATGCCTCCAATAGGGGTGCACGTTTTGTTCGATGATTCCTCTCTTTTTTGCACTGTTGCACCAAATGTATCCAAATATGAAATATGGCATACCCCAGCTTCTTCAAAGTGACCTTTTGAGGGTTCCTAAGTGACCTTTAGGATGCCTGTTCGTAAACTTAATCCAGGATAAGTTCAATTCAATCCCGAGGACTGAACCAGGACCAGCTGAGTCTACCCGGGGAAGAGCTGATATATGATATATATATATATCGGTTTGTCACTGGCCCAGTCAACCGGTGACGAGCCGTCCGTCGGGATTTCACGTTTTTTGGAGATGGAAAGGCCTGCAACCTACAGTAACCATCATTGAATCATCCACGGAAACCGGGTGATAGGATATACCCAAGTTGTAGAAACATAATATAAATTTCAAGTGTAATGCAAATGCCTGTCAGTTCAACCATCAACCAATCATTTGACCACGAGTGGAAGCAACATGTCAATTTGATGGGACAGTGCATGGAACCAGCATTGAAGGTCCTATAACGGGAGACTCAATGTCTCCCCATGGTGCGCCTACCATTGTGATCCATGCTTATTCGACCAAAGTTCACTCCCGCCAAGATCCGCGCAGTTTTGAGCCGGGCTGCCCAAATATCAGACAGGATCACGAGCGCAGCTAGATGCGCTGGGTGTGAATTTATTGACCAACACCGGTGGCGGCCGGTTGGCTAAAAGGCCTTGGCTGCGTTTGGGGCATTGCCTTCTGAGTCAACCAGCTGATTTTATGATGTGGAATGGTGAAAACAAACTGTCTGGAGATCCAGGTGATTTTGTTTAAATCCTGTAGTAGCCACCTTTAGGATCCTTTAGGTTGGTTTTGCTTACTTTAAGGTGATGTTCTATGTTCCCTATGTTTTTTTATTTTTCTGGGGTTATAAAGGTTCCATAAGCAAATCATAGCAAATCCAAGCTTAAGTTGAACGTGGATGCAAGATGGTGCACTCCAAAAGCCATAGCTGATGAGGGTATGGATGCAAGTGAGGGGATATCAAGATCCAAGTGAGGGATATTTGTAAGGTGATTTGAGAGTATGGACGGGTGTGGATAGGCTGCTCCCCATTTTGTTCCATATTCGCACTCGAGTTCGCGAACTCGTGTGCGCTTTGCGCCACCGCGCGCAAAAAAACGGCCACCGAGTACAAGTGATGCGTTGGAGCGCAAGCACGTTCCAGACCTAGAGGTCGGGAATGGACACTCCAACAGAGGAGTGCCCCTTTATTGTAGGGCTTCAATGTGCTATACAGGGCTTCAGTGTCTATAGGGTCCTTGTTGGAGGGTTTTTTATTGCAATGGATCATACAAAGACACTCCAGAGGTTAAAAGGACCCAGACCCCGACTGTTCGACTATTTGAATCTATTTGATATGTACCCCAGGTATACGGGGTCCTAGTTCAGGTCACAAAACACCTCTCTTGGCTACTCAATGAAGGTTTTACTTGGTCAGACTGGACCTGTAGGGTCCTCCAAAACCAACTGATTCCGGTGCTTCGCCAGCATAGATCGATGGCCGGTTGGTTTGAACACCCTTTTGGCGTCATGAGAGTGTGTTCGGGGAGAAGTTTGACGCTTCGCACGGACGTAGCCGAAGGAGGAGCCACTGGAAAGAACAAGCTGGGGTTCTTCCTGAAGACCTCCAAGTCAAGCAAGTGGGTCACTTCCAAGACGCTTTGTTGGGTGGTGGTTTTCTATAATACCCTCCATCCAACAAACCTGGAACGAACAACATGGCCCCTTGGAAGACTGCTTTCCTCTATGGAGAGACTGTATTCCACTTCCATGATTGTTTCAGGGAGGGTATTGTTTTGTTTTACTATATAACTTGGAATTGGAGCTGCCATGTTTGCCGGTGACAAGTTTGTTGCTATACACTGCTTCTGCCACAGGGTGTGACCGACTTGCTGTAGCATCAGATGTTGTTCTGTTTGTACCAGCTATATATGGTTGGTACTTGTTCCGGTTCCGAAAATCCTCACAAATGATCACCATTTGGGGTCGTCTTCAAGCCAAACTGGGGTGGCATGCTTTTCTTTTTCAAAAGTGGTGAACATAATCTCGGTAGGTCTACAACGGAATACTTGAACATATATACAGGTAAAGTTGGAGACAAACCAAGAAATTGATGGTTGACTGGCAAATCACTCCAAAAACGCTGCCGAAAAAGACTCGTGTTTCATGCGCCAGACAGGAAAACATGCTCAGCACTACTTTGTGCGGTTGAGCGGTCTTTTGGGGCGGCCATTCGTCTCTCTTCGCTGCAGTGTCGGTCGCATCCCGACTCGCTTTCCCATCGTTTTGAACGAGTATTTGAGATGGCAGTCGTTCAGTTGGTTTGTTGTCCCTTGAATGCTCAATATAGCAACCGGATTGCCAGTGGGACTCATGTAGCGCATATGATGCTCGTGCTACTTACATCAGAGTTACATCAAGAACTCTGCCACAGACCCCCTTGCCACAGACCCTGCAGCACTCACTCCTGCAGCACTCACGTGCTGCGCAGCACGTGCTGCCAACGTCTCCATGTCGTTCTGGGTCGTTCCGGGTCGTGACGAACTCGCCAGGAAGGAGAGCCACCGGAATGGATCGCCAGGCTCTGTGGATGCGGCCTGTTCGCCTGGTTCGCCTTCGCAGCGTCCGGCGCTACGTGAAGGAGTCGGCGATGTCGTTAGCAGTAATGGCCTCCAACCAATGAGCGGTGGCCTCCATCTAGTAGCTTCTAGTAGCTAATACTAATGGCTACTGAGCGACTAGTAGCTTCTAGCTACTAGATGCTACTGCTACTAGTAGCTTCTTGTTCCTGCTTCGTCCCGGAGTGAATGAGTTCCAAATGAGTGACTGGTGCGACGAATGCAATGAATGAGGGTGGCTGGATCGAAAGGAATCTCTATTGGGCTTGAACATTCCCTCACTCATTCCCTACTGACCAGTCTGATGAGTGAGTCCTCCTGAAGGGTACCGAATGTACGCATATGTACATACACTTGGAAGCTAGGGACGGAACTCGATAGGTGTTCAGGTTGGTGCTGCTTTTCATGGATTTGTCCGACCTTTCATCATTGCTTTTATCTCCGTGTGCCCGAAACGCACGTATCGAACGATATTATCAAACCTATGACTTGGTCTATTCCCCTGCAGCCGTCCCAGAACCTGGCCTCATGCACGGTGCTTAGATATACTTTGCATGCATGGTCCCTGCTAATTATTGGCCTGACAATAATAACTAGGGCCAGGATTTTATAGAATCATGAGTTCGACATCCTGAAAGACCCTTGTTTTGTCTCAGTTGCTGAAAGGACAGTTTACATCAATGGACTGTCCCAAGAAACTGGCATATCACCGCGTATGAATAATTTGTGTGTAATTGTGTAAAAGACTAAAATATATGGTTAAAACTATAGTGTATATATATATATGGTACCCCCCAAATACCACCATTTCTTTCGTACCAAGATCAGGGTAAAGACATGTTTTATTCATTTTGTTTATGAAATGGGTTGGTAAAAGATGTGTGGGCAGATGTGTGCGGGGGGGTTCCATATATAATAGACATGTCTAAAACATACACATTAATACACTAGAACAATTGAAGACACAGGCACACAAACCAATACCTTGTAAGGCCTTGTAAGGCAGGATTGAAGAAGTGTTTCCACAATCTTCAATCTTCAATCCAGTGCTGGATTGAAGAAAATCAACTCAATACTGTTTGCAGCTAGTGCTTGGAGGACCTTCCTCGCGCAAACTTTGCAAGGCCTTGCAAAACTCAGTGATTTCTGGCCAAGAGTCCTGTGACATCTTCAATCTTCAATCCATGGATCCAAGAGTCTTGTGAAGTCTGGGAAGGGTGATGTCACACCATGAATGTATCCCCATATCAACCGACGAGTCTCCGTATATTCATATGGACTAGCCGCCTGTTTCAGGATCATCCTCACAAACCGCACGTCGATCGAAATCGATGCCAGGCTCCGGTCCTCTCAACCCCCACCGGAGCCAGAGCCCACGAGCGTGCCAGAGCCCAGTGGAGGCCAGCCGTCCAGGGTTGATTCCATTTGATCCCTGTCAGGTTTGGGATCGGGGTGGGTGAGTGACATGTTCGTTGAATGTGACCTTGGTGTTCTCTGCGCAGTAAGGTGCATTTGGATTCACCTGCACCTGGAAAGCTGGCATTGTGCCTTTAAACAAGTAGCCGTAGGCGATGTAAGAGTTGTTGGCCAGATAACATCAGATTATATATATATAACATATATATGTTTGATTTACACACATAATATACATCAATACATCACTATATTGTACTGCATACAAGTTATTGTAATTCCCATCAAATAAGGACATCAGAGTTATAACATACTAATCATCACTATATAGTTTCGAGCATGTCACATTGGGTCTACCTAAGTCATGGGAATCGGGAGGAAGGGAGGGAGGGAGGGAGGGGGAGGCGAAGGTTACAACCATTCTATTCATGAGTGTTGCAACTGCAAGTGGTTGATGCAACCAGGTGGTCTTGTTCGTGTCACTCTGCAAATTGTGTTTGAAACTGTCACAAGACTTATCATGGTTGGTGAGTGTCGTATCAGGACTCTAGGTGGATAGCCGTAGTGATGTCCACCTTGATGGCGATAATTTCGATCATAATGTGTTTTCTGCGAACTGAGATGCATTGATGGACGATGATGTGGATTGTCTATGGACAATTGTGCGCAAACAATCTCAAACACCAAGTCAGACAGATTCCTCTTCCTCATTACACGTACAGGTCAGGTTCCTAGATCTGACCAGGCGGTGAGCAGGATCTGTCGCGCGCGGCGGCCGAGAAACAATCAGCTTAGGAAAGGGGCGGGGAAAGTGCGGCAACCGGAAAATGAGGAGAGGCAAGCAGTAAATCCCAGTGATGGTGTGTAATAGATATCTCATCGAGGATCATAGAGGTTCATATCATATAGATTAATTCGACTGCACCCTCTTAGGATACAACTCCTGACTCCATTGACATTAGGATGGAGGATCTGAATGACCGAGTCATTTTCTTCCCGACCTTCCAAGACCATCTTGCTGATTGCCGGTAGATTTGGAAAGTTTGAGTTTGCTGTCACGGAGTGATGGTGGTGAAGGAATGGTTTGTTGCCTTGCCGATCCTTATTCCGACAAAGAATGAATAGCACTGGTACACCAGAATAAATAACACATACAATTGGTCAATGGTGGATAAACATGGATTGGTCCAAGACATCTGGATCTGATGTGGTCCAAGCAAAATCGGAGCCCGCCACTGTTTGATGCAGTTCATTCCAAGTCGGGCTGACAGCCCGAGTGCTGCCGACCCCCAATGGAGCCATGTGGATTTCGTTCACGACAGGGCGGCAAGCAGAGACTTGTTCAATGTTCACACGCTTCTTCAGGCTGGTATGCATGCTGTTCCTTCCATGATCATGGTACCCTGCTCAGAGGGGATGAGAAGAAATCTATAAAAAGGCCGCGGCCAGAGGCGTGGAAGGCGTGCTTGGTGACAGCCGATGCTGTTCTGCGCGCAAATGTGGCCGGAGAGGGTGCAGCTTCGAAACCCAGTAATGGTTGGCAAGGCCACAGCCAGAGCACAGCCTTAGCCCACCTTGTTCTGCGTGCAAACGTGGCTGGCGGCTGCTGAGTGTGCTGTGTGCCTGGTTGTTCAGGCTGCTGACTGACAGAGTCCGGGGTGCTCCAGGGGTGTGCTCAGGTGTGTGGGGCTTGGCAAGTGTCTGCCATGAAAGGCTCGACCAGTGGTTGCACCATGTTGGATGGAACAAGGTGGGGCAGTGCCTGGACAAGGAGGACCACAAGCAGGAGGCGTGGGCGGACCTCTGCACACATCCAAGCTGGACCACAACAAGGAACTGCCTGCACAAGCAGCAGTGTCTGCATGCACGACTGACCAGTGGGGCAGGCAAATCTCGCATCATGTTCATGGAGTGGCACATGCCTGTAGAGTGCCTGCAAAAAAACAAACTGGACACATGAAGAAACTTCCCTGCTGATCTTCGAAAACCAGTAAGGAGAGGTTGGCCATGTCACGGCCGAGTTTATGTTGTTTCTCGTGTGTAGCTCGAGAGGGTCCCAGATGGCAGCTTCGAAGCCCAGTAAAAAAAGCTTGGCCAGGCCACGGCCAGAGGTGTGGAAGGTCTTGCATTGCTTTGCAGAGTGCCTGGCCAAAGGTAGGTTCCACTCACTCTGCGGTGTCCGAGGTGCCGCCCCGCTGAGCTTGGGCTAAGCCGGGGTCGGCGGATTTGGAGTGCGATTTGTAATCATTGTTCGCCTTCATTTCACCCCACACTGCCTCCCTGCACCGACTGCCCTAGGTGCCCGCTGTCGGGTGGTGGCGGTTGTGAACCGCGCGTCCGGGGGCCCGAGAGATCGTGGAGGTTTGGGTCGTCCACCGGCGGCTTGGAACAATTGCCGTCCAAAGAAACCGCTTCGCCAGTGGCAATGGGAAGACGAAGGTTTTTGTTCCGAACTATCATGTGAGTGCTACGTGAGTTACAACACATTTGTGGCGTGCTAGGCTGCTATTGGAATGCGTTTCTTTCCAGCTCCATTGAAGTCATGTGATGTTGCGCAAGAGTGGTGTGGTTCTTGATATTTTTGTCGACTCCCCAATGTAAACTCGTCGAAACATATGTATTTCTACATGGTAGTGGTGTGTAACAGGGTTGGTAAGTGGACTTTGTGTTTACTGATGGATGGGATAAGATCAAATATCCAACCAGTCTAAGGGAACATAATGGTTTTGAATAGCAGAGATGGCAAAGTGAAGGCCTGCTCAAGTTACTAGCTGTGTGAAGGCAAGTGCGATGGCGTGAATACCATAATAACAAAATTGGATTAAATAATTCTAAGCAGAACCAAAAAACAAATCGTCGCGAAAAACTTGGAGATTTGCAAAGGGTCTAATTATAGTTATATAGTTCAATTTTCAATTGGTTTTGGTGGGAGGAGATTGGCTGCAACAAATGCAAATTTTTCCCAACATGATGCTTAGATATGCTTAGGATTGTGAGGGTAGATGGTAGAACTGTACGTGTTGTTTCCCTTTCAAGACGAAAACCCCAAACATTTTTGGGTGAACATATAGCGGCCCCAAATGAATCAACTTACATCCTATCATTCCATCACTTGTTGAAGTCAGAACCGGCGTGCGGTCCACGCGCTGTGCTTGTGCGTCCAATGATTTCCTCCATGAGGATCATTCAAACATGACGATTATGGTTTAGGATGGTTTAGGTATTCAGCAAACCAGGATGAACGCATCTAATATTGTTTTCCGTTGTCCATGTATGAGGCCGTACCTTTAGCAAGGTACAAACATGCCTGGGTGGTATCAAATTGTTTATCAGTGATGTAATGAAAGCAGCTGCCTTTCCTTCACCACATTTCCCAACAGAGGCATGCAGAGGTTATCTCAGCTTCAGTAGGAGCAAGGAAGAGTGCAGACAAACATTTTTTGTAATGTTATGTTTGTCATCTTTAAAAATGCATTGGAACGACAAAGGCATTTTCGAGCGACAGCAACTCTGCAACTCTGGAGGAGGACTCTGCAACCCATTGGGTCTTTGGCCAAACACCAAACAGAAAGCAGGCATGGTGGGCAAGCTACTCCCACACGACCTGTTTGGGACGGCCTATACATTAAAGGGTGGTTGACCTGGGGTCCATGTATGTAAATCTGCCGGTCCCAGACAGGTCGTGTTTGGGACTGATCCAACATGATCCAAATGCCACCGCCGAAGCCCACTTTCTGGACCACATGCAGCAGATCTGTGCGTGGTCGAAGGACTTGCGAGAGCCGCCTGGACGTCGGCAGACAGTGGTCGTGTCCAAAGAAACGCATGTCTGCAGGAGTTCGGCAGAGCTGCGTGCGAGCTGCGCAACGCGAGGGACCACACGGAGCTCGTGTGAGACTTGTGGTCAGACCGGTGGTGAGAGCAATCCTGCCACGAGGTCATCCCAGTGAATCCATTGATAATGAGTTTCCACTAAGACCATAACAGGCTCCAATGACTAATTCCGACCTAGAAGCCCAGCTATTTTTCTTCTACTGACTCGGATTAGTCCCAACATGACGTCTCATTTCTTAAGGTGTTCCACTTTCATCTCCACAATCTCCTAGCTACAAACTGCACGAGTCCGGCGCCAGGCCCAGTAATCTCGGCGAGATCGTGGCAGTGTTGAAGAGCGACAGCGCGGAAGGCGCGGCGTCGGCGCGAGCGCGGCCCGGACGGAGGGGAACCGCGCCGAGGGGAGCGGGGCCGCTGGTTTCAGAATGTCCTATAACTGCGCGTGTCTTTTGTCAAATAATGGAAGGTGGAAAGAAGAACACTCAATGGACATTTAGTGGACTAAATTTTGTTGACATTAATGAGAATCAGAGGGAATAACACATTAAGTAAATTATTAAATGATCGACAATTATTATCGATTGTACACATATGCATGTTACATATGTACTATATAGACATTATGAACAAAATGATGCTGTGGGGTGGATTGGTGATAAGATACAAGTTTCAACGGAGGATGGAACAGGTGGAAGTTTGTTCCCTGCATATACTTATGCAGACACTGTAGAATGGACCGTTCGATGGTTCCCTCGCGACAAAACAAACCATCCAGTCGGCATCGACCACCAAAGCGTTACGACCCAAATCAACGGTTTAGTGGTCGATGGTTTGTTGTTCGCCGAACGGTAGTGCACTGGTGTGTCGGTCCCAAAGACCAACAGCTGGAATGAGATATCATTGACATGAACATGAGGCCTTGGGTTCCAAACTAGGCCAGTGGATGTGTGACATGTCCATGTCCATTCATTTGGGATGTGTGACATGCATCTGTGTGTGTGGATCCAAAGACATCTTTGTTTTTAGCCTTGTCTCCCTGCAGTTTCTACCAGATCTGAGGAAATCCATCAGAGGTCCTGGGGGTGCATGTTCGTGGATCCACCCTTGACCGGCGGTTCAGGGCGGATGGTGATGGTGTCGAAGACGGACTGGATATTCCACCGCTCAGAGAGCCACCCGCTGACCGCAGAGGAGACGATCCCATGACCCTGAGAAGGAACACCCGTGGTGGATTCGAGCATGTTCCGAAGACCAAGGCAATGGGTTTGAGGGTCCATGCGGTCCTCTGCAGGGTCAATGGTGTGACTAGTTGCCTGGTGGCGCCAGGTGAGTAGGATAAGACCTGGTGAAGAACCTGGTGATAAGACCTGGTGGTTCTTAGCCTTGGCTTGTCGCGATGATCCCTTGGGTTGTCCAGTCGCCCACCTCGTCGCGAGGCTCCACACCTCTGAAGGCGCCTTCCGCGGCTGCTACCGCGGAACGGGACGGAACGACGAAAAAGCTGCCGGGGGGCGAGGCCATGAGGCCTAGACTGGTCCAACGACGTGAGCTTCAAGAAACTTATATCTAAGACTTATCAAGCTTCATGTAGTAAAGCGTCCCATATGTAGATCTAAAACCATTCATTATATTGCTTTTGTGAAATCAACAGTCATACAAGAGACGAATCATCCCCATCCCCGTGGCCGTTCCATCTCTTGGGAAGTCGGGTCGTCTCTGGTCATCGCCCATCTCCAGTTGCGGAGCAGGCGAGTGACCGGTCGAACTGCTTCGACCGGTCGAACGCGCTGAAACCACCGGTCCCAGGGGTTCGATTTTGCGTTGTTCTTTTGGACTTAGTTAGTGGTGATGAAAGGAGCCAAACCTTTGACGGGAAGTCACACGTCAAGCACGACTTGGGCCGCCAGTGGCCATCGGCGAGCATCGCCTGCACGACGGCATCGGCTGGTTGGGAACCGTGGGTCTACCATGCTCGCCAGGTTCAGCCCAAAGATCGCCGCTTGCCAGCCTTTTGGTTGCTCCACCCGGCTGGCCGAGTGGCGGAGGTCGCGCCGAGGCGGAGACGGATGGAGGATAGATCGGTGGGTGAAGAGTCGAGCAAAGGTCCATCAGTATGCAAAATACGATGCAAAATACTGTTATTGAGTATGGGTCAAATGAGTCTTAATATGATCCTGGAGAAATGGAAGTTCCTTTGAACTGGTCACCTGAAGACCATAGTTCAAACAATAGTTTCTGGAGTTTGGACATGGACTTGACCTTGGAAAAGCCGGTCCTCATGGTTGGAGGGTGCGGATTTGCCGCTTGGCGCTTGTGACTTGTGAGCCACGTCCGATGACTCGGTCGAGTTCGGAAAGGGCCAGCTCGTCCGTTGAAAGAATGACAGACTATTTATTTGGGAGAGGTATAGGATGGATAGAGAGAAGGGGAACTCAACTCTCAAAGAGTCCGCTGTGTCAAACAGCGACCCAGAAAGCAGGGATGCACAAGTCCCATATACGTCGATCCCTTTTTCGGAACCCACCAAACTCCCGTGTTCCAGGCCGCAGAAGCGGATGAAGACAGAGGAGCGACGTGCCGTCGCCGGGATGCAATTGGATGGGCACGCGCGGATCGGCGCGCAGTGCACACAGCGCAGTGCACGCCTCAAAGTATTTTTTGCGAAGTGGGCGTGTAGCTCAAATTAGGGAGACCTGCCAAAGAAACATGTTCATATCTTCAAGAGAGCACCCAAAGAACATATAACCATTTTTAGGCGTTTCAGGTGTAACAGTAGCGCGCTACTTAGGTGCTTAGTCGTGCTTACAAAAATGGTCGACTTGACCGTACGATTCTAAACCACTCCTCATTGAAAAACTACACCGCAGATTCGAGGCCTTGCTAGGCCAAAAATATGTCCTGATCTACTGTCCAGTGGAGGATCGGCCAGGATCGGCCAAGCAAGGGGGCTTGGGTTTCCCAGCGGACAAGCCGACAAGCCTTTTGTTGATCGGAGGCAGTATTTGTCAGGGTTGCTGCATGGTGATACGGCCTGATACGGCCAGTCACACCATACAATGAAACTGTAAGGTGTTACGACTACCAAACACATGGACATAATAGCCTTTATAATCCTTTATATAATAGCCTAGGGCTCCAATCATATCCTCGGAGGTAGGCCAGGAGCCCGATTGGGTATAATGCCGTATCAATAGCCTAGACTGATTTGTTTCCATCAGCTCTCTTTGGCTGTCCAAAGCAACTCGTCCATCGAACATGGCTGTCAACACACTCCACATGAGTCACGAGGCTGCGGCCGAAGCTGCGCGGATGGCACGGCTGAAGAGCATCTTGTCTGGCGAGGAATGGTTGACATCTTCAGTTTGCCCAGGAAACCCGGGAAGTCCCCTTACAGTCTGTAAGTCTACCAGGTGGGTATCCCACTTAGCTGTAATAATAGTCCCCTACCAGTCTGTAAGTCTTATAATAGTTACTCATGACTCATCCCCTTACAAGTGGTGGATCATGACTACCAGGTGGGGTAAAATGAGTCACGGGAAGTTCTGGGAAAGAAAGGACCGCTACTAAGTGACAAGTGGAGATCAAGATATAGATACCTTAAATGGGAGTGGGTCAGTATGAGAAGCCCCCTAATCATGGTTGCTGCACAAGTTTGTGCATGTTGACATGTTGATGTCAACCATGGTCACGCAGTCAGATTGATCATACATTCGCTATTTTGACTTGGATGTTGCCCTTTTTCTATCCCCCTGTATACCACAACGGCAAAGTTGCAGTTTTGGGATTCTACGCTTTTCCTTCCTTAAGCAGCTTAGAGCCTTTGTTGTTGTTCAATAAGTCTGGTGTTTAATTGACCAACCTAGAAGCACCTGGGGCAGACATTTCTGCCTCAGTCCGATTTGCCCGGGAGGATTCGCGGATTTAGGGGAAATCCGTGCCAGGTAGGAATTTCTGCGGGCAGCAAGGAATTTTGCCTCAAGCAAAATCCAACATAGCAACTCAGAAACCATTACCACTGCCTAAGACCAACCAGGCTGTCTCTTCGATGATTGCAGACCACATATCGTTCTGCAAGGACAGCTTCACATCTCAAGATCTGACACCCTACGATTTTGACACTTCTAAATTCATGACACAAAGAGGCTGCGACATATGTTCAAGCCCT
This sequence comes from Durusdinium trenchii, assembly GCA_963970005.1. Taxonomy (NCBI): domain Eukaryota; class Dinophyceae; order Suessiales; family Symbiodiniaceae; genus Durusdinium; species Durusdinium trenchii. Next base: position 275,339 of record CAXAMN010006335.1, read on the forward strand.
TCAAAGGCATCAATCAAAGGCACTGTTCTTGAATCCCGCCTTCTACCAGGAAATTTCCACCAGTTTCCCGGGTATTTCCGCCGTTTTCCCGGGTATTTCCGCCTCTTTCCCGGGTATTTCTGCCTTTTTCCTCAAAAACACAGACACATATATGATATGATGGTAGCCAGATTTGCAGGTGGAGGTGGAAACTTAAGCGCTGCAAGTTGTTTTTCTCATTGCGGTGACCGTTCCAGGCAGAAATGCCCAATGTAACATAAACCACAAAAATATTCAACTCCTCCAGATAATATGTAGTCTTTGTCTCACTGGATTCCTTAAAGGGAATATTCGCGGCAACAAAAACATTTCCGCGGCAAACAGCTGATTTCCGCCCCAGGACGGGAAGAGCCGCTCTTCCCGAAAAAGGCAAGAATTTCTGCCCAAAGGATCTTCTAGGTATATGCAGTTGACTTAAGGTCCTTTTCAAGACCTGTGGCCGTCAGACAGTCAGTTTGATGTTTAGACACCCCCGGTGTCTTCTCTCTCCACACCTAGGCCTCTCCCGTTCCGCGGTCTCGGAAGCGTTGAAGGACGCCGACCTGCGCGTGCGCACGGCGACCGTGCGCAGGATGGGTCGGGTCTGTCCGTTCTGACCTGTAGAGCAGGACTGCGTTAAACAAGAACGTACATCACTTTTGGGAGAGGTCGGCCGACCAGGCCCCATCATCCACTGGGCCAATAGACCCAACACAATATGTCGGACATGATGTGACATAATGCTATATGACATGTATGACCTAGTTACTACACATGTTCCAATCAACAGACATGTTGGGACATACGTCATAGATGATGCGGCTGACAAGATTCTGAAATGGCTTCCTAGATGGACGGCTTAATAGATGGTCTCATATATGTTGCTTTGAGGATGTTCCCGCATATTACCTCCGATGTTCAATCCATTGAGAGGATGTCAAGGGAAGTCCCGAGCACTCTGGCGGACTGGGCTTGTAAACGTGTCAGGAGGCGCCGAAAGGGCTGCTTTGTGTGCCCTGGCTGCTTTGTGTGACCATGGGTAGCCTTTAGACGCCAGAAGTTGGTGAGAATTGAGAATGCCGATATATTCCTCCATAAACGACCACTTTGGAAGGTTTGCTATAGGAAGTTCCTTGAAGTCATAGATGCCACGGTGAGTATTTCATGGAGTACCAGGTGGTGGTAGTTTGCAATATTTGGGAGCTGGGGCATGCTTTAAAGTTGAAGTGGTTGTTTGGAGGAGAGTGATCGATGCGATCCGGGATCTCTTTCTTTCTGCACACTGCGAAACAGAGTTCGAGTCCCAAAAGCTACACCCAGGGTGTGAGATGAGATGTGTTTCTGCCAATCACTTGGTGTTTCTACACGCCAAGTCACTTGCGTCGCATCTCCAACCAACACCGGTCATGGTCGACTCCTAACGACATCGGACCGCCGTACGGGCCGGTCCCGAACACGGTTGGTTTAGGCCTTCGACTGGTCGAAGGCTGGGCTGCTTCGGGTTGGCGGTTGCTGCGCCATGCTGCCCTGTCGGCATGCGCTCCGGAGGGGTCAGCAATTCCTCGCGACTGAGGTGGTGAAGTTGAAAGACTGGCCACATGGCGCAGACATCCTCCGTTCAGCCCTGTCGGCCGTCGGGCTTGTTTTGCTTGCGACTTTGGCCAAGATGACCCCAGTGGTTTTGCTTCAATGCAAGGTTATCCTCAAAAACAGATTGAGTGATCAAAGAGATCGTTTCATTGAGAATTGCACACACCTGACCAGGCTTTATATTTGAGAAGATAAACTGCAATCCATGCTTGTTACAGGCTGTGCTCATATATATTGTATATGACATGGTGATGTTTTAGAGCACCCCTTCTGATTGTTCTACGGAAGTTGGTCTTTCATCCGAAACGGTGATGTTCTTTCCTCTTGAAACAGCGGACCCTGGCGGTGATGTTCTTTCGATTCCACAACGGAACGCGGAACTCTTAGACCACCGGCATAGAGGGATCAGAGGATCACGACGAAGCATTGGAGGCTTTTGTTGGTCGTTGGTTGTTCTTGTTGTTGTTGTTTTTTGGAAAAAGACGACCCTCAAACGGACACGATAGCTTCGATAGGCAATGATACATTATAATCTAATGTGATCCATGATAATAGTCATTGGATCGTATTGCTTGTACCGGTGTTACCATCGGTTTCACCTCAATTCCGTTCAATTCATGATTATGGACCGACATAATATATGTTTGAACCATTTTGAAATATGCCAATTCAATGCCTTGACATCTATTTTTCCAATCTCGGATTGGATTCAAACAAAATTGGTGTTTGGTGTCTCCCATCCGTACCGGTCACTTCCCGCTCCGCCGCTCCGCCCTCCATCCGAGGCCAGAGGAGTCCCTGTCTCCGCGGGCCGAACTCGTCGAGGTGCGGCGCGGGTGTCGGATCCGGCGGTGGAGATTTCGGGTGTTACCCGCGGAGGAGAGGCAAGGGATCTGAAGGGATCGCGAACCAACGAAGCATTGTCAAGAACAATATACACGGAGGTGAAAGAACTGCTGCCCAGGAGAGCCGGAGGAAAAAGATCGCCCAAAACAACAGGTTTTGACGAGACATCGAACTCTGTGTTCAAGCAAGAGACTTCTGTGCCGATACTTCGGCCGCTGCAGCGGTGAAGAGAAAGAACGCGTGTTGGAAGACGTGTCCATCTCGCCTGTCTCGAGGAACAGGTGTTGGAACGGTTGCTCCAGTCCACTGGATCGGTATCTGTGGCACCAGCGTTTTGGCATACATATCCCGTTTGGGCTCCTGTCCCATCTCCTCAGGTTCGGTGGTATTCGACCCCTCCAAAATCCCACCCGAATACCACCGAACCGAAACGGAGGTGGGCCAGGAGCCCTAGGGTATATACCTCATTTGTTCTGGGGAAGAAGGCTTAAACCAAACTTTCGCAGGGTGTTGGAATTGAACAGGAGGTGTTTGTTTCTCATGTGATTTCATGTGGATTTCATTTTTCAGGTTCGGGAATCGGTACTAGAGGCCAAAGCCACCGTTGTGGCGGCCAGCTCGACTGAAGTGGATGTCGTTTGATTGGAATGCCATGAAGAGGATCCGGGTCTTCCAATGATGAAGATCCTTCGAAGTGAGGAAGAGCAGAGTCGACGTTTTTCCGGTCGGTTTTTCGACGTTCGTCGGAGACGGTCGGTGGAGTGACGTTCCGGTCGTCGTTCGGGTGATGAAGATGAAGTCGTTGTGCGAAAATGAAGATCAGATGTCCGATTGAAGAGGATGGATGGATGTACATGCTATGTTAGCAGTAATGAATCACCAGGTGTTCTTTGGGTATTTTCGCATCTAACAATAGCAAAGTTCGCCAACAATTTCCTGGTCATGCATGTGTTGTACTGGGGCTGACTTGATTTGTGTTCTGCTAAACACGAAGCCGGGCTCATGTGCAGATCTTGGGCAAAAGTGGCAGCGCCGTGGCAGAGCGGCTGGGCCCAGATGGAGAGGGTGAAGCTGATGATGGACGAGTTGAGCTACGACCAAAACCCCGTATGGATGGTTAGTTTAGTGGGGATTACATGGGATTACAACCTTCCACGGTGGTGCCTGATGTGCACTCGCACACATCTAAATGTGTGTGTTCATTCCAAGACGCGATGTTTGGTCATTGACCTCCAGATTTGGCTCCAACAAGGGTTGGTCAGGAGCAGTTTTCATCGGCTTAGAGCTGGATATTGTTTCTCTATGTTTCTCTCACTTGCACGCGATTTATGTATTTATTGTTACATTCCTAAAACACCTACCCTCAAAGCACAGAGTCTCCTGGAAGCTTCTGATGTTGGTTTGAGAGGTTTCTTCAAGCTGCAGCTGCAAGAATACCCAAGAGCACCCCTTGTGCAGCCCATACAAAAGCAAACCTCCTGTCGCTTCTGGCTGGCCAAGCTCACTAAGCGTGGATGGTTTCTCAATGAGATTTCAGTGATTTCTGTACACCTTAAGTTCGGCACCATCTACAAACTCATACATGCCCTCATCTTTCCGGAGGCTCGGGCCTGGCATGAAGTGTATAGACTGGGCATGGGAGGGGTGGTCAGAAAGAAGCCATTCCAAGCCCATGGGAGGGCTCCAGTTGGCAGTCCAACCGGGTCAGGAGGCAGCTTAAGGTGGAGATGCATCCTCTGAAAGGTATATATAATTAATTATAAGCTTTGATCCTCGCTCACTGTTCGATTTTTAGGTTATTGCTATTGCATTGCTATTGCTTTCTTAGGTATTGACGTCCTGCTATACCATCCGCCATCCGCCATCCGCCCCACCCCACCCCCCTCACGCCGCGCAGCCGCATCGCTCCGGGCGTTTCCGTAGCGAACAGCGGCGCCTCATGACGAGTCTCTCACCGGATGTGACGCTGGACTTGGGCGATGGTGTCAGGCAGACGGCACGGAGTCCGCAGCAGGTCCCCGAGACACGACCCAGCGCGCCAGGCCGGTTGTGATCGGTGAGCACCCAGGGAGGAGTTACGGAGGAAAGCGATGTATGCGGTGTCGTGCGGTGTGTGTGTTTTTACTTTGAGGGGCCGAACAAAGGGGTGCAGAAGTTGGATGGACATGTGTTTTCTTCTTGTTTGTGTGTGGAGTAAAACGGAGTTGTGTGGCTATTTTCACTGCTTTGTGAAGGGACTTGGGGATGCAAAATCCGACGTGAGTCGGACATGGGAAACGCTTTTGTTGGACCATGTGGAGGCCTGGCCTAGCTATTTGGCCGCTTTCGGCCGCCAGAAACATGCTATGCTTACCGGTTTTGGGGACCAAACGGTTAGGAGTGACCGGGCGGGCGCAGCTGAGTGACTCAGCGGGTGGGTTGAAACGCCCTCAGCAAGCTGAAGAGCTGACTCTGTGCGTAGCGTTGAAGCTGGAGCTGAGTGGACGAAGATCCAAATCATTCGCGTGTCATCCGTGACCGGCGACTCAAAAGTCACCCCGGGCCAACTTGATGATTCATTTTGTTTAAAGCGCGTCGTCGGAAGATGCGGCGGCAACCAGAATCAACACCGGAATCAACTAATATCAACCAGTTGATGTTGACAGACTTTCATTGATGTGGCGATCATGGCAATTGAACGTCAACTGATTAGCTCCCTCATCTCTGGCCACGATCCCCGCTGGTGAGGCCAGGAGTTTCGGGCCAGAAGGCATGATGTGCTCATGGGGATCCTGGTGAAGCTCTTGGAAATGAAGTTGACCTGGGTTCTGATTACTCTCCTCACAGCCACTTGGATATGAAGTTGTTTTGTTTTTGTGTTCATACATGAACGGCTGCACAAGAGGGGCGATTCAACTACTTTGGACGTGCATATTATATGACCGCTGTTTATAATTCTATCTACTCGATGACATTTCTCAACCACATTCTCGGCACATTTTTCACTGCCCATGTAAACTCATCATCCGCACCACCCAAAAACTGCCCTTTGCCCAAGGTGAGCATTTGCTATGCCATTGCGCAGCCAATGCCTTGTGAATCACGCAGCAATTGTCCGGGCATGCTGGGAGACCCCCCCAAAGATAAGGTGTCCAAAGCCAATGCTCAAAGCCGTCTTTCTTTCGAGCTGCACCTGGTTTTTGAGATTCTGTGGAGCAAGCTGCAGCAATGTGTGAAATGGGAAACATGGCGAGTCAGTGCTATATGACATCATGACTTGCCAAATTTTCCTGAAAGAGGTATTGCATGAGTACACAGCCAGCGTCAGATATCCTGTTGAATTCTCATCTCTCTCCAAGTCCAGGCACCAAGCCAGTCAAACGATCCTTGCCATCAACCTTTACTCCCCTGCAGATTAATTTACATGGAACCGCAAAACCGTTGGTAGAGGAAAACAATCTTCAGGGCCCATTGTCAATTGTCAGGGTCCATGTTAGTTTTTGGGAGATTTTGGGAGTATACTTGGGATGATTCAACCGATTGACTACTGTAATATTGTTCAAGTGAGTTGAAACCACCAACCAGCCAGTAACACGTCCATGGCGACTCTTTGACAAGAAACAAAGCTGAAATAAAGGTAACAGGGCTGAGGGCTGATCATTCCTGGATAACCCTGGTATTTTGCTGCAACCTTTTGCTGCGATGTTTCCGCTTTGCAGGGCTTTAATATTTCCAAAAGCTTCTTGCTGCCTTTTTGTTTCGAGCTTGCGGTAATTGTTTTTTGCTTCTTTCAATGGGACCATAAAGACTATAGTGACTATAGTCAAATCGTGACATCAAGAGATGCATGCGGCAACGGAAGGAATCTGCATTTTTAGACACACAGGGTGACATACCCATGTCATTTACCCATGTCATTCATCACAGGAACATGACCCATCCATGTATGTCACTATTCCAGTCCCATCAAGATTGGGTTTTCCCATTCAAATTGGGTCAATGAGACTGCACCAAGCACGGATGCCTTTGGAACACGGGATTTTTTGTCGTACCGAACCGGTTCGATACGACTGGACCCGACCCGACGGCACGTGACATAGGCGATGGACCCGACCCTGGCAGCTGAGCAGTATCTCCGTCCTCACCGTAGCTGAGGTTCGGTACGAAAACGGATCCCTAAGGAAATGGGTCCAGCCGGGTGAAAAGAGGGTTCCTAAGGGAATACGCCCACCGGTCGCGGTCGTCGCGGTCGCGTCATGCCGCGAGGTAATGAGGATACGCTGTGCCGGCAAAACCATGAGCAAATCCAGGACGTGACGCCTTCGGGATGAAGGGCTGGTTGGGTTGGGCACCATCAATATATCTCATAACTTGAACTTCTGAGAACAATGTGTTATGAAATGATACGACATGTTTAGATGTAGCCAACTTGTTCTAAACAACAATGCAGCAAGCAGACGTGGCACTTGGCACTGTTCGGTGTTTTTTTGCGCCACACGTGAGAGTTGTCATCCTAAAAAGTCTGGAATCTTGTGACAGTTGCACACATGGATTATTTTGAGATGAGGGATTGACAATCTCATTGAGTGATAAGGTCTGTTTTCCGCATCAGACAATTGGTATAGTACCCCTAGGACTCTAGGACCCAAAGTCGGAAAATGGTACACGAGCCTCTCAGGACAGGTACTTACCAGAAGTTCCAACGGAATGGTTTGTGTTTAGTTCCATCCAGGGGCCATGTGATGTGACAGGGGCCCGCCGGAACTGGCACCTTCCCACCGAGACGGAGATCCAACGCCATGGAGCTTAGTTGGTATCCAATTTGGTGGCTCCTCCCCACTCCAACCTCATAGAAATTTGCTACTATAGAAGCTTCGTGGCTTCTTGTTCCTAGTAGTAATGGCCTCCAACCTAGTAGCGATGGCCTCCAATCTATAGACACCCATTCACGTTGACAGGCTCGGAGCTTGGTCCGCAGGACTTGCGGTCCTACAGTGGCTACATCGCGGCAGCCTTGGCGTCGGTGCTGCTGCACGAGCTGGCTTCGGTGGTTTTGACGCACAACTCTGCGAAGCAGCTGGGACCGGTGTGGTTCTTGCTGTTGGCCTATGTTGGCCTACCCAGGAAAAGTACAGAACCTTTATATATATATATATTATATACATATGTGTTTATACTCCCTTTGTTTGGGATTGATTTCCCCACTACAGTAAATACTAATCATGGGAAGAGGTTAACCGTTTTTTTCACGGGAAACTGATGGAGTTGTGGTTGGTGTGTTGGGGTGTTGGATGCTGTTAGGGATAGAGAGGAAGTTGCCCTAGAACTGGTGTTGTCCTTGGTCCAAGCACCACCTGGCTTACGATGATTGATTACATCCAGTTGCAGGTGCACAAAGCTAGAGCTGACCAAACTCAATTTCACTGTCGCCACCACTGTCGTGCTGGAGTGCTGTGGCCCAGGATCAGACAAAATGCTCAGCGGCCTTCCAAGGGGTGGACGAATAGTTTATATGTATATTAATTACACTATATATATAATGTCTTAAACAAAGCGCAACTCCTGAGTTCAGGAAATACCAGAAGTAAACGTGAAATGGGAACTATGAACACCATGAGAAGCATGGGAGGTATCAAGAATATCATCCAGGATGGGAGCACATGTTTGTTTTTCATGTTTTGTTCATTTATAGTTGCTTTTCCGCATTTTCTGAGTCTGCTGAATTCATATTTGTTTGCATTGGCATTGTTCATCAGAGTTTTGTGAATAAACACACATGTGACGTCTTCAAATTGCAGGTTCAATCAGGTTCGCAAGTTTCCTTTTTGTAAAGAAAGCCAGAAAACAGCGCTTTGAGAAGGTCAACATCGTCTCAACCATTGTGACAGTCGAAACGGTACGACCTCTGGGCGCTTCCCATCTGGGATGTCTCGGGTTAAGGGCCGATTTACAGACCGTGGTCAATCGCACAGGAAGGCGATCCATTTGATTCCAAACATCAAGGAGTCCTTGATCCCTTCGGTGCTCTTGTGCGTCACCTTCTTTGCACCCTTGGTGGATTATTTTTTGGGAGACGCCAGCAGAGATTGGCATGGAACATCGGCTTCAAAAACCTGGGGCCTTGAGTTGGCCCATATTTTGGTAGCTTGGTCGGTGGTCTATGTTTGTTGTTGTTTCACCACTACTTACATCATCTTACATCTACTTACTAGTTACACGAAAACTACAACTTTTCAAAACGGATTGTACTCATTGATGTGACTATCAAGATGCTGTTGACCTTGTAGATGATGTGGAACCTAAGGAACCTGATTGGGTTGGAGGTGCGTGAATCGAGGTAGGACTCCGGTAGGGCTCATGGGAATCGACCCGCGTTGGCACTCTGAGCAAAAGTGTAACAGGTTTTGTCAGTCTACTTGGAATGCAGCGTATTCTTCACAACTGTGGTGTTTTCGTCAATGATGCTAAATTTGTTGAATACAAGGCTCCAGGCACTTCCTGTTGCCCCAATACTACCGCTCAAAACAATCGACGCGATACTTACGTTGTTTTGATTTAAACAAGCCAGAAGAGAATGTACTGAATCTTCAGTTTCCACCCAACCACAGGCTATGCGGCTTGTTGCAAACAATTGACATGTGTTTTTTTCAGAGTGGACGACCTGGTCGTGTTTGATGAAGCAAAGCCACTTCGGATCCTGGACCTTCGGAGGAATCCACGATCAGTGGGGGACAAAGCGATGTAAAGAACAACGGAACCCATCCTTGGCATGCAGACAACCGGTTCCTGCGAGACCACTGCAGGTACTGATCCTTGCTCCTCGGCAAGATTATACGTGAGTTTTGGCACCCCTCCCCCGCCCCCCAGATGTGAAAGAACAAATGGCTTAATTACGATCAATGAATTGGAGATGAGTTTAAACATTGGGTCACTAGGGCCGAAAATACGTGGATACGGTTTCAATCTTTAAGTCTTTGTGGGTTGTATCAAAGAGCCAGGGTATAGAAGGCTCTTGTTGAAGGAGTTGAAGGAGTCAGACCAGCGGGCAATGGTTAGTCATTCTTTTGGCATTTTTTAGCCTTGAAACATTCATTGAGTTCACTCTGCCCGCGCGGGTGCAGCTCCGACCAATGAGAGTGTTTTATCGCGCTGGTTTTTACATGGAGCAAGAGACCAAGCAGAGATTAGTGGATCTTGGACCCCCTGCAAAGTGTCTTTCCACTTGGCGGTCGGATGAGTCTTCGGACCTGTCTTCACCACATGTCAATGTGCTTTCGACGAGGTCTGATCATGTTTCACGCTTTAGTTCTTTTTGAGCTGTATGCTTTGGAGTGTTCTAACATTTTCCAACATGGTAAGAACCAATTGACTGAAGATCTTTGCCAAGTGAAGTGGTAGATCACCCGGATTTGAGCCAAGCGACTCGAACTTGCGACTTCAAGTGCTTGGGAGCACCAGACGCATTCGAGGAGACCGGGCTTTTCGAGAGAATCATTCACCGGACTTGAAAAAAGAGGTGTGTCGATAAGTTATAGCTCTTTTTAGAGGTAACTCGGGGTGGGAAATTCCACCCTGACCGTGGGTTCTGGCACCTGGAAAAACGGTGTTCCTTTGGTGTAGATTGGTCCATGTCACATGAATACGGGGTCGATGTTGATGACTTTTCAGGGCTACATATTCGTCGGTTGAATTTGGTCTGGGAGACATATTCCAACGGTATTTTGGACCAGTAAAGAACCAAATGTTGGACGCTACTAGCATACGCTCGCAAATTCCTTGGGCGGCCATAGATGCCATTGTCGGCATCTTCCGAGCCCGGCGCGCTGCATTTAAGACTTCATCCCTTCCCAGCATAGCCGGGAGGATCGAGCTAAGCAGCTGAGGAGAATCTCGTTTTTCTCATCGGGGAGGCTCCCTGGTTCGCGCATTCCTCCAACTTGGGGCATCCAGATTTGGATCATCAGCCGGTTTACAGCGTCTTCTATGCGGAATGGCTCATCAATGTGACCTGGCCTATGGAACAGGCCACTTTTTGCAAAGGCTTGCATCTCAATATAGCTTGGGTTTGTCCTATTAACCTGTAACAATCAGTAAACAATTATCAGTATTTTAGAGGCGGGCCTTTACTAACAATCATCAGGCACTGTTGCTGGTAAAATATAGCTGTATAACCTTTGCCCTTTACTCTGTAGCTTAACCCAAATCATCCGCTGTTGTTGAGATCATTGTAATACGGTGACAGGGTAGATTGGGCCATCTCCATGGAAGAGCATAGGCATGAATCAAACATCATCAAGAGACTTGATATACAGACAAAAACGTTGTCACATCCATGACCCTTAGTCTTGCAGGCGGCCTCCACCCCCACAAATTGCAGGATTTGAATAGATACACTCGACAGCCCCAGTATGCAGGGAAAGTTTGCAGGCCCTTTCTGCCACGAAAATACCATGCAGAACGGTCATATCTGCCAACAAATTTATGGACCGTACTGAACTCTTGCGCTGACCCCTCAAAAAAGCACCTGTCCAACAATCAAAACAAATATACTATCCACTAGTGGTTTGGGACTTGTGAAATGACTGTGCAAATTTCAAAGTTCCATCTCATGTGTTTCCAAGTGTGTCCACACCTCCCATCTCATCATGCATCTACCATCAACATCAAGAACACCAGAGGGTAGCTGAGCCTATCTCTTTGAAATGATGTATTCCAAGGGGGTACACTGGTGAGACGTGAATTCGGGGCACTCCCCCCAAAAAAAACATGTTTTAAGCAGTATAACTCCTATCTCATGTGCTGTTTGAATGGTTTCAGGATTCAAACATTTCGCAGACACATGTGCCAGGACTTGTGCAACAAACAACTGATCTCGGCACAACTCCCCACTCACCTGGGGGGGTAGTATAATGTATATAGAACAAACTCCTGAAATCAGGTCATGACAGCAGCCGTTTCTCTCCCCAAAGCAGCCTTTGATCTCCTTGATTCTCCCAACATCTCCACCCCCTGGTCCACCATCCCCCCCCATACCATCCCACCGAGAACGTCGGTACCCTCCTTGGGACCGGCGTGCGATCGCACGGCGCGTTCGCACGCACTTCCCGGGGCGTTCGCACGCGCCGCACCCAGGTGCCGATCTTGCTGATCCTCGCGGGGAGCTGCTGCCTCCAACGGCCGCCGCGGGAGGTCGCCGAGCCCTTGGCTCCTCGGCGGCGGATTCGTAGGTCAAGGGGTCGGCAGCGGTCGTGGGAGTTGGGGGCCGGAAAAGAGACCGTTCTGGTGGCCAAGAGCTAAGGTTATAGTATCATGTAGGTCCGTTCCAGGGGGACAGACATCAAAGAAGCTTGTGTGTTGTTTGCTCATGGTGAACATATTCACCAAAAAGCTCGTGCTTGGTTACCGCATAACATACCCTGACCTCGATGAGTGGTTCTTAGATGTTCTTAGTTTCAAAGTACTAGTAATTTGTTTATGCTTTTTGCCTTTACCTGAGTAATGACCAACTTTTCTTTTTGTTATGTGAAACCAACCAGCTTGCTGACATGAAACACAAAAAACATGCGACACATGGAATCAGTGAAGTGCATTCTGCACCATTTGGCCCATGTGACAAAAGGGATGAGGAGGAGTGGCGGAGGAGGAGGGGGGGGAGGAGGAGGAGGAAGGGTTTCTACTGAACACAGTGGACTCAGGTTGTGACCAATGTGTACATCGTCTTCGCAGCTTGGCTGTTCTTTGGGGACGAACGAATGTGAGCTTTTGAGTAAAACGTCAAACGTGAGTTGAACCCATGTAAGTGGTTTGCTGAAGGTACCCGCTTTCATTTCACAACGCTGATATGAAAACTTAAAACATTAACACGCATTACCAGTTCAAACCTTAAACACACACAAGGCACCCTGCAGTTCTGGATGTTCTTGTGAAACGCATCGAAAGACTCATGCCCATAGGGGAGAACGATGTCTTCTTCAAACAACCACAATTGTTTGTTTCTCCAGATTGGGTGCCCCCCCAAATGGATAGTAGATGATGGCCGACGATCTGGAAGCATTCCTGGGACTAAATCCCTTCTGGTTTCATAAAGCATCCACCAGGCTTCGCTTTTGGTACCTCCCATGATGACTTTCCATGACTTTCGAGCACCTCACCAGCATCACCAGTTCCTCCTTCAGGCTTGGGTCGCCCATTTCATCTCCAACGCGCCCCTTCGCTATGTGACCTGGCCGACAGTACGGGGTTTCTCGAGAAGGAGGCAGAAATCCACCATCCACCAGCTCTGGTGGATTCCAAGACCATGAGATTTGGGCACAGAACACAGTAGAGGGCCCCATGGCAGCCTGAGAATGCCTGAGATTCAGAACTCAAGGTGCCCAATCGCCAAGCAGTTCCACTTACTTTCTTAGCATTTCGGATTCGACGGATATATACTAGGTGCTCCAAAATATCAGCAAGTTGAAACAGGATCAAACACGTCGAAGTCGAAGTACTTCACAAATCGAGTCTCCAACGCGTGGGTTTCGGTTTCAACACACCCGTGCGGCCATCCGATGTATCCTCTTCTCCACCACTTGCACAGAGCCTGCCGCGTATGGCAGCGGCAGTGGTGATGGCGGTGATGTCCGAAAACAATTTCACGTATTTACCCGTACTATTCTCGATCTATTGGGGCTTCTGCTCAGATCTACGCACAGGATCCACAAGCGGTTTACAGTATGTTACTTCTGCGGAAACCGTTTAATTATTGGTTGCTGGACTGTCCCCCAGGGATGACGGGTGATGTTCATAGATTATTCGAGTTCCTATACCTGGTGTGGGTGTGACGATGACAACCCGCAGCTGTTCGGCAAGGAATGATGTACGTGTACTTGCCATACAAAAGTTCCACAACAAGTCATTCTCCAATCTGTGCTGGGCCTAGAGTTACTACAGTCATAACTCTTCAGTACACTCCCGTCATCCCTTTCAATTACTATTTTTTGTTTGGGCATCATTATAGTCGTACGTATGAGATGTACCGAGACTACTCAATTCTCGATGAATCCTGGTGGGATCCTTCCCCCCCATTCCCCGCTCCACTTTTTGGACAGAATTCCGCCGCCCGAAACGCTGCCCAGGTGATGGTGGTCGTGTCTTTTCTCATGTACTTTCGTGCCTCCTGGACCATGTGCCAGTGGGTCTTCCGCTGGCGGAAGCAGCAAGAAGACGGGCATATTTGCGGGAGACTTGGCCAGGTGGCTGGGTCGGTATCCAATGGATCATTTGGGTCGGTATGCAATCCACGCATGGTGCTTACGACAGGCCTGGAGCCGGATCTGACGGCCTCATATAGGGCGAGAAGTCTAGAGTCTAAACACCCCTGACAGCTGGCCATGAGTCTTGAGAATTCTCTTCCAGCCGAGCGGACGTGCCACGGCGGAAGCCTCGGCTTGGAAGCCAACAGCGTTCCGTCAGCCCCGATGGTGTCTTTGGTCAACCAGGCGACCATCACGGTCAATCCATTATATAGGCGACCCCGAAGAGAAGTGACGTCTCATCCAGTCTCTTTGGTCGTCAGTGGCGAGGCCTGGGGGGTCTCCTGGATTGAGGATACACACCCAAGTGGTTCCGAGTGAATATGTAAGTTTGTTGATTGCAGTTTGTTCGGCCTGAGAGTAGTCGGTTGATCATACACGCCCATGCCCTATAGGCCCTAGAGCTCCAGTCGTACCTTCGGGGTGGATTTAGAGGGTCCAAATACCTTCTGAGAAGGTACTTGCAGCCCTATAAGGGATGTAGGGATTGGGACTGGGATAGTTGCTTTCGGCCTCAGGGATTTCATTTGGAGCAGCCGTGCGGTGCCTCGCGCCAAATCTAAGGAGGCCATTGCTGTCCTTCGCTTTGATCATTGTCTTCGGAATCTATGGAGCAGTGACTTGGCACTCTGCCCGCACCAATGGTGCGAAGAGTGGCTTCTTGAAAGAAGGACCGGAGTTGTCTCCTTTCATTTATGACTTTGGCTGCCGCAGTCTTTGGAGTTATAGGCTAAGAATTATAGGCTACGGCTAGGTCATTATATACTAGGTACCTGCAGAGGTCTTGCTTGCAGATGTTGGTGTTCGTCACGAATCATGGATAACCGGAGACGTGGACATATCATCGTGGGTTCTTTTGAGGTTCCAAAAAAACATTGGCTCAGCAGCTTAGTAGCTTGACTGAGTCACCAACTTGGAGTAGTCCGGGCTGTTCAGGGCAGATTTGATGGATGTTGATGGGTTTGGTTTTACTTAGGGTAGAAGGGGAATCGATTATCAGGATGGCAGCTGAAGAGCCAACAAAGTTTGAGACTTCTGAATATAATGGCTTGGTATTCGGGTGTGTGGAGAACCCCGTAGGAGTATCGAAAGCACCGCGACTTATTCACGTGAATTGCGTGTCACCAGTCACCACTTGTTTGGTGGAAGAACATCATTTTCCAGAGAGGCTATTGTTGCATGACAGGTTGTAGTTGAAGCGCCTTGCTGCCACACCATGGAATTTCAGCATTGAGCAGATGTATTTAAACTCCTTGAAATTGAGGCAATTTCTGGGAATCCCATACCAAAGTAGAGCTAACTTCCAGGAGAGAAAGTGCTTAGAGAGCAACTGCCATAGTTGGGCACTTCTGTTGCCATTGTTCACTCAAACAATCCACACTTCCTACCCAGAAAGCCCCAATGCATCCACTGCAAGAACCGCCTCCAACGCCCACTAACCTAAAGCAATCAAAACTGCTCAGACTCGACTCTTTTCAGCCAAGTTGCATTTGACCCCACTTCCACGTCCTTGATGGACTTCTAAAAGCACCCACATCTCTTTTTCTTTCCTCTTCCAAACCCCAACAACAAACACTCACCCAACCCCTCCTGCTCGCTTCCATCCCGCTTCCGGGCGATGACAATGCCCCCGGTGTCTCCAAATCGGTCCGAACTCTGCCGTCCAGGAAAGGTACAGCCTTTAACCTGTTTGGAGGATGAACTGGGAAACCACAAAAAAGGGTATGAACAGATGAACAAAACGCTTAACTCTTCTTTGAGAGAAACGGCCCCGAGAGTGGCTCCGCTCCGCCGCCAGGTCTACCTCGCGCGGCTGCACGGCGCCGTCAGCTGCCGGAACGAGCGGCCGCTTGGTTCGGGACGGACGACGGACGGGACGGACAGAGATCGCGGTCGGAGGGATCGGAGGTGTGTGGTGTGTGGTTGAAAAACACATCCTTGCGCAAGGTCCATAAGACTGGAATAAGTTACATTAACCCCATGAGAGACATGACTCCATGACATCTAACTATTTCATACATGGATGTTCTGGGTGGCTGCCATCCGAACAGAGAATGAAAGTGGGACATGTCCGAAAGAAAAGGGACTGAGGTCACTGAGGTCTTCAGTTTTGATTGCCCAACCTCGATCTATTGATCTATTATATCAGTTTGCTCCTTGTGCCTATTATTATGCAGATGGTACTAGAAGATACTAGAAGACATATCGTCAAGTGTCAACCCGTAGTTTGTTCCTGGAACTTATATATTTAGTTCTTCACGATTGACATTGACATAAGTGATTTGCAGTTTCTTTCTGTTGAATTCCACTGGAGACACATGGCAACTTGGATGGATGGATTCTATTGAATAGCAACCATCCACTCAGACTCCACTGGGCTTCCGGGTCCCTTGCTTCTCCACTCCCGTGTGGGGTGGAGTCTTAGTCCGCGACGTTTTCTCTTTTTTCGCTCGCGGGAGCTGGAGGTGCTCCACTTAACCATGATTTTCAGGGAGAGTAGAATGCTTCTTCCAAAAGGTTGTCGTGACTTAAACCGTAAACCGGGAACCATCCTGGTGGAAACCGGGAAGCACTTCCGGGTTCTTCCATCATCGTGCTACACTCCCGTAAACCGGGGAACCATCCTGGTTTCAGAGCCCACCATTCAAGACCACTCGACCACTCGAGCTCGGCTCCGAGGATCTTTTTCACCACCATGGACTTCACCACGAAGCTCTTCGCGCCAAGCGACACGCATTTGGAGGGCTGTGTCAAAACCATAGGATAGACTACCAGGGAGGTCACCAGGCTTTGCGGCTTCCGGTTTTGGCTCGCAGCCATAGAGTGTGGGAATAGGGAGACTCCCAGGGACGCCCTTGGAAGGTGAAGATAGACGAACGCCCATTGGGCCAGATAGTCTCCCTATTCAAACACACACCCATATGGAATGCACGCAATTGGCCAAAAACCTGTGGTCATGCTGAAACAGTTTTGGCCGTTGTGACTTGGTGATCATGTTCAATAAATTTTGCACCAGTCACTTAACCTCCTAAATCACATGAACCACAAAACATAACAACACTGGTTGGTTGCACTTCCTTCAACTGGTTCCGGAACCAACCAGCAAGGGGGCACAGCCCCCGGGACAGGTACCGTTAGCACATGCCCCTTCCGTGATCCGGACGAGGCACAACGAGCCCGTCCTCCTTCAGCCCGGCACAACGAGTGACAAAGGCTGACGTAGGCTGAGATGCATAGAGATACATCAGCAGAAATGAAGGGGACTCGTGACTGCTTGCCCGACCTCTCTGACCTACATGGAAACCTTTAACCACCCCAAAATTCGCACCCAGATGCAAGTTGCCATTGGAGTGTTTTTGTTGGAGCACAAAAAGAGTCGTTCCAACTGAATGACTTCGCCGACGGAAGGACGGACGAGTCGTTCCACATCGGGTTTTGGTGTCGTCGCCAGTGGACCCATCCGGCACGGAGTTGGTCCCGCCACGCGGCGAGCCGAGTCGTCCCAATGGTTGTAACGTCTCTTTCACGTTTGGGATGGAGACATGAGTAACTCCATGGGGGGCAATCCGTTCTAGTGGGTTTGTATCATCAAGGTGAACCAGGCTTCTGGTTGGAATTTCCCAGGTGTTGAAAGTACATGGCTTGACCCTAACGCATCAAAACCAGGAAGAAAAAGCCGTCAAACGCATCAAGCATCATCAAGCACCAATGGGTTTACGTGAGAATATTCAAAAGCATTCGAACGAATCATGTAGCATCCAGCGTGCCAAGTTTTAGATTCTATTCCGAGATGGATGCAGCATCAAGTTCACCGGATGTTTCGTTTTTGCAGAGTCAGAGTGATGATGCAAACCCACACCAAACCCACCCACACCCCACCCAGCTGAAGCAAACCCACCCAACCAACATGGCTGCGCCTCCAAACGAAGCTTGCGGAAGCCTCCGGATGTCTCGAACATCACCGCGCCTCAACTCAACCTCTGCAGTTCGCGTCGTGAGGTCCATTGCATTGGCGGGAATCCGCTCCAGTGAATTCCAAGAGGTACTCCTCACCATGTGACCCGACGACGACGCGGTACGACACGCGGGCGTCGACAGACACGTCGGTCGTCGTCGAAAGACACGGAGACGACGACGAGACGAGACGAGACTCGACTGAAGAAGCGAGACACCAGGAGAGACGGAGGACGGAAGAGACAAAGCTGACCAAGGGCTGGCGGCTGGCTGGGTTATGGGCTTTGCCAAAATAGGTTTAGGGAGTTGAGCCAGGAGTTCTGAAGGGAGTGTTTTGTACTTTCCAGCTTTGAGTTTACGCTGGCAGCCAGAGCCTTTCTTGCTTTTTGCAGCGACGGACGATCGTCAGGTCGAGGTGGTTGAGGTGGCTGAGTTTTTGTTCATCCGAAACTCAGCAGTGCGTCTTTTTTGGTGTTCAAAGGACCTGAATATACTTGGGAAGGTCAAAGAGGTACTTTTGGTCCTGCCTGATTGCCTAACATCAAGCTTTTGAAGTGTTTTTTTGTTGTTGAATTTGTAAATTGCAAACCAGGTTGGTCAAGACAACATCTTGTTCTTTTGATGAAAAACTATGGAATATATGCCTACGTTGACCCCTGAAGCTTGCATAAACTGCCCCAGCTTAAGGGTAAATGCGACTGTCCCATGGGTTCTGCCGGGTGGTGTCTTCGGATGGAAGCTCGCCGAGGTTGGCCAATACGCAAACATCCTTCAAGCGGGCCTTGAACTATGACGATCGGCACCCCATGATTGGCAGTGACAGTGAAGAGATGTGACGTCGAACGTTTTGTGACACTCAACCCCCCCACGGGGCATCGATTTGCGCTGCGGAAAAATGGCTCAAGAGAAAAGATCAAGTGGCAACCCCCCAAAAGATCCAGGCAATTTGGCCGATGCTCTTTGAGTCCTCAAGCGGTGTCCAGCTTTGGGATTTGTTTAGCAATGTTTATTAATACAATAAGTCAGACGGACTTCCAGAACCCACGGCATGTTGTCTCGGTTGTGGCGAAGTAAAACCCGGGCATGGTCGTCGTCACCACCATCATCATCATTGGAAAAAATGAGCTTTAAGGGTCTCCTATCCAAGCCATGCTTGTGGAGCAAACATGACCAAACACCAGGAAACACCACCGGGAAGTAGAAGTACCGCCCCTTGTTCTGTCGACAGGGCGCGCCTGGTCGGGCCTTGCATCCATTTTCTGACAAGGTCGGGCCGTGGACTCCTGAGCACCTTCTAAGGAGATGGTTGGAGCGTTAGGGTTACTAGGTTTTGGGTGGGGTTTGTGGTTGCATTCATGCGGAGGATTCTTTGAAGGTCTTTCAAGCCCACAGCCTACAGGTTTGGATATCAGACTTGGATTCGCCAGGGGGTCCATCAGTGTCAGGTAGCTGCTGGATGCTTTGAGTGCTATCATCCTCACTGCCGGACCCGCAGCCAATCATTCGATCGTCCCTGGCCACACATTCCACGCATCATGCTGGAGTCGGGCCTTTTTTTGATACTTTGCGACCGTGTCATCTCACAACCAATCTGTTGAAGGCGTCCACTGAAGGTGTCGCTCAGCTCGCATTGCCCGCCAATGCCCGCCGGTGAGGTCTGGAAACTAGTCACTTCTTTAGGTTCAGAGCTGGAAGTTCATTCCAATGCTTGTTGATCAAAGTGTTCAAAGGACCAACAAAAACAGTAAATTGGAGGATGCAGGACAAGTGCAAGAACTTGGTAAACATGTTCTACATTGCCTTTGTCAAGGTCTAGAGTCTTCTAGAGAGGGTCAAGTCTAGAACAATTTGCGGTGTTTTTGTTTGCCTTGCTGCAAGAAAAGATGAGCTGTGCGCCCAAGGTGGAAGTGAACATGCTCCATGTCCACTGAAGCAGATGGATGAAAGAGGGGAGAATAGGGAAAACTCATGGAATGTCCTCAAAGTCTCAAAGCACTTATATAGTTGTTTATTATTTTTTCTTGCAGCCTCCTATCCTGTTGTTTCTCTTGTGAGAAGCTACAAAGATGTTTACTAAGCCACTAACCATCTCATACCAGCCACTCTTGAGTCTACAGCCACCCGCAAAAAACGCTAGCAGGTGTCCGACAGCAAGCGAGCGCACTAAAGCGTTTGCTTTAGCCGGCCCGCTTTGGCCGTCCTCGCAAGCCAGCTGAGCGAGATCCTATTTTTTCAAGTTGGGGGTCCTCGCAAGCTCACAAGTTCCCAACGGCCACATCCTCGGACACGACGTGGCGGGACGTGGCTTCCGTACGCGAGCGAAAATGGGACGCTCTGATTTTCAAGCACCCTAACGTCAATTAGGTCATTTTAAGCCATGCATACATGGAGTGTTTGGGATTTCGTGAAAAGGCTTTTGTGTTGACACCAGAGTGATTGAATGTGTCATGTTGAGGGACATGCAGCGAAACTACCATTGGCAGCCGCAACTTGTCAATTGTGTTGAAACTGCTTAGGTTGACATCATTGGACCAATAGAAACGGTCGAAACGGCCGAGTGGCAGTTCTGTGAGAAGAATATGTAGCCGAGTGGACGGCGTGGTACTTTTGGGGCCTTATAGTTCACGACTGAAACATGGCAACACGTTTGAAACCAACTAAGAGACCTGGCATCTACGTTTCAGCCATACTCGTGTAACATAATGATCGTGCCTCCCCATTGGAAGCTGGAAACTCTCTGTGGTAGGTCACGGCGTCACGCCAGGACGGCAACATGTCAATTCGAAGGAAACAGGACGACAGGGCTTTGGACATGTGAACTGACTGAGACCCATTCGCCAGATCTGTTTTCCTACCCATGTCAACTTGTTTCTTTCACGTCAAGCGGCTTGGGAGCCAGTTTTGTGAGCTTCTGAGTTTGAGAAGACATGGACCACTTTTCAAGTCCATCTTCCGACATGGACCGCCTTCAACGAGGTTCTGACAAAGAGCAGTGCGCCCGTGGCGAACGGGTCGGGACCTAGACCCATTTGGATGGTCACATGTTGCCACCGAGGGGAGCCAGATGGCACGTCGACGGCAGAGGCGATGGCAGATCCGAAGCTATGACCCTCGAATCGTTCCGCCAGGAACAAGAATGAGATCAGCTGTTCGGCTTCCAGGTGGATAACAACTGTCCATCAACAGTCTGGTAGTCCTGAGCTGGTCCTGAGCAGGAGCACTAAGTGGTTAATTCACTAAGCAAAAACGATCAGCTTCCAGTGCTTCCAGTGTCTTCGACACTACTTGCAGAGTACCTGCTTCTTGTTTAGGATAATCTTCCATTTTCTAGGGCCTCGGTTCATAAAGTTTAACATGCATGGAACAATAAACTCAATTCCATTCAGTCAATTGCTAACTTAAAAGTTTAGAACCCATAGCAAGTTTAAGTATATACATGTTCCAGAACCAGCCGATTTGGCTCTATTCTGCTACCACTTCGTTTAGCGAACCGGCACGCTTTCGCTCAAGCCACGCTTTCCGCTGGAGGTGGGTTTCGGCTTCCCGCTTCCAGTCGTGGCGGAAGCGAGTAGACCATGCACCGCCTATCGGACCAATGTATCGAACGGGTGTCCAGTCCGTGGGGGGGTCCGGGATAGGCCGAAACAGCGTGGGGGTACTACCTACAACAACCGTTTAGTTGTTTTCCATAGTTTTCCCTAAATACTCAGATGAGTTTAGATATCTTCCTTTAGAGAGTTGGTTTATGTACATGGCTGTGAGTCAAAAACGGGCTACCTGGGCGCACCACTAAAAATGAACAGAATCGAATGGACTACTAAGGAGGATCCGGGTTCATCGTAGTTGGTTGTCTACATTTGCAAATTTACACATATATACCTGGACCCTCCAACAGGCCATTTGAGACTTTCAGGTCATGCAAAAGCACCAAAGGATCAAAAACCACTTACTTGAAGTCGCAGATGTCACCAAGATTGCATCAGGCAAAACACAAGAATTGCCCAGGCGGGCGAATACCAAACGTATTTGCACAAAAAGAGGTGCATTTGGATCGCCAGGCAATGGATTGAACAGGAGTCGATGGGGCTTTCGAAGATGACGGGCGGCGGTCGGAGAGGGATTCCCTGATTTCCCACAGAATTAGGGGCGTTCTCGCATTCCCTTATCTCGTGACATTCCCAAAAGATGACAAGCAAGGGAGGTTCACTCTTCTCAGCAAAAACATGGCCAGACGCGGGGAAGAACACAACAAACGACAGCCTGTTGCTCTGTCTGCCGGGAAAGGCCGGGGCCATGCCGGGACCAGACGATCAGACACTGCAGCTCTTGGTTTGTTGGTTTGCTCAAGGTGTTCAGTGAGTTTCATTCATTTGTGTGGACCACAAAACTCATCCCGACCAACTACTTGCCGTATATAAATGACTGAATCATACAATCACTTCCGTCCTCCTTTTTCAGTGGAAGTAACATGTTCCTTTATTTTGTCCACGCTAAAGTTAACCATATACCGTTGTTTTGTTTCTGCCCCTGTTCCGAAACTGACCAGGAGGGTTTGAGCGGCCGAGACAGTTGAACACATAGAAACCCAAACGAGATTGATGGTTTTGCATCTGAGCCACGGAATCACAGCATTGTTGGCTGCATGTTCGAGAGAAGCTGTGCCATGGAGATATAAGGATTTACTTGGAGCTCGTAGCAGGTGAGCATTTAGTACAGTGCAATCGAAAGCATCACTCTTATCACAACCCATGTATGCACATGACTGCTGCGTAATTAGTCATTATTCCTCGTTCAAGTATCAAGGATTGTGGTTCGTTTGAAACGGAACACCGGCACTTCGTGCCAGCGAAGTCTGCGCGGTTTTTTTGCGCAGAATGCTGCGTTGAAAGCGCGGTGCAAAAGGATCGAAGCTTTTGAGTGATTTAGAGTGACATTGCTTCATAGAAAATACTGTATTTAAAATATATAAATACACTTATATATTTAAATATTGAAAAAATACATTTATATATACATGTATTGTCTTCTCTCAGAAGTTCTGTGACAAAGCAATTTATGGAGACAAAACTGCTTGTTTTCCTGTATTTACTTGAAGGGATCATCCTTCGCCCTGGAATCCACCGTTCAGACCGTTCCATATCCATCCACCCGACAAACATGTCCCAACCTGAATCAAGAGATTATATATATATATGGTTTGGGCCTTGACAAAAGCACCAAAAGAGCAGCCACGTTGCCGTTGGTCTGCCAAGTTTTGTCACGCATGATTCATACAGCTATACCACTAATACGAATGTAGGCTCTTGAACATATAACCCCTAGCCCCCACACATGGGTTGAACAAGCGTCCACCACCTCGTTTTCACCTCCACGACGTGGCCCACGCCGGCGCCCGGAAGTCACGGGGTGAGCGAGCGAGCGCCACCTGTGAGGAAAGTCGAAGTCATTATGAAACCATTGGCTCCGGACTGCGAACGATGAAGTCAGAGCAGATGTTTTTTTGTTTTTCTCTCCCTCTCGCTCTTTCTCTTTGAGCCCATCATCGGCGATCGCGGCGATCTCTGAGGGCAGATGCCTTGTTGGCCTTCTTTGGCCTGGAGTGGCGTCCATTCTCACAGGACTGAGGGACCGATGATGACCGATGTCTTTGGCCTCCATGTTTTCGGTTTTTTAAACTTCGTAGAACATAGGACGGCTTGTTGGATGAATGATTTCAGGTCACCCAAAAGTAAACATGTTTTCTGTGATGACCGACATGGTGGTCAAATGGCTTTTGCCGTTTGCCGTGTTGCATCTTCGACGACAAAAACGACGCCCCACGTGTTCCTTCGACGCCGAGGAGGTGGAAGACGAGCTGCGAAGGAACTTCCCCGACGCGTCGGGGAGCCGGAAGGACCAGCGGGTGGAGGGAACGGCTGGAACGGTGCGACGGCTGGAACGGCTTAAGGACTCTTGAGGACCATACACCCCCAAGCCTGAAGAGGATGTTCAATTGAAATGGGTAGGTGATTCATCACGAGTCTACATTAGTGAATATAAGGGAAGCGACTCGTTCCCAATATAGAGATTCCTTTGGATCCCACCCTCATTCCCTGCTCGTCGCACCAGTCAGGAAGGAAGGAGAAGGAGATGCGCTTTTGGAAGAGCGAGACAGCGGGGGCGTACGGTCACTTGTTTTCGTTGATAAAAGGAACCCCACCCCACAGGATCGGACTCAAAAAACGGATAAACATGGCATCAACACGTGCGTTGGATGTTTTAGCGCTTCATCCAGGGAAGTGTTTGGCGCCGAAAAGACGATCAGCTGCCGAAAAGAGGCATGCGCCCTTGTGAATTGGAGGCTGTTCTGGCCTGTTGGGATCATACATGCATGATAATACTTTGTAATTATAGAATCTCACGAGGCACCTAGCGTTACAACAAAAATCAACACGTATAGTACAGAAGGTACCAGAATTTGAACCCGATGTGTTGTTCAAAGAGTATGTAGTCGAACATCCTTCCTTTTGAGTGACCTGGGGTTACACTATTCACTTGGCCATAACATGGAGTGCCAAGGTTGCTCATCCCATGTTATGTGAAACAAGATCCTATAGAATGCCCTGCAAAATCTGCAAAACCTCCGGCACTTTGTTTAACTATCAGTTCGTTCCTGGCTGGCACCGAGGGAGCAAGTCGTCACGAGGGAGTTGCCCAAGCGCCAAGACCTGTGGGAAGCCCAAGGGGGTGCAGAGCGGAGCGCGGAGCACCGCGGAGCGCGTGCCGGGTGCAGGTGGTGTCCTTAGGCCCAATTTGGCCCATGTAGGGAACAAACCCTATAGGCTTAGCCTTTTGTACCCGTTACTTGTGGGATCAAGCGTAAGGAGGTTGTTACGGGCATTGGCAATGCTGCATGTAGCTGGTTCATCTTTCGCTCTCAATACCAGGACCCTCATTTGCTGTTTATGAAGTTTATAAATTAATAGCCTCTTAATTGTATACGTCGCTTTCTGACGGCACTAAAAATCTTCTTCTCTCGTCTTCTCCTGGTCTCTCCCAGAAGCCACTACATCTTCTCTTCTCCCTGTCTCTGCCAGAAGCCGTTCACTCACCTCCCACGGTTAAGTCGTGTCCTCGCTGCCATTACACGCAGCCGGATGCGGCAAAGTTCTCTGACGCGCTCCCCCGCCGCCACCCGCAGGGGTCCAAAAAACCACCTGTTGGAAGGTCCTGGTACCTTTGTTGGCGTTAAGGAAGATTGACATCACTTGGTCTCCCACCAAGTGGGGTCCGACCTTATTTGTCAAACAAGGGTAATTTACAAGAAACCGACAAATACCGCGGCTTGTTCTACACCTCAAAGAGGTTACAGAAAAGATCAGAAAAGATTCAAACGTATGGAGGCCCTCCTCGGATGCCTTTTCAGACCCAACAAGATGGCCAAACATGGCCAAAACTGTTTTTGTTGTTTTTATGAAGGTTCAAAACTAGCATTAATGTCAGCCAAAAATACATCATACACATGTTTTGCCCAATACTGTTTTCTGTTGTTTTATGATGTGGTTTGCTGACTAGATGGCTATCTACCAGTCTTAGCCAAAACAGGGCATTACATTCCAGTATGCTAACTGCTTGGTTGAATTGTTGCTGCATGTTGCTATCGATGACAGGGGATGGGCTCGGGAACTTGCCGAACTGTCATTGTTCAAACAAGCAAGTTTCGGTCCGGTCCAAATATGTCGACCGAAACTCGTTTTGCAGATCGGGTGTCGACCTTTTTCGATCTATACAGACCATATCCTAGCTTGATCGTCAATTCTATTCTTAAAATACATCAAGACAACTAGCCCATCCGACTCAATTTGGGTTCCGTATGTTAGATTTTGATTTCGATCTTAGCCTGGGATAAGATCGATCACCGTGGGGTGGCACTAGCTTATAGATCCTGCTATTAATGGAAAACAATTGGACAAACGATCACACCCAAACTTTGACGTGAGATTCCGAGAAGATGTTGCTTCAGAACCTTCCTGGCTCTTGACTGGTGTACAACACGCGAAGGGCCAGATTGCCACTGTTCCGCGTTATTTTGTTTGAACTGTAAGAATCAATGAGGAAAGGGTTTGCAGAATATGTGACGAACATGATCTATTGATTCATGTAGTTTTGGGGTTTGTTGTAACTCTTGTCTTTTCATTGCCCAAACATTTTGCACAGACTCGCTTACTGGCTAGGCTAGGAAGGCGCTCACGTGCAACCTGAGGCGGCATCTCAACTGCGTCACGATCGACCCTCCGCAAGCGAAGGCACCGCTTGGTTGGAACGTGGGCCTGTGCGTGTATTGATTGCTATCGACCAAGCCAACAAACATAATCAAATATAATCAAACTCAGCATCTCGCAGGGTGGGTTCGATTTTGCAAAATTTGGGCTTGGAATGGGTTTGGATATATGTTTTTTTTGTTTCACAAATTGGGTTGTCCTCTTACCTGTAACAGTCAGTAAACAATTATTAACACTATATGTTTTGAGCACGTCCTTTTACTAACCATTCACTGCTACTGGTAATATGATATACAATAGCTACACATATAGTTCATAGTCCACTGTATTATGTTTAGCCATCTCAAGCTTTGGACGGTAAACAATCAACGCAATTGCTCCTACACCAGCAGGGAACCCCCCTCAGTGCTAGAGCAAAAGGGTTTGCATGAAATGACTTGGGATTGCTCCACTCAAGATGAGTGTGTTGTTTTTGTTTGTCCGAATATAAACTCCATGTGAGGCGTATTGACAAGAGGACCTTCAAACATGTTGTCGAGATGTAATAATATACCGGCCTCAGCAAAGGATTGATATATTATAATATAATGGACATATAAAACAATATATGTATGTATATAACTTCACTGCAATATATTATAACATATGGGCCAATCCCAACATAATGGCTCTTTGCTTCAGGTTGGCAAAGTGACAGTTTGACCAGACATGGCATTTACGCTTGACTTGTGAGAATCCATCAGGTCACATGATGCCAGACATTGGTTTTTTCCAAGTCTGGAAGAGAGAAGGCCATCCCTAGCCTGCAGGCCCGTGCAGCTCGGGTGCAGCCCAAACCAGTCCTCTCCTGCTCCCGTCCTGACCGCTCCCACTGACCCCAAGTGGAGAACGCGTCGACGGTCGACCCCTCCATTTTCCAAAGGACCTCGATGTATGGTCCTACTCTTCGTCTGGTCCCATTCATTTGGTTGGCCACTGGGACTGGCCGGCGCCATCTGCGACTGCCAATCCTCCGTTCACCAAGGCAGCGCATGTGGCAAAGGTCGAAAAAGGGCACCGAAAGAAACACCCACTTGGGCGACTTGGGTGTCGCAGCGACAGAACACACAACATGGGCCGTCACGGATGTATGGCTGTAAGCAGCTATGTAGCAACTATGGCTGTAGTAGTTCATGTCTTCTTTTTTCAACGAGTTCAGAACTCTTTCTGTCTTAGTCGTAGCTCACGTTACAAACTGCCACAAAAACAAGCATATGTTTACAGACCCCTAGGGCTCCAAGTACCTCCTCAGAAGGTATTTGGAGCCCATAGGACTGAAAACTGCTTCCACAGGCCATACGGTTTCAGACACCCCCGAGTTTTACCAGGTCACCTTTTCACTAGGCATTATTTTTTCGGTTGCAAGGAAGGATGTGAGCTGTTTTAGAATACTGCTTGGTGCTTTGAACAAAAACACGTCAATATTCAAAATGGAACCTAGGATGATTGAGTCAAAATATGTGATCTCCATACTCTTCAGGTGGCTTGAAACATATTGAATCCAGCTTCCCCCCAAGAGCATTTTTGGGTCGGTGGAACCCCAAGTTTGGTTGCACATCAGCGCGTCCATCGACCTGAAAAAACCGTTCGTGACCAAACGATCCTGCAAAGGAGTGAAGGTCATAAACAGAGGCTCCAAAGAGATCACAAACGGCTCAGATCCGAACGTAGAAAACATTCGCCCACCTAAAGGCTCAGAAAGGACTAAGAACCCAACCCGTTCGCTAGGGTTTTGACATGTTTTGACCCTCACAACTAGGTCTAAACAGTCTAAACAGTTCTCGATTATTAAGGCTTGAACCCCCAGTTTGTTTGTGTTATTTCTTTTCATTTTTTTTCATGTGTGCATGTCGTTTTTGTGGATTCTTGTTTGCCCCAACACACACACACTCACACTATCACACGATCATCGTCGGACCTGTTGGCTATCAGTTACTACCAGTGACATCGTCGGAGCCTTCCTTGTTGGTTTGGGGCCAACCAACTTCCCACGGGTCCCCTGCCCTCTAAAGTGAAACCTCGAATGTGTGATTGGCAATCGCAGCATCGGATGTGAAGTTACATATAGTGGAGACCTTCTCTGAACCACGTTCCATTCTTGTCTTCTCCGCCAGGACTTGGACGATGCCATCTCGGCTTCTCGGCAGAACATGGGCCATCTCCGCAGTACGTTCCGTCAGTTTTGGCAGGTGTTCATTGATTTCTGGGGATTTCTGGAGACGCTTTCTCCACTAAAAACCAGAACCAGGTGATTTCCTGGTGTTCCAGGTCGGGTGAAAGCGCTAAAAATCGAAGCTGCTCTTCCCACCGGGGCACGGTGGGACGGGTGGGACAGCAGACCACTTTCCGGCGTCGAGGAACGGAGTCGATGAAGTTCAGCAGACGAGTCGATCTCATGTTCCATGGAAGTGGAACACCTAGCATGTCTTTGCATGGTCTTCCAAGGGATCCTGTTCAGCCTCTTCCATGTCGTGTTTTTTTCTCAGTCAGAGTGTAGCTTGGCGGACGTTTTCAGTGGAACTTCCGAAGCTCAACAAAATCGAGGATCAGCAGTGGCAGAAACTCTGAATGAATTTGATGCTCTTATGAATGGATCTCCTCTGCCCGGCCGCATGGTCGGCCACATGGTTCCAATGCCGCCTTTGCCATGGTTCCATGTTCCCATGCTGGGCAGACGGATCTTCGGCCACGATGTTTCAGGGCCCAGCTTTCAGAGGGATCTCTTGGACAAGCTCATGCTGGGCAGACCGGGAGACCAGATATGAGTATCATGAGTATCCTTTTGGGGTGTGTCCCATTACCAGTAGCAGTCCGGTAAAAGAAGGGTCGTTACTAACCATCATCACCCAACTGGTCCCTGGTGATGCGTGATAATGGCTTTACCCATGTTTACCCTATTCATCCCGTGTGCTTCTCAGGTGAGCCCAGGGCTGAAGCCAGGCAGCTTGAGGGTGCAGAGCTCGGACACTGATGAAACTGATTAGGGAAGGAAGTTGCATCAGTGACAGAGGAGGGTTTGCTGGTTTCATTAGTGAGAGGGGCAAACATAAACAACTGATTTGGGCTGCAGCTGCAGCAGTGGGTGGTTCTCAGGTGATCTCAGGTGTGTTTGTTTTCAACTTTGAGGTTTGAGGATGTTTGGCACTTTGAGTACTTTGGCCTTTCTACCGAGTAAGTACTTTGCTGCCTTGTTGTTTTCCTTTCGGGCAAACAGCAAAAAGATTCTCAATAGCGAAAGGACGCAAAAGGTGTAAATATGATCAGGTTGCAGACTTGGGGGTGTCAAAACCAAAGCAGTGTTTTCAATAGAAAGTAGTACGGGAACTTGAAAAATACAGGATCTTTGGCAATGGCTGTAACGGCCAACAAAAATCACACACCAGTTGGCACACTCGAAAAAAGATCACTCTCAAAAAGATCTCCGTCCTTGACTTCCAACGCAAAGCCACTCCCTCAGGTGGGCGTCCACATTGCAGACGTCACCCACTTCCTTCGTCCCAATACGGCTGGAGCCGTCAGACAGGTGAAGAAGCGACTGCTAACTTAACTATATTAGTAACTACATAGAAGCTACTGGGTGGAGGCCATCGCAACTAGTAACAAGAAGCACCCCTTCATGTATGACATATCTGCCTTTGATGCAAGGCGTGAGACTGAAGACGACAGAGCTGAGCGCATCTGAGCGCCAGAACTAACCCAGTTGGATGCAGCCTAGTACATGGTCTTGTTTAGCAGGTACTGGAAGCTAACAGGCGCCATTGGCCTGTTGTCACGCGAAAGTTGCCTCTCGGGTGGCCTTTTGTTTTCGGCCACCCCCGGCCCTGTGGGGTCTGCGAACACGTCTCCAGGCCTAGCAAGCATGTCGGGTCCTCCTTGTTCTAACAATCTATTTACAGTAACATCGTCAATCCTGGGAGGAAACGGATCCGGGTGGTTCCTGAGTTTGTGCATGATTTCCGATATTTTCATGGTGTATGTATCCCCTTCATTTTTTCGCCTGGAGGGGATTGCGGTTCCAAACGTCCGCCCTGCCGCTCCAGCCGTTCGGCGCCGGCACTGGCGCCGCTGCCCGCGGTCAGGTGGTGGACTCTGAGGCACGGAAACGGGCCACCACCGTCTACCTGGTGGGCAGGAGCGGGTTGCGGTGGTGATTCTTTCGGCGGGGGCGAGGGCACCGGGGGGTTGGAGAGGTTGGTCAGTGCGCAGCGGCGTGTTCTGTCGTGTGGTGCACAGAGCGAGCTGCTCGCTGCGAAAGGGAGAGCGGCTCGCTGCTCGCTGATCGACGAGGCGTGCGTCGCGTGGGGTTCGACAAAACACATCACGATCGACGAGGTCTGACATGTTTACAGCGGACTGGGGTTCTGGAGGGATTTGCTTTGGTTGATGCCATGAGGTGGTAAAGACAGAAGTGGTGTGATTCTAATACTTCACGGTTTGGTGGTGGCATTGAAATGTTCAGGAGGAGACAGCTTCAGCAGTTGTACAACAGGCTAACCACAATCTGTACCTGGTGGCAGACTCAACCAAAACCTCACTGTTTTGATGGAAGGGCCCACCTTTGGACAGATGTGTTGGTCCCTTCTGAAAGACTAGGTGCAAAAAAGATGCTAAAAGGATCTAAAAGGCTAGATTTTCAGATGTGATGATTCAACCTATGATAACCAATGTTATTTCCAAATAAGGCCAGTTTCCGTGGTGACTCAAGCCCATTCCTCTCCAAAACTGTTTCCAGTGCCGTTTGCTTTTGCCCAGGGCCTATCCGATGCTGCCACGCTGGCTCAGCAGGAGGGCCCATGCGTGCAACGAAGCGAGCAGGGCATGCAAACAGCAGTGTGGTCGGCACGTAGATTTGGGGGTATAGGTCGAGACTGGTAGATGTTTTATATTGTGTTATATGTAGGCCCTCATACGTATATATAGATACCGCTTTTCCACCGCAGCATGGCACCGGGACATGACACCTACACGAAATCGAAGGATGGCATGTCCAGGGAATCGAAGGATGGCATGGCCGGAATCAACATGCCCCATCCAAATCCGATTACCAAACAGCTGGTTGTTCACTCCACTTGATCAATCTTTCCTGGAGTGTAAGATTTGTGAGTATTTGTGCTTCCACACATCGCAGGACATGGCGTCGCATGTAACGTATGGATTAGTGCCATCTACCCTGGAGCTACTGGACTCGGTGATTGACCAGGAGCAGAGTCATTCTTTTCCGCCCAAATCTGGGAGGAAAAGAAACAAGACATTCTGAATGGGCAACACTATTTGCATTGAGTGGTCACTGTCTCAGTTCAGTGATATGTAACAGTATCTTTAACATATTGATTATCAAATAATTTTCATTGTTTGCTGACCCTTTTAACCCGATTTTGGGCATTGAATCATCAGCTTGCATGTTGTCAATGGCAATAGAGCCGAAAACAAGAACCCCCCAACCCAACGCGACACGCGACTCGCGACCCGCGACCATGTCCCCCCAGTAGCGTCCTTGCTCCTAGTAGTAGGGCCAGGAGCTCATGTTTTTCTGTGACCGAGGTGAGAATCTTTGTTCACTCCTGCCAGATGGAGACAGGCCACCGCTGTGTGCATCCTGCGTGGCGTGACGAGCAACCGTGACCAGAGCGGAGTCGACGAACGACGAACGTGTTAAAGAGTCAAATGGCCAGGTGGCACCGACAACCCATGCACAATTCCCGCATGTCGGTTTTGCGCTGGTGCTGGGCGTGCGAAAAACGTACAGTTTTGAGTTTGCTCGCATTACCCTGTGACACGTGATCTATTTGAGGTGCCTATCGTGCGTATCGGTGTAGTTGGAAGCTCTTGGTTCTCGGGGTAGTTGGTCCTTTTCTGGTCGTCACCACTTCTGTACGCTGCAGTCTCGACCACGGCGGTCTCGGCCTCGCTGAAAGTCAGGATGTGATTCCTGAAAGAAGAACAAACCCTAAGGATCCAAGTACCCTCTGAGAAGGTGCTTGGGGTGGGTTTGGAGGGCCAAGTACCTTTTGAGGAGGTACTTGGATCCCTAGGGGAGGGTACTGGTAGCTTCATATGTTGGCAACTTGAGCACTGACTCGTACACCCAGGAAAAGTGGATAACATTGGATAACCTTTGTATACGGACCCCCAAAAAATAGATAGAAAAGTAGATCCCCACTAAAACTGTATTGGAAACCGTTTCTATCTATTTGGGGACCACTATTAGCCTTTCTGGGAGAGTGGGGACACCCCACTAAGCCATGGGAAATTGATCGCGTCTGTAGACGCGGTCCTCGAGAGGGAGGGCCAGATGCCTAGGGTGAGTAAGATCCCGAATTCTAACGGGATGATGGCAGTCCTTGGGCTTAACACCATTGACCAGCCCGAAAACCCATCAGACGGATGAACGTGCAAGATATTGAAAGATGTGTGATGTGTCATGAAACCACAGTAAATTACGTGGTTGGAGAGGTGCGGACAGATGGAAAAAAAAGGTAGTAAATAGCATTTAATAACCAGCAGTCACGTTCGACGGGGTGCTATCCGATGGAGCTTAGGGGTGCCCCGAACCTCCACTCACTGGCTGGGACGAGCCACACCACAGCTCGGGTGTCCGACCACCCGTCACCGACTCGGAGGCTCTCCTTCTCGGTCTTCTTCTCGATCACCTCGGGGGGTGAGTTGGATGACACCGAGCCGCCGGAGATGTGCCGGTGCGGGCGACCCGGGCGGCGGGTGACTCACCGGGTGACTCACGGCCGGGTGACTTGCCGGTGCGGGCGATCGAGGGGCAGCCTGGATCTGCCTGGATCTGCCCGACCGACCTGTGTTGGGGGGGATTGGGGACACTTTATAACTAAAGAAAATCTAAAGAAGAAAAAGGGGACAATTCGACTACAACCAGTATTTTCCAGGGAAAGTGAGGGGTTCCGGCTCAGTTAAAGAATCTGAAACATATGCTGGTGCTGCTGGTGAGCAAGATGGAACCGATGGTCAAGCCGACTGAGGCGCTTTGCGGGGATGAACATGCCCAATCATGTTGAATGTATATATCGACCCCTCTGGGCCCCTCTGTTTGAAGGATCAAGGGATGGTCTCATTGAATGTGCTGGGTTCATTGGTTGACCCACATAAAATTTTAGATTGCCCATGTTTGCCCCCAAGTGGTGTGGTAAGCTACAAAATCCACATTGTGAAATACTATGTTATTGGAGAACACCAGACCTGGAAACTAACAAACAAATCACTCCCAAAAAGAATAATTGAAGCACCAAGCAGCGTTTGGTCGCTGTAGATGTTTCAGTCATATACAACACACACCTTTTGTTTTCCTTTGGAGTTTGCGTCCGAATTTTAATCTGGTACTCTTGGAATGGAGGTGGTCCGTGCTCCTTGTGTGCACATGGTGACCCACTTCTCCAATGCATTAGCAGGACTAAGGCCATGAAGATGGGTTAGCAACCAACGGCCAGTGGTGCGGCCCAGAAGACCGACTCTTGATTATATTTCATCCGCCATATGAAATAACATTAAGAGTTTACAAGAGTTTATGGGTGGTTATGTTTTTTTTTTTAAACATCAAACATTTACATTAATGCATTTCAGGCCTGCAAGCTACCATCATCATCGGGCCCGGGTAATATGATATACCCAAACTAATTCCCAGTCGTCGCATCAAAGACGAACGACGCCAACTGAGCGACTACGAACCTCCCTGTTCATGTTCATGTTTAGTGGTGGGCTTGTCATATGAATGGTTCGAGTAAGCAAAACCTTGGTGCGTAAGGTTGCATAAGCTTTTTGAGAGCCGCTCAACTGTAGTTACTCAAGTCGTGTTGCATCTTTGCCACTTAGAAGATTGCACTCTTGGCGACCAATTTCTGCTGAACGGCCATGGAATTCCCTGTATTTCCCGAAACGTGACAGTTGTTTGCCCGAGACATGCGGTTCAGAACATCATCGAGAACTTCCCTATACTTCCATCCATCACTTTGACTCTGGTGAACGCAACTGTGCCGGCATGTGCCGGCTATTCTGTGCGGTCTGAGAATATATAAGTGAGACCACGAAGTTCGACTGCAGGATCCCCAGCGGTTTGGAGTGTTCAACAGTTTCGCACATTGGCTCCTGTCCCAGAGACTCCATCTACATGGTTCTTTGAAACCACCTTTAGGCGGCCCCTAGGTACAAACCATTCAAGATATGCTAAGCCCATCGGCCTGTGTCTCTCTACATGAACATCATGAACAGAGGATTTGCTTGTTCACTCAACGAACGTTCACGCGAAACCCTGCGGAACTCGCCTTCGGCCTGTCCGTCGAGGGGGGTGATTCGCACCCGGGCGAAGCTGAACTACGACCAGGCCGCGGAGAACGACTGTTGGGACGGGATAAGTCGAAAGGAAACAGACATGACACCAGAAGTGAAGACAGCACATTGCTCATGCCTTAATGTGTGTGTATGTTTTTGTTTGTTTGTTTGTTTATCACCGATGTTCAAAACCAATCAATTGGTTGATGGATTGATCGTGTATGTTGTGGGAATTCAAGGCAACATGTCGCCATGGGCAGCCCCACCTCAGTTTGGGGAGATCATACCAATTAAGGCAACGACTAACCGACTAACCCTGCTGTGACGACCTCGCAAACAAGCAGTAAAGAAAGGGGGGTTAATCAGGGGCATGGCATGTGTTGCTTCATGAACATACTATAACATGCCAAGTCATTTTGGAGTAAAGATGAAATACATTGGAGCAATGAGACATCCAAAAGACAACTACAGTATGGCGCTGGCGCTGATCATGTTTTTTGTTTCTACCTACTCCAGGATGGGTAGAAACAGCTTGTTGTTTGCTTCCATCGTTCCCTCGTTTTGGGGGCAGGTGGACGGCTTCTTGACCGAGGGCCGAGGCAAGGCACGTGTGGCCGGAAGGTGTTGAGTGCAAATCCACCTCTGCCACGGAGCAAAGAAAAGACGTGTGCCGGGCAAGACTTCCTCACGAGGCAAGACATCGCAAGATGAACACAAAGTGTCAGGGTTTTGCGATTGCCCAATCTCAGATTTGGAGTCCAAATCAACGAAATGTCGAGATTTTGCATTTTGGTGATTTATCATGCATGTCATTGGCGGCATTAGCAACCAAAAAGCCACCAGATTGTGCGCTGGAACTAATCTCAGAGTTGATGGAGATTTGGAGGTTCCGTGTTTGCACCCTTTGGATTATCATTTGACCTGGCAAACCGGTCTTTAGCTTTGGAGACGACACTTTGCAGAAGAACCTGTTACTGTTTCATGTCCCCAAGTGGGCAACAACGTCCATATTATTCTTAACCAAGTCGATCGTCCTTCTCACTCTTGTTTGATGCAGACGGTGAATCACTTTTGGACCCACTGAGAACTGGAGAACTGGACACAGCCAACCCCCCCGAACGATCCCTCCCCCCGATTCCGCACGCCGATGCCCGCAAAGCTGGGCCGATGGCCGCCGGCCTCAGACCGCCGCGCCAGGTGAGGAGATCCCCAGCGAGCTGCAGGGCGCCCTGCGGAGTCTCGCGACGCTCACCGCGGAGCCTCGGACCGGACGGAGTTGGGTGCTTTCCGGAGATG
Source organism: Durusdinium trenchii (assembly GCA_963970005.1). Taxonomy (NCBI): domain Eukaryota; class Dinophyceae; order Suessiales; family Symbiodiniaceae; genus Durusdinium; species Durusdinium trenchii. The sequence continues at coordinate 310,908 of CAXAMN010006335.1, forward strand.
GGTGCGACCACACCTGAGATGAGGATGATGAGGGATGAAGATTCTCCCGGCTTGGAAGGTGTGTCCCTGAGCGTTTCATTTAGCCTCCGAAATCGAACGTTCTGAATGGCGACCATTCTCAGGAAGTACGTACTCACCTCCAAGACTCCAAGACCATCCTCAGCAGGTACCTGGACTCTATGGGTGTGTGTGTGAGGTTTTGGGTATAAGACCTACGTGGCATATCTGTAGATACAACCGAACGATGTCGTGGTGGGTCCTGCAATGTACTTTTCGTGATGCGCAAGTCCAACACGCCGGGCGTAGGTCAAGTGCCACGCGGTCTGACGGGCTGACGGTGAGCCAAGAGCAACCGCTTGCATATGATTCTGAGATGTCCTGAGTATGAACCAGGGTACCGGCACTGGCAGCTGATTCCAACCTCAGGTTATCAACAGTTCTTCTTCAGAGGTTGGGAGATTGGAAGGAACTGGGCTCAGATTGAACTGGGCTCAGTTGGGAAAAAGGATCCCAAGACCTTCATTGGCTTGGATGTTCAAGATTGAGAGGCCAAATCGGGACGAATATTGCCCACAGCAAAGAGGACGCATTCACCCGTTTTCGCAAAGAGAAGACAGACGTGGCGATCAGCCCTGGCGAGCAGCAAGGCCACCACCGACACAGCGAGGCCAGAGGTGATGAAAGCCGGGCTGGAAACTGTTCTCTTTCTGGCCGGCAAAATCCGGAATGGGACAGCATTCTGGGCCTTTGTGAACCCGTCGGACAGGCGACAAGAAATTATCGTCCAACCAGCAGAAAAAGCATGGAAGAAGGCTTTGGATTGGATCGACGTTCTTAGCAACTCAGTGCTTTGGGGCGAGTTTATGCATTTGGATGAATCAGGCTTTCCATGTCTTTCCAATATATCGCACCTCGGAGGATGAACTCAAGCAGGAATCTGATCATATCTGATCCCAGGATATGTTCAAGATCTTTGGGAACTTCAAGTGTTCTCCAAAGATGGCTTGGTTTGTGATCGATTCCAGTAAGACTCGCCGCGGCACATTCACAAACGCAATCCTGAATTGCAATCCTTTGCTCAGCATGCTACGTTGAAGCTGAGGGACTACGTCGAATCACGTCTGAAGGTGTTTGATCCCTTTTATCAACTCCTCATGGACGAGCTTAACCGGCAATTCTCGTCCAACTTCTAGAACAGCAGCCAGACCAGGGTAGTCTTCCCAGCCCGTCGGAACCAATACGTCCAAGTCTTCGAAGCCGGAACAATAGTTGCTCAACAGAATCCTCTATGGCAAGTCCGCGTCCAAGAAGAAGAATAAGAAGAAGAAGAAGAAGAAGAAGTCAGAACCCACTCCTCAAGAATAACAACAGACTTTAGAGAACATTGCCGGGTTGTTTGTTTCGTCCACGGAGATTGACTTTGATGAGGACAACGCGCGCTCTTGGAAGACCATCATCGACAAGGAGGATAGTTAGAGTCAAGACTTTTGGAATGCAGGCCACCGCGTGAAGTTGAAGAGAAGGCCATTGCAAGACAGAGATGTTTACTGCTGGAAATCATGAATGTTATTCTTGAAGTCCACCTTTCAATATGCATATCATATTGACAGTAAAACACTTGGCACCAACATATATATTATAGAATTGATTGATATACATTATACCTATCCTGTGTGGGCTGCAAGTGAGAACGAACAACACGAGGCCCAGGGGATTTCACACAACAGTAGCCAGTAGCTATAGACTCGACTATAGAGAAAACAACAGCAAAACACGATGGCAGCGTGCCTCCCCTTGACAAATCTGGGGGGTACTAGCCCACACCCCAAATCCCAAAGCATAGATGGAGGTTGCTTTTGGTTGCCCCTGTCTAACCTAGCTTTGCACTCATCATACCTGCATGGACCAACTGCATGAATGTGTTTCATGGTCATCCATGGACTGGGACCTCACTTCGGGTCTCGCATGGGCATCGCACCACCCCCAACCATCGGCCCCTTCGGCGCCCGTCCCGAGGCCCGTCGGCGCCAGCGGACGCAGCAGGGCGCCATGGTCCTTGAGAGGATGCAGGGCGCCTCCGGTGGGGTCGTTGGTGGTGGTCCTTGCGGTCGTTTCGTTTTGGGGGATCACAACGGTTGTCTGCCCCATACAATCATGGAAGTGGACAACCCCCATTTGGGTAGAGGAAACGTCTTGCAAGAGGCCATTGTCCACTTCCAATTGTTGGAGGGCGGGTAAAGAACATTTTGGCTTGCCGCAAGTGAGCTGTTGTTGGAGTGTTTTGTTTGCTGAAGTCTTTCGGGATGTGGTTGTGCGTCAAGAACATAAAGGTTAGTTTGGGTCCGGGCAGTAGTAAATTTGCCCCTCGGATTGATTTGCAATCGTGTGACTTCCCTTGTAGGGTGGAATTGTGCAAGTCTAAGTCTAAGTAAGACTCGTCCAAGATCGAGAAAGGAACGTCCGAGCATCCGCAGTGGACCGCTCCTTTTATTTGGTGGTTGGTGGTTGGTGGGAGAAGTGGTTGGTGGTTTGTGCAGGAACTTTTCAAGTGGATCGAGTCCAAGACATGCTGTGTTCAACCACAAACAAGACAAGCAAACATGCAATTGGGGTCGGGATGATATATTTTGCAGTGTCCACGCCTGTGATTGAGACAGGTCTTTTGACAGGTCTCACCTCCAATAGGCCATTGCCACTAGGTGTTTCTTGGATCCCTGTTGGCTTTGGGGCACCGGAGGGTCCAGGCTTTCTTTGATTTCCACCCAGCGCAGTCCAGGAGCAGCGCTGCCTTCAAGCTAGACGACGAGGGCCGTGTGATTGGAGTCGTGCGCTGCCGAGTTTGGGCGTCACGGGTGCAGGGAAGCTGCATGCTTTCGGGGCGCGTTCTCGTTCTACGCGTTCTTTCCGGGCATTCCTGTTTGGTATGGTTGCTGTTCCGCTGCAGCATAGTTGTACAGGGAAGACACGATGTTGTCAAAACATGTCAAAACCATGTTCTTTCCATCTCGCAAGCTGATATCACCTGATATCGTGAACGTGTTGTTTATCTGAAAACCTGCTGACCCCAGTCTTCTCACAGTTTGCTAATGCAAGCACGTCCAAATTCACTTTGGAGGAAAAACGTGGTTGTTTTGTCATCTCAAAAGCAGAACTTGAACATACTTGAACAATGTCACAAACATTAAATGGGTTTTTGTCCAATGTTAACAATGTCATCTCAGACATTTCATGTCGTTGTCGTTTGTTGCTGGCCCAGCTTCAGTCCGTCTCGAGTGTGCTCACACATCGCCCCAGGTCCGAGAGTCTTCCTCAACAGCCTGCAGCCTCGGCCGGCCGCAGTGGTGTTGTTGGTGGTGTTTGCGCTTTATATATCAGGCTCAGTGTGAACTGAAAGAGGGGCCCCAGAATAGCTACCCCAAGATTCATGGGGTATTGGTGTTGGATTGCCGGTGTTGATAGCGCAAGTGGGCAATGAATGGCCTCAAAACGATGGATTGATTGCATGGGTGGAGCAGGGTGTGTTTGACTGACAGGGGACCGGCCTGCCATATCCCCAGCATCTGGCAAAGTCCAAGAAAACTGAATAGGAGAGGAGTCCCTGAGTTTGTTCTGGACAAGATGCTGAAGATGAGTTCTTGTGCAAAACAGAACACCCAGAGAATGGGCGTATGGACTGCAGCCTATTGTCCCAACAAAATCAAGGAATGCTGTGCTCTGATGTCCATCATAGCTGCTGGAAAGCCTGCCCAAGCTGTCAGTTACGCCTTGGCCATGCCAGCTGGTCGAACTGTAGCAGTTCTTTCCTGCCCGATGTGAGCTTTGAAAAGATATGAGCGGTACCTCCGCTTTAGTGGAACAGCAAGAAACAGCGGCATTGCTTGAACAAAAAGCTCGATGCAGTGGCAAGAGCTGTAAGTTGCAATCTATCAGATGGCTTCTCGCAGTCGCTCCGGTGGCAGTTTCGGATGCAGAGGAGGTCCTTCGCAAGCGGTGCTGATCGTCCGTTCGATCGCCGTACGATCGCAGCTGATCGCGGCCCTCGGGTCGGGCATGCTGGAATTCAGAAGGCGGACCGCCGCTGGAATCCAGTTGTGAGAATTTGGATGTGCGCCAAACTGTGCCTTCCCCAAAGGGTTCTATGCTTGTTATCCTGACTATTGCGGCGTGATTTGCCACCCATCTCATGGCATACTAATCTACGTTGTTCGTTCATGCTTTGCCCAAGGTGTACCCAAAGAGCTCGGCCAGCTTCTTTGTGGGTTGTTAAAGGGTACAATTCCACATTGTATTACTTTTTGATACTTTTTGTCAAGTCCAAGTGTGACCCTGAAACGCATATGATACAACACCAACACATGGCAACACGGTCTGGGTCACCTTTAAACCAGTAAACTGAAAGCGGTGTCAACCTCCATCACATGACCCCCCGTTCGAGACCAAACCGACTTCCCTTCCCTTCCCTTAGGCCTCTCACCAACTCATCGAAGAACTGATGGTCCTCGCGTGGGGTGACCCAAGCAGAGACCAGTGACGCGACCGGGATCGTCGCCACCAGCCGCCAGCAGCTGACAGATCGCGGAAGGATTGCTGAAGGTTTGCCAGATCTATCTTTGGGGGATCCAGTCGTAGCTTCTCAGAAGAAAGACACTGTTATTTGGGTGCCAGGAGGGTCCAAGTATCTTCTGAGAAGGTAATTACTTGGATCCCTTGGCTATAGTATAGGTATAGTCGGTACAGTGCCCCACCGCTGATTGGTGTTGAATCATGTCCTGCCCTTGGTTTGTTTTCACCTAGAGCTTCGGTCTTACCCTACCCACCACTGAAAGTTGAGGATTCCCGACGATTCAGTTGCTTTGACCAAATGAACCGCCATCCACACATCAAGACATGATCAACACTCTGCCGGAGTGGTTTTCGGTTCCTGTTTATGTTATGTCTCATGTTGCTGAATTCAAAGCTGTCCTCCTCTCTTCGATGGTAGTGAATCCGCCTCTTTTCACAAATCCACGAGTCGACTCACATGAGATGTGCAATCCAGGCTTAGCTAGTTTTGCTTAAAAAAGGTGATAGTTTATGTTCCCTTTTGGGTAAATCCATGTAAATCCTCTAACCTGCGTAACCTGGCAATATGTGTTTTTCCGGCTTCCACAGCAAATCCAAGCTCAGCGTCAGCGTGGTCTTACCGAAGGTCTCGGTCAGTGTGGTCTCCCTGAGGAACCATGTGGTGGCCGAGCGATTGGTAAGTGCGGGCATCGCCAAGGAGGTGAGGAGAAGGGCTTCGCCAAAGAGATTTGTGTACCAAGGAAAGAGAGACCCGGACCCTCATAAAGGATCCTTTATTTAGAATGGTATGCTGCTCTTAATTGATCCTTTTTTTGGATACTTTAGCAGGGTACTTGGACGGTTCAAGTAGATGATGTGCAACTGTGGACTCTCCCCATTGTGGTGTTCCAACTGTTAAGCAGTGTGGCTTCTACCCATGCTTCGCTGCGGCATGGCTTGCATGGCGAAGCCGGCCGGGGTATCAACAGAGATCGACTGAGATCGACGGTCGAAGAAGGTGGGTTCAAGCTCCCAGAGTTGGTAGATGGTGCGTTTTTCCGCCCGGGTCGCACATCAGGACCCCTGGAAGGTTTTTGAGATGAGAATGGTTTGGGTATGTCCACCCCTGCTAGTTACTATCCCCAACCTGCTACTATCCCCAAACTTGAGAATCTGGGCCATGGATGGCTAGTAGCCGTGCGGCAGTGCCTTGGTTTCTATTTGGGTGATGAGACGACGACTGCTTGCTACCAGGAGGAGTCATATTTGCAATGGACAATATGTTGTCGATGCTGCACACTGTGAATCAGTGTGAACCATTTGCAAGGATCATGCATGTATTTGCCATCAAACCGTGGGGAAATCGCCATGGCAAACCAAATGTGCCTCCTTGACACGAGCTGTAGAGTACCCTATTATTGCTACTGCCATTTCCTGTCCCACTGTCATCACTTTCCGGTCAAGACCGACACCACAAACAAAGCAGCTCTTGAACTTTTCACTAAACGAAAACACCCGCCAGGCGGGAGAGATGATTTCGGTGTCCCACAAGCAAGTCAAGTTTGGTCGATGTTGCGCACCGGTTCAGAAGTTTCATCCAATTTCATCAGTTCCTTTTTCTTCACATCAAATCCAGAAATATACACCACTTTCGTTCCATCACCAGAATGGCATCACCTCTTCCACCAGCATCGTTTCAACATCTCCACCCCGGGCGACGCAGACCGCCACGCCTGCCTTAGGGCGAAGAATTGCTGCCCTCGGAAGCCGCGGTGCAGCGGCCCTTGCTGCGCTGCCACCCCGAGACGGAGCCCGAGGCCGCTGCCTGGCAGCCACCCACCTCTTGGCTCCTGGCCCACCTCCTCAGGTTCGGTGGTCAGACCCCCCTGGCACCCACTCCAACCACCGAACCTCAGGAGGTGGGCCAGGAGCCTTTTGAGCCACCAACCTCTTTGAGATCGAAGATGTCGGCTTTGTGACTTGGGGATTGGCCCAGGGTTTTTTCAAAGCACGGGCACGGAAGAGAGCGAGGTAAGTACACCTATAGCGGTACTACGTCTCTGTCTCCGACCATCGCTCCGAACTGTCGTGGATAGAGCCAGATAGATTCAAGATGAACTCACAAATCTCATCAAGATGGTCTTGCCCGCTACACAGCACACTCCAATGTGGTCTTCCACAACTGGCATGAACGACTAGCTGAGATCAGCGGGGCCGCTCAAGAGTGCATTCGAGTCACAGTGACATGCTACTCGATCAGCCACTCGATCGGCCCTCCATTGGAGCCAGCGCTACCAAGAGGGTCACATCAGATCAGTGGATGAAGTGGAAATGGTCACAAGATGTCACAAGTATGTTTATCAAATTTATGAATCAATCAGCTCATATAGCCACAAGTGAAAGCTCATTAGTCAGGAGTGACTTGCTCACTTGCTGTAGCTTGTTTGATGTTTTGATGTATTTTGGTTCAGGCCGCCCAGAGACAAGAAGTAGGCGGTTGGGAACTGTGTATTCTAATTATCGAAAAGCTTGAGTGTCTAGACAACCCAATCAGATTGGTGAAGATGCTCCATTTGAGGGAATTGGATCATTGGATTCTTGCCTCAAGAAAGTACACCATACCAAGCCACTGGTCAATGGACAACTTGAAGCGTAGGGAAGCTTCGTGAACATCACAAACCCCAAATCCGCGCGGTTTTCGAAGCTTCGTGCCGACAGCAGCGCGCAACTTCAGCGCAGGTCAAGAGCGCCTTGCTGGAGATCCTCCCTAAGGAGCCGAACGAGCGACCGACCGTTAGTGACGAGAGCCGCGTCTCGGCGGCATCGGTGACATGAAAAGTGCTGTGTGGGAAATCCAGCACCGTGAAGTTTTTTTCGTTTGGGCGGTGGTTGAGGTGGGAGGAATTTCACCCAAAAGAGTTTTTAATGTATCAATCAATGAATATAAGATAATATAAGTAGTTATTGACATGCATTGGCAGACATCCTGCAAGTTTGGGCAAATGACCAATGAAGTCAGTTTTGAAAGCAGAATACTGGGCAGATATGAAAAGAAACCTTTGCTTCCGGTTCCACATGCGGTTGAGGATTCGAAGGTTGGTTCAGCTGTTTTTTGGATCACAAACAGCTTGAGGTGTCGATCATGTTGATCCTGATCGTCGATCGACGGATTATCGGGGTGATGGGTGTTCTGCAGCAAACAACTATGAGAATTCTTTAATTGCAATGAGATCGTGCCAAAAAAAGGACAAGAAGTATTCAACTCTGAAAACCAGTCCTATTTCAGGTGAGAGGAATGGCCCAACGTCCCAAGAAATGTTCAGAAACCTTGTGCTGGCAGCCATGGGTGTGTCCTTCAACCCAATGGGCACGGGCTTGGAGAAAAAGCACTCGCAGGAGCTTCAGCACCGAGCTCCCATGGACCAACCATTGCAAGCCTTGCTGCAATGGTGCGGGCTCCCAGGTGGGTGCCAATTCGCTTTGACCGCGTTGGTCAGTCAGTAGAGAGGGGTGGGGGCTGTTGTTTTTGGGATGCCAGGCAACCATGTGCGTTGGTCTTTGGAACCACTGTGTGGTAGCTGGATCGGCTGGGAATTGTCACTTGACACTGAAACCATACAGTGACCTGTTTGTCCTGGTTCTTTATCTCAGTCCTTATAAAATCTTGTAGTATATGCGTTTTGATATAGGGTTTGCCCTAAACAGTCAGCAAGCAAATACAACTTTGTTAGAGAAAAGGCCTGCAACCTAACCATCATCCACTGGGCCCTGTCAATAGGATAGGCATGGATAGGCCCAAATCAAAATATGTACTCCACGAGTTCGATCACGGAGTACATGGAAGAGACATCCCTGGTGGGGTCACGGAAGCCTCGTCATGCTCAAACAACATTGCCAAACATGGTCGTTCGAACTGGATCTGAGGCCAAACGACGTGTTTTCTTGACACCGACAGGATGAATTCTGTTCATCAACTCTGATTTGATCCAAAAGTGGAGTTAACACGACTTTTATATATATATATAGTATACATGATTATATAATATATATTATATATACATGTGTACTTCAGCTTACTTCCCTTCATGATGTGTCACCTGTGAAGCGATTTTGTTGAGGGCCATTGAAGGTCTCCGGTCTCCCAACCCCAAGACCTGAAGCACTTCAATCACCTCATGGCTACGGCAGCCATCCACGGCAGCCTGCGGGAGACCACGCCGGACACATGTCCACGTCTACCAAGGTGCAGTGCAGAGCTACCCCCAGTGACCTTTGAGGCGAGGAAAAGAAGGAAAACAAACGAAACAGAGACGAACAGAGGAACCAACAGGAAGCTTTTGAGTATGTCTTTTGAAGCTTCTTAGTTTAACAAGAAGCTTTTTAGAAGGAAGCTTCCTTGGGAATCGTTTCACCTGTAGTTGGAGTTCGGAGCTGTGTAGAAGGCTTTGGTTTTCGTCTCTCATGGCACCAGGAGACCGACCGGTCGACCTGGTGCCGGTCGGTCGCTACTTCGCGACGTCGGTCGCTACTTCGGGGCTCCAGGTTTTGACCCATCCTCATATGTAAAAGACAGGTCATTTTCGCAATACATGCAGTCTTTGTAACATGAGCATTGTTGGAATGATTTGGGGTTTGAAGGGAGTTTCGTTCGGGTGGTGGGCCTGCTGGCAGATCTGAGGTCACTTGTTTTGGACATGAGATCTTTGGACGTTCAAAACAACAACATCAGGTGCCCGGAAACCGGCGTTCCAACTCCGGCCCAGAGTACGTGGGGGGCCAAGCACCGGCTTACACATCCTGCCGGAGTGAGAAGTAGCGGAGTAAGCACCTCACTGTATTTCAGATCTCTACCAGGTTCTCAGCGGAATTTCCCGCGCCTCCGGGTTCTTCGAGGTGATTCCCCCGCACTGGCGCTGTCCCTGGGTACTCGAGTACAGACATCGCCTGGTGGGAGAAAACCGCCAGAAGCCACCCATGGAGTGAAACAGGTGGTGAAACATTCGTGGATGTTGTGTTCGCCAGACCTGTGGCATGTCCACCCTCACAGACCCGACCATGCAAGACCTGAGAGGACCCACGTGTTGGGTGTGAGTGGTCCATTGATGTTCCTTGGATTTGGGATGAATATGGGGGGGGGGGGGGGGGGGGCGAACCCTGATGGCTCAGAGGTTTGGCTGATTTGGTCCCTAAAAGAGTGTTTGTGGAGCCGAAAGAACACCCAGCACGACCAATTCAAAGCAAGGGATTTAGCACTTGATCAGGCGGTGTGTGACAACGTCTTGAAGAGCTTCAAAGAAGCACAATATTTGGCCAGGGGCGCTTGGATGCGACTGGACTGGGACGGAGCGTTGTGAAGCGGAATCTTGTAAGGCTCAGGGATGCTACCCCGCTGACGACTAAGATGAACTCTGAAAACCACTAGTTGGTGGAGGAAAGCAGTTTTTCAGGATGCCATTCTCAAGGTCCATGTTAGTTGTTGGGAGTCTAATTCTGTGTGTCTGGCGATGGCCAGCTTCAGTCTGATCTTTCGATGCTTTGTGCCCACATCAATGGAGCAATTGCGATGAGGAAGCTGTTGTTGGGTTCTCACGTGATATATCTTCCATCAACACGAGTGGGCTTGTGTTTGGAACCCTGGTTCAAGCTCTTTGTCAGGTGCCCACCCTTCCTCCAACATGGGTTTTGTGGACAACCCCAATGTTTTGCATGCTGTTTGAGTGGCAGAACCCTGTCAATTCAAGGCCATAGGTTTCGAGCATGTTACTGCATCTTCTTGTGACACCGGTATACGCAGGTTACCGCACGTTCAAGTTGCACGATGCAGACGGGGGAGAAGAGGGATCAGACATGACAGGGCAGCTGGGTCCAGAACAAGGATGCTTTCATGGAGCCTCATGAAACTGCAGCTCATGTGCAGTTGAAGAATTGTCATGTCCTCTCAAATGCTTCCAAAGTAGGTCTTCCAATTCTTCCAAGAGACCGTACTTGATCCTTTGGTTGAGGTCGCGCCTGTAAAATGTTAAAGATACTTATATATAAACACATCGCAACCCCTTTAACCATAAAAACCGGGGGGGTGGTCCCAAAATGTAAGTTACATTGTCAAATCAAGGGCTCCCAAAACCAGAAAATGTAACTTAGATAAAATTGCCTGAACGTGGTAAGGGGGGTTCTACATGTGAATTTTCACTGGAAAAAAAAGTAAGCTGGGGTTCGAACATGTATCTTACAATTTTGGAGGTCAAAAAAACATGTAATATTACAATTTTGACCCCCCAAATCATTGGAAATTGTAACTTACAATTAGGGACCTTCCCCCTCGCTAATTTGCCGCGATTATATTATGTATAGCCTTAGTAAGGCCTGTAGAAGGTCACTTATATGGTTGAGGACTCCGTTCGGTTCTTCTCGCCGCTTCCACTCTCCGAGACGAGGTCGCCGAAGACGAGTCGCCGGTGCAGCACTGGGCGCTGGCACTCCCAACGTGCCGCTCGCTTCGCCGAAGCCGAAGGTGCTGAACGCCGCAGGTGCTGGAGATGCGGCTTCTTAGGGACGTGGACGTGGACAAATCCGGTCAAATCGTGGACAAATCCGTCCATTGTACTGGACCTAAATCCTGGATCCTATTCCACACTCTTCAATGCTCCCAACATCGGGTTTTCTGGGTTCTGGGACTGGTCCGTTGCCGCGTGGTTTTTTCACGTTGCCCACGTTGCCTCCGTCCAGGTACATGCATTTCACTTCGCCCATCCGACGTTATGCCGATGTGCTGGTGCACCGCAGGCGTCCGCCCATGCGAATCAGAAGGATGAGAGACGGACGGATGGGAGCTTCACGTTCAGTTGGAAGGGTGTGTGGCTCAGTCTTAGGGAGACCGAACCCTAGGGGGTTCCGACTGTCTACCCAGCCACGGGCGATCCGAGTGAAGAGAATCAACACGTGGAAGTTTGTTGATTGAGTTGGTTCAGTGGGATTGGATCCCAAGAGAGCTCTCTATAGGGGCCTCAAACCTCACATATTGTTAGAGCTTACTTGACTTGCACTTTTGCGCGCTAAACATCACTTTCCACCACCGGTACCTGCTAGATTCTCGGGCCAGGTTAGCCTACCTCCTGGGCGAGAACAACTCGTCTCCAAAGATGAGACAGAGTCACGAGGCGAGATGTCTTGTGTTTTCCCCCGCGCCCAGGTGTTTGCGGCGTTGGAGGGGCAAGTGGTGCGAACACTTACAATATGTCGATATATATGGTCTACAAATTCAAAGTGACATGAATGACGATGTGAAGTGACGGAAAGTGGTCAACTACTTCGTTTGAACTTAAAATAATGGTATATTTAAATGTATTATGAACATGTAAGAACACATGATTGTGAGGTGGAAATACTTCGGGTGAACGAATATTCAGCCCCGTCCACTCCCGCACCATGGCAATGAACACCGGCGCGAGGTGGGTTTAGCCATCCCAGGTGATCCAAGGTGCAATCAATGGACTACTTGGGCTATTAATTAGACTGTGCACGCTAATGTCCAAGTTTCTTTATTGTTCCGTCAGCCAGGTGTCAAAATGCCCATCAAACTATTCTAATTGGCGATGGAGCAACGCACCCACATTGAAGGACTTAGTACAACTAAGTCCAGGTTGACTTCAAGTCATCGCCAAAGGATTCTACTAAGCCAACCAGTCCTCATGGTTTAAAGGCCACCGGTGTTCACGAACAAACCAAGCTTGTGTTGCTGGCCGTGTGCACCCTTTGAAGAGCAGGCTGGCATATGAGACAGAATATGAAGATACCATGAAGTTCAACAATCTCAATATACAGCTCGACCAAGGATGTCCCAGCCGTCTTGCGACAAAACTTGACCGAGTTTTCGCCGAGCCAGTGCAAGGCCTTTCTTGAAGGGCTGAAGAATGCTGCCAGGGGGCCTCGACCGGCTCGGTGGAAGCGGTGTGGAAGCCATGGCTGCAGCTATGAAATCGTACGTATTGCCTCTCTTTGGTCTATCCTTTGCAATAGAAAGGGAAAAAGGACACTGATCGAATCGATCGGCGAGAGACATCTAGAAACGTCCATGTCCATGTCATATCCATGGTCACTACTGGCATTACTACTAGTAGCAAGAAGCTACGAACGTAGCTCCTGGGCATTACCACTGGTCAGTCTGGAACCGCACATTTGGTCACCTCTCCAGTCCGGACAGGGAGCCGAGAAAGGGCCCTCGATTTGCGTTGGAACACGGACAAGAGTTCTGTTCACGAGTTTGAGTTGAACCAGAAAGAACCAGCGTCATCGAACGATGAAGACTGAATTAGTACTGCATTCCCCTTGTTATTGTACAATCAAACAACCCCGGAACTGATACTTTAAAGCAAATTTGCCTGGACTTTTTGCCCAGCTGGTCCAGTGACCAGCAGTCCATTCTCTGACGTTCACTGAACAGCGTGTCATGCGATAGGTCCTTGGAATGAAACACTTTAGACAACTCTATTACGCTCACCAAGCCCCTTCTTGGACCCTGAGTACCCTAAGTAAGTGGTTAGCCTGGACACCACTTGTCACTCGGAAAGACCAGTTGGAGGGTTCAGCTATAGAGTACCTAGATGTACCTAGTAAGATCCAACAAGCACGTTTACCTTTAGACTTTCTTTGCGCAGCTGGCCTAGCTCTGGTTCCAGACGTCACCCGTCTCAGCTGAGGTGGATGTGTGTAACACCAAGAAACGAGACGCACAAGACGTTGGGCCCTCAAGGGGTCCCCGCGCCGGTCGTTCGGTGGTGTGGTGTGGCGCCCTCAAGGGTCCCCGGTCGTTGGTGTGACCAAAAGATGGGTCGTCCTGGGTGAGCTGAACCTGATGCGATGACGCAAAACTGGGGTGCCATGTGATAGCTGCTATAGCTCACACGAAGGGTCATTTTGAGTAGGGAAATCATCCATTTGTTGAGGGTTCACATTGACATCATGTTGTAAGTTGTTGTTTTTTTTCGAGTCATACCCAGACGCTCCAAACCACCAGACTGGTCCCTCAAAACCTAGGGAGCTGAGAGGCCAGACCCCTCGGATTCAGGTCCGCCCTGTTCATATCAGGGTCCAGGGTCGCGTGAGGGTGCATCGTGTGGGTTCACATCATCCACCTTTGAGGGTTCAATCCATCCACCCCGGAAGCTTCACATGGAACCTGAACACCATGTTCAACCGACTCGGTGTTCAAGGCTTCAATCGTCTTATATCGTTTGGTCCACGCCCTCAGGTTCCATGTGGGCCTCTTCGGAGGGTGTAAGTTGATGTGTCTACAGACCCCACGGGGACGACGAGACGACGAGACGAGTCCTCCGGTGGATCGGTGTTTCGGAAAGGAAAGGAGCAGAGTTGAGGTGGTTGGAGTTGGTGGTCCCAAAATAGAGTGGTCACTCAGGTTTTATACCAGCACCTTCAAAGGGGTCACCAATGGAAGCCCCTACACTACTAAGGGACCTCCATTGGACACCCCTTGAAGGTCCAGGTATAGGTATATAGTTAATAGGGAGGCCGCCTCCTTTCTCGCAATTTCTCACCCCTGGCTGGGTTTTTATTGGTCGATTTTTTCTTCCAGGGGGGGTCGAAGGCCTAGGGTTCGGTGTCCCTATTTGAGCTACACACGCAACTTCATGAAGTTTTCTAGATTCCGAAGACCAACATACAACTTGAACAGTAACGAGCAACATACACCTGAAGGGGAACCCGAAGACAATGTTCCTCCACAACCTAGTATCTTTGGGGTCTGGTAGACACTCGCAGACCACGATGAGTTCTAAGTTCTACAGAATAAAGTAGAAGAACTTGCGCTGGAATATTGGTGCATTCCTGCTTGAAGCCTATTCACTGGCTGCACGATAAAAGCACTCAGGCTTGCTACAATTGGAATACTACCAGGACCATCCTTTCTGGGTGTTCCTTTCCTGGACTACCTCTACGCTCATATTTCTGGGATCACCAGCCAGGACACCCAGACAGCATGCTTCAGGTGTGCTTGCCATGTTCGGATCACCTGCGAGGGCCACCTGGTTGGAGTCGTCCGGGACTCCCCACGGTGCAGCCGAGCGGTCGAACTGCACCGGTTTTATTCAACAGTTCCCCGGTGACCGGTGGTGCCTTTTTTGATGTAGTTCTGGTCAGTTTTGCTTTTGATGTGAAATCCCGGGTGGTGTGTTTGAGTTCTGGCCAGACAACGAGCGCTCAGCTACCATCTACTTTTTGATCTGCAGGAAGCTACTGCACCTGCTTGAAAAGCCCAAAACCCTTAAGATGTGTCTTCCCTCCAGCAAGTGCAGGATTTCTTCAGGTTTCCCCCCTTTTGCCGGTTCTTTGTGAACAAAAGCATCCCAAAACCTGGAGCCAAGAAACCCCTCAGACACTTGTGGCATTTTCACCGATCGTATAGGCACAAATGGAAGAGATACAAATGGTGCTCTCTGACTATGTGCATCGCGTGGGAGGCGTGGGAGGACAGTGTTGAATAAGTGGCGAACGGAGGTCTTTTGCTGTGAGATTTGCAAAACGGGATGCACGGCTAATGACTGCCGAGGAGACTGCAGAGGGACTCTTGGAGAACAAATTGCAACAACTGTTTTGGAGATGTCCGAAATGTAACTGTCTGCTCACTTCGTCCACCAACATGATCGGCTTTAGGATGTTTGCCTGGAGAAAACTTGCTGTTTAGGCAAAGGCACCTGAGTTTGCAAACCTCAGACTCCTCGCGATGTCATACTTGCATGTAACATCATTTAAACAAACATTGGTATTATAGTCTTATACTGTAGTACATGATAGTTTCTCACGCCCTTGTCGATCAATTTCGGAGCAAAGGGCCTTACTAGCAGTAGCAAGAAGCTAGTAGATGCCCTTTGCTCCTAGTAGCGTCCTTGTTACTAGTAGCAAGGCCAGGAGCTACTCATAATTCATCGGCCGGCCGGCTCCGGTACCGCTAGGTGTCGAGGTGGATGATGCGGTGATCACCCGCATCCTCGTGCAGCTCGGCGGTGACCGGACCGGCCATGTCCGGAGAACAGGATGATGGGGAGATGTGTTCTCCGTTTGGGCTCCAGTCGCACCTGAGAAGGTGGGACTGGGGTGGGTGCCAGGAGGGTCCAAATACCTTTTGAGGAAATATTTGGAGCCCTAGGGTTGATGAAGAAGCAACATGTAGTGCTTTGGATGTGGAAACCTCAGATGGTTTGTCTTCCAGCAGTCGAATGTTTACATCATGTTGAACATCCATCTTCGTTTGACGAGGTTTTACTGGGAACAGTTGGGAACATGACTGGAACACATCTGGAACACTCTTTTGAAAGCTGTTCCTCCCCGTCAAGCAGTTTGACATGACATCAATTGACGTGTTCTGCCGTGCGGAAGGGATACACAATTAAAGACATGGAAGTCGAAAGCAGCTCGATGAATCTCAACACATTGGATGGATGCCAAGCTGAGCACACTGTGATGAGTATAGGAATGCTGCGGAAGGAATTGGAAGGGCAAGCTGAACAATCAGACTCAAATCGTGTTCTACGATGCGCCACAACTACAGGCAAAACTAGGCCTCTACGTCATCCCAGAGTGCCACAGGAGATAGACATTCATGGACAAGGGACTGGCCGAAAAAGGGCTTAAATCAGTGCTTTGGAGGATATGAATGCCGGACTAGTTTGCAAGTTTCATCTTTCACGAAGCCACAAGGTTTTATTTAGTCAAGAGCAACACTGTGCTTTGCTGAAACCGGTGCAGACACCCTGGTAGAAAGTTTTGGCCGGCGCACAAAGACTTTCTGGTTCGATCGACCAGCCGGTATCAGTTGGAAGTGAAACATGGCCTCTTGGAAGACTGTTTTCCTCTACTAACCGGCCGTTTTCCACTTCTATGATTGTTGGAGGGTATCACTCCTGAGCATTGGAAAAGACCCTTGATATCCTCCAAGCTGTAGGGCATTGTAGGGGCACTTCTTTTGATGTTTTTGTGGAGTACCCTCGGCCTACGGTCTATACAGGGATTTCCCCAGCTTGAGGGAAGATAGCACCTTGACCTGTGTCAAAGCATGTCAAACCACTGCAATTTGCACGATGTAAACGTGACCGGCACAATGAGGTTTTTTCGGCTTGTCAGGGTATTTGTGCAAGTGACCCTTGACCGACTGTGTGGCCTTTCACTGTGTGGAGAAACCGACTGGGCCAGATCAGTGATAGATCTCAAGGAGAACTGGAGGTTTCAATTTGAAAGAGCCACGCATGTGAACACTTTCAAGGGGGGTCGAAGAGCCGTGTCCGGTGGTCCAGCCAGATGACTACCAACTTGCATGGTACTGGAAGAAATATTGCCTTTCATGTCTCGCCTCACCACAACATGTCCCTCTTGAATCGACTGGTAATCTGTCCTTTCACCAGCATGTGAGTTACTATGTAAACTGAACTGGGCCTTGTTCTATAGATACGGCAACTGGACAAGACGTTTGTAATGCAGATCTAAGACATATAACTATATATATATGCAACAAACTGTATTTAATACTATAATAAAGCTCAGCCTCCAGTTGACCACCTTAAGAAGGTCTCAAATTCTGTCAAAACTGAAATGCCTAGTTTTCCACCTCGAAACTAGTGAAACAAGATGTAACAAGGGCATCGCTCACGAACGTAGCGTTCGAACGTAGCTCCTGGCACGTAGCTCCACCGAGGCCTCGAGAGAAGCCGAAGGAACCCGCGACGGTCCCGTCGGTCCCGGTCCCGACCTTCCGCGAACGTCCGGAGGGCACAGCTTCGGACGGGGCGAGGGCGGTGTTGGTAGCTCCGGTGTTGGTAGCTACTTGTAACATGAAGCTACGAACGTAGCAAGTGCATCGCTACTAGTAACAAGGGCATGACTACTAGTAGCTAAGAAGCTACGAACGTAGCTGGTGTTACTTTTCGATGCAATTGGGTACAGATGGAGTGATAGAAGCCATGAATGGGCATGAAGCAGCACGGATGAGGGACAGAACCGTGAACCCTCACATGTTGTTTTCAGCAATTCTTCGAAGAACCGGCCAACAGTCTTTCTTCTTTCCAGTTCGAATGCACATGAAGCAGCACGGGCTTCCCAATGCTTCCCATGTTTTTTGGTCTCAGGGCCATGCCTTTTTTTTGAAAATAATGTTTTAGATCAGCTGGTCCAGTCGGACCCAGTCCAGTGTATCACAGTCAGAAGCAGCAGCTGGTGGAACTGTTTCCAAGCGGAGGTCGGAATCATCACAGCTTTCGGACACCAGGACACCAGTTCCGAGTGCACCGGAGTTTCGTAATTCCATTTCGGACACAGCGGGCCAACACAGAGGATACTCCGTTGTTCCAGTGTGTTTCTTGAAGAACGCGGAGTGCAGATAGACACCTGTGCGGTAAAATTCACTTGGGCAGGCGTGATCGTAGAATATTTGCTTGTGTTTTAACTGCTCTTGTTGTTCACACGCTCCCCATGTTTGGTAGTTTGTAAATGTTTGTAAGGCGATGTTTACCCTGGACATTTGTGTAGCTTTGTGCGATGTGTTGCTTTTTGCGGGTGAAGTGTGACCTATGCCCTTCAGGTTTTCTTGAAGAACCTACTCTTTGTGATTATATAGTTAGTCCGTTGATACTCGACGCTAACATACCTTTACCTCATTAGACCTGGGGCCACCAGTGCAGACCTATAAGTAAGTAGTATAATAGGGAAGTCTATTTGAGACCCCTTGGAAGGTGCTGGTTGACATCTTTGTGTAGGACAGGACAAGGGCACAACCATTGCTTTTGTTTCCCATTCATCTTGATTCCAGCTCCAATGGACTACACTACAGGCATGATTTTATACATAATTTTTTGTGGCCTTTTACCGGTGTACAATAATGATATCACTGCGACTCTGAACTTGATCGGCCCGGCGTAGACTTCCTGGCGGCGCCTGGCAGGGATGGCCACAGGTGGTGAAGACAATAGGGACAACGAGTCGTTGGACAGATACAAACCGGAAAGTACAGAGACAGCAGCAAGTATGCGCGGTCCAATTGTCGTTTTGAGGTCTTTGTAAGAGGTAAAACATGAGGTCTTGTAAGAGGTACTGTAAACATGGGTGAACAAGCTCAAAGTAGTTATTCTGGCGGATCTCGCCGGGATTTCAGATCGCTCAGCTTGACCAATCCTAACAAACTGCAGTTGCCTTGCTACTCGTCTCAAATCGGATCTAATGTTCCATCCAACGCCTTCGTGGACAAGCTCCAACAAATCCCTCCACCCTGATCCAGCTGCATTGACTACCCAAAAGGGTTCATGCTTGCGCCCCTGACTGAAAACACCTCCAAAAACAAGAGCAGCTCAACATGCCCGTCCAAGGAAAACAATCTTTGAGACACTTTGACCTTGTCGCTCGCTGCTTCTGTCGACTGTCGACTCGTCTTTTTTTCCAACTGACGCCCACCCGTTCGCTTCGAGGCGTGAGCAAGCGCACCTTCAAGGAGGCGAGGCACAGCAGATTCGGTCGATTCGGTCGAACTCCGTGGTAGCGGTGGTAGCGGTGGTCGTAGCAGGTGTGGCGAGATACTCTCCCTAAAACTAACATGGAAGTGGAAAACCACCTGTTTGTAGTGGAAAATGGTCTTCAAAGGGGTCATTTTCCAGTTCCATATTAGTTCCAGGGAGTGTAGATGATACCCTGAAGAATGATAGATGATGCAGATGCGGCATCGATGCGTGATAGATGAAGGGAACAGTTGGGACCACCTACTCTGGTGAAAACCTTTTGGTTTGAGGAATTTCATGACACTGTGGCAGAAAAAGTAGAAAGGGTCTTCCCACATCATCTATTGCTCGAGGAACAACAATGTAATTCTGACACAAGCAAAAACACATCTCAAGTATACATCGCGAAAATGAAGGCTAATAATTGTTGCCAAATGTGCGCTGGCTTTTTGTTTGAGCAAGTTAATACTCTTTGCCCATGAAAGCACAAGATCCTTCCATATAAAACAACAATCATGTTCTCCCAATGGTGGATCATATGTTCACCCATGTTCACCCTGCTGGCGGGTCATGTCCCTCTGCATGTCCCCCCTTTGCAGGCCATTGAGATCTACGTGCCCTTGGCGCAGTCCTCGCGCTCCCTAAGCCCCTTGGTTTGTTTTGCAACCAAAAGGAGGAACCTGAAACCTGGACACTTGACACATGAGGACATGGGTCGAATGTGCTGGTTGGGCGTGAAAATAGACAGCTAGACAGCTCCTGAAAACTACCAGTCTATATATTATATATTCATTAGGATGTCCTAGGCCTCAGCCGAAGTGTCGCACAAACAGCCACGCGCTGTCCAATTCCTGGGCAGAAGATCAAACGAGCAAACGTTTTAAGCGGAGACATGAGGGATGATTGCACATACGTGTTTGATTTCTATTTTCAGTTGAGAATGAATCTGGACAGGGAGGTCAACAATTCTTAGCAAGATCCGCTCTAAACCACCCAGGTCCTTTTTCAAGGTCTATTCCCCGCTTTTGGCCTTGCAATTTTTTCCCTATCTCTAGTAACTGACTTGGTTCCCCGCAGCTTTCATGCTGGATTGTGGTTGCATCAGTTTTCCCGGTTGGCAAGTTGGCATGGTTTTCCGATGTGTGAACACCCTACGGTACGGAATGAGATGCCCTTTGGCGGAAGGGGATGTGTTCGTCACGTGACGGCCGGTGACGGCAGGGTGTCGTGCAGTGCCTGGCATCGGCTGGAATGGCGAAACGGATTTACACTCCTGGAACTATTGAAAATGCTCATTGGAAAATAACATAAATACTGTTACTCTACAAACAGGGGGGTTTCCACTTCCATGTTAGTTCCAGGGAGAGTACACTCCCTTCCCCAGTACACTTTTGGCATCAGGATCAAAAAGAAAAAAAATAACAGGATCAACAAAAACAATAATCCTGACTAGGTCCCCTGGTCCTTGGGTCCCCTGCTCAGGTCCCTTGGTCCTTTGGTCCGCTGGTCCTTTGGTCCTCTGGTCCGCTGGTCTCCTGGTCCGCTGGTCTCTTGCTCTCCTACTACGCTGGTCCCCTGCTCCTTCGGTCTCTTGGTCCAGTGGGCACCTAGACCTAGTCCGTTGGTCTCCCAGTCCGCTGGTCTTATGGTCCTTCAGTCTTGGTAGCTCCCTAGTAGAGAGATAGCTTGAGGTAAATTACCCAGTAGGCAGATAGCGCTGTCTATACTTGAGGCGCTGGCGCCCTCCCCCGCAACCCCCTCCCGCTTTTTTAATGGTTGCCACTACCCCGTCCACTGCCCCTACTATTACCACTACCTCTGTCACTTCGACCACTCCACCCCACTACGAGTCTTACCACAGTTACCACAACTACTATCTTCTTTGCGTTGACGCGCCCACAAAGGTGGATGATAAGGCCCACCTTCACCTTCGCCTAGCGTGACAGCCAGAAACCTTCGATTAGTAGGAAGCGCTGTGCCCTACCCCTACTACTTCCACCACCACTACTACTACCACTACCACTACCACTACTTCTACTACTACTACTACTACCACTACTCCTACTGCTACCACTACCACTACCACTACCACTACTACTACTGCTACTACTGCTCTCCTACTACTTCTACTTCTACTTCTACTTCTACTTACTTCTTCTACTACTACTAGTACTGCTTCTATTACTACTACTACTGCTACTCCTACTACTCCTACTCCTACTCCTACGACGACGACCACGACGACGACGACGACGACCTACTACTACTTCAGCTACGACTTCAACTACTACTAGTACTACTACCACCACTACCACTACCACTACCACTACAACAACAACTACTACTACAACTACAACTACAACAACAAACTACTACTACTACTACTA
>CAXAMN010006335.1:332725-350090 GCA_963970005.1 Durusdinium trenchii
TACTACTACTACTACTACTACTACTACTACTACTACTACTACTACTACTACTACTACTACTACTACTACTACTACTACTACTACTATATGTTTGATCCCTCTCCCCTCCAAGGATGGAATCGATGGGATGCCTACATGGTCCCAACTCAACCAGCCCAACTCATCAAAGATGCCAGTCCCATTGGTCCAGACTTGGGGTTCCAGACTTGGCGGCTCTCAGTGGCGATTCTGAACCCTTCTGAATCCTTCACATCTTCACCTCGAAATAATTTACTGCGCCTGGCATGGTTGAACAGCCGTCGGTGGAATAGAATGACCATGAATTGCCGATTCTTCTACCTGAGTTGGAACTGCCCATTGAACTTCAGCCGGAACTGCCTCGAGTTCCAACCAGTTTCACCCCACCCCCGTACCACAAGCAGCGCGAATCGGTCACTCACGGAGGTCTCGAGGTCTTGAACTTGGAGCCGATAGAGGCACCGTGAGGACACCCAGTGAGGGTTTTGGGGTGGGATGGGACGGTGGAGAGCGGTACATGCTGGTGGAAAGCCATATGGAGCTGGCAGAGTTTCAGACAGAGGCATGACCTACCTGGCATGTCAAGCTACATGCTGAGCAGGGGCTGGTTTTGGACCCACCAATATAAATGAAAGTGGCCAAGTCAAACAACTCAGACAAGAACTGAACTTAGGGTTCTCTGAAAAGGGGTTTCGAGTTTAATTTCAGCCATGTTTTTGGATTGGAACCCGGAGCCTCAAAAGATCTCTTTAGACTCTTTAGAGGGACCGTTTGTGGTCACTGCTCACGGAGGCGCTGGTTGAGCATAACCTTATGAATTTGGTTTGATGGTTGTGTATGGTTGTGCTGTTGAGGTTTGCGGCTCTCCTTGCTTTGGTGCGATCTGTAAAAGAACGACTCTGAATAACATTGAATAACTATACTATACTAGAATAGACCCAAACTCTTTACTGTACTGTACATAGATGGTTGAGACAACCACACTAGATTGACTTTGCTGGACCTCCAATCGCCTTTTTGTTGATGGAAGATTGACCCGGAAAAGAAAGATCATCAAAGGAGTACTTAAGCACCACCACTACCACTGTGTCTTTTTTGTTTCACTACGCCTGTTGTTTCTTGACTAGGACTACTAGGACTCTTGGCTTCGTATAACCACGACTACTTTGGGTTCATATAAGCACGACAAAGACTGCCAGGTGCTCCTACTTCACGCCAATTTCAACTGTCTCACGGCAGTTTCAATCCATTCTTTTGGAGCAGGAGCTGATGCTGTTTGGCTCCACTCGCACTTTTTCTTTTCATCGTTTCGACATCCTCCGTGCTTGGTCCTCCATAGAATGACTACTACAATGGTTTTTGAACGTGGCTAAATATAACAATAAATATAAGTTGTGTGTCTTATTTTATAACATTCCCAACTAAACATATATTTGGTTAAGTTGCTTTCATGTTACATATATATTATGAAAAACATATATATATAGATACTAACTGTTTGAGGTACTTATAAGTGAACTTAACGTAAGGGTTCTACGGCACTTATAACATACATATATGTTGCTAAGTTCTGCACGATGACTCATTCGCCGTGCTCATCTCCGTGCTCAAAACGCGTGGCTCGCCCGCGTTGGCAGAGGGCATGGAACATTAGAGGCTCGCCCTTTTGTTCCATGCTGCGCAACACGCAATCAGCACAAACACACAAACACACACGCACACCAACGAACGAACAAAAACAATGACAGAGTGACACCCTGGGCAGCAAAAAACATGCCACCGCAACAACGTCCAGCCATGGCGACGCGGGCCCCGGCAGAAAGCGACGTCGCCCATATGGGCCCATTCCCCCTCCCCAATGGAGGAACACTCACAGCGCAGGACCGGGAGGCGATCTACAACGCCACATATGTCTCAGCAAGCGTTCGCTGGAGGCAACAGTGGAACCAAAGATGCCTGTCCCTGAGCGGACCTGCAGGCCAGCTAGAGACAGCCAAGGCCATGGCTTATGCCAAAATAGAAGAGCATGGGACAGAAGGTGGCCGTAGAAGCGAACCAGCTGGAGCAAACGCGGCAGCAAGCAGCAGCAGGGGGCCTCCACAAAGTCCTTGACGCGATGCTCGTGCCGAAGATTCTGATCCCAACGCCGGGCTGCATTGACGCATTAATTGCGCTGGAACGCCTTCGCTGCAGAATCAGTGAGGGATACCCTCGAGCTGCATCGCAAACACAGCACTCCTTGACGGCTCAGAGCAGCCACAGATCAGAGGCGCAGTCCAGCAAGGCCTTGTGGTTGGATTTCAGGAAAGATGGAGAAAGGACCGCAGCTTCTTGTCAAATGCTCCTCCAGCCGCTGCTGTTCGGATGATCTTCGCGCATCGCAGACACCGGTGACCTTCGCACGATTTTGCCGCAGGATTGGGCCTGAATGAAGTGAAATGAAAGGAAAAGAACTGAAATGACATGAAATGAAATGATCGAAATGAAATGAATGAATGAAATGAAATGGAATGAAATGAAATGAATGAATGAAATGAGATGAGATGAGATGAAATGAAATGAAATGAAACGAATGACTGAAATGAATGAATGAATGAATGAATGAATGATTGAATGATTGAATGATTGAATGAATGAAAGAATGAAAGAATGAAAGAATGGAATGAATGCATGGAATGGAATGGAATGGACTGGAATGGAATGGAATGGAATGAAATGAATGAATGAATGAATGAACGAATGAAATGAATGAAATGAATGAAATGAATGAAATGGAATGGAATGAAATGGAATGAAATGAAATGAATGAATGAAATGAGATGAGATGAGATGAGATGAGATGAAATGAAATGAAATGAAATGAAATGAATGAAATGAATGAATGAATGAATGAATGAAAGAATGAAAGAATGAATGAATGAAAGAATGAAAGAATGAAAGAATGGAATGAATGGAATGGAATGGACTGGACTGGACTGGACTGGAATGGAATGGAATGGAATGAAATGAATGAATGAATGAAATGAATGAATGAACGAATGAATGAAATGAATGAAATGAATGAAAAGAATGAATGAATGAAATGAAATGAAATGAAATGAAGTGAAATGAAATGAAATGAAATGAATGAATGAATGAATGAAATGAAATGAAATGAAATGAAATGAAAGAATGAATGAATGAATGAATGAATGAATGAATTTGTGGGTGTGTTTGTTGATGTTTGTTTGTGGCTGTGTAGTTGTGATTTGTGTGTTTGTGATTGTGTTTGACATTTGTGTGCTTGCGGTTGCATTGGTGTGTTTGTGGCTGATTTTTTTGACTGTGTGTTTGGGATTGTGTGGTTGTGGTTGTGTGTTTGTGATTGTGTGGTGGTGTGTTTGTGATTGTATGTTGTGGTTGTGTGGTTGTGTATTGTGTGTTTGTGGTTATGTTGTGTGGTTGCGTGTTGTGCATTGAGGTCCGGTAGTGCCCACTGCGATCTGGCACTTGCGGTTGAGGTCCGGTAGTGCGCACTGCGATCGGGAACTTGCGCTTGAGGTCTGGTAGTGCCCGCTGCGATCTGGCGCTGCCGTTGAGGTCCGGTGCCCACTGCGATTTGGCACTTGCAGTTGAGGTCCCGCAGTGCCCGCTGTGATCTGGCACTTGCAGGTGGCGAGGAAGGAGGAGGAGGAGCATGAACTTTTTGATCAAATCCAATAGAATCTAACAGCCCTCACCTGGAAAAAAACATGACCAAGCAAATCAAACAGTATACCAAGCCCCTCCAAACCCTGTCCAGTCGCTGCTGGCCCCCTCATTTCCAAACCTTTTGAGCACATTGTATGGCCATTTGGCAAGGTTCCCCTACAAAAAACATGTCCCTTTTGTTTTGTCGCTGGGTGTTTTTTTCGCAGAGTGTTTTGGGGGTTCACCAGAGTCACGGTTAGAACTGCTCAAATCAGTCAGAATTAAGACCCCCTCTTGGAAGATGATGCTCCAAACAAACTGCCCATGGGATATTTGTTTTTTCTGTCAACGCTATCAAAATTTATTGGCGCATTGGTTTGCTCTGGTATGGCATGGTGCATTTGCGTTTCACACGTGTTTGTACTTTGTAGTTCGCGCAAAAACGCCTAGGACTAGTTTTCTTTGTTTCTCCTCTCTCGAGTTGGACATTTGCAACCAGAACTGGTGCACAACCCACCTTGTGCCAATTTCCATGCGGGTAGGGAGGCTGACTTGAGTAATCTTAGTGGCCACTACATGCCCTTTACAGTAAGCACTACTGCGCCGCTACGAGGCCCGAAGAGAAGTCAGATGGAACCAGCCGGGCTTTCACAGGCGCGACTCCCAGTGCCGTTCTTCTGCGGAAAATTGTTCCACGAAGCCTGGAAGACCAGTGAACATTCTTCCAAACCTTCCTGGCAGATTGTTTCCTGAATCTGAAAGAGGGTGTGTCTTCAGAATTCTGGAACGCCATTTTGTGAGTTGGAAATGGGGGTTCCCTCCCAATAATCCACCGGATGTTTTCTATGTCACTTTTGGTTGCGAGGCGTTCGACACAGTAGTACCCATTGAAAGAGAGAGAGAGAGAGAGAGATACCATGAACCACTTCTGTGAGGCATTTCTTTTATCCTAAAATGCAGTAATTCGCTATTGGATGACTGAGGTGAATCGCCCAAAGGGGCCAAGAAGAAGAAGGAGAACAGCCGAGAGGTCGGAACTTGAGGTTTGAACGGGAGTGGGACCTGTTGGGAACATGGGATACGTCTCTCAAAGCAACCAAAGAAAATGGAGTAGAAAATGGTTACAAGCACTTTGTTCCTGTTTTGTATAGGGTCATGTCCCATTTTCTAGGGTACTTGAAGCGCTTCAAGTCCGGCCCAGGTATGAGTCATATGCAGTCATATGGCTGTGAGGAATTAAACCTCCCCCACCAGACCATGGAAGTTTCACATTCCTTTAGACGAGGAATCTGTTCATTTTCACTGGTCAACCAGAGATCAGGGGCTTCGGGTGAATATCAAGCAATGAATCATGAGGACCTGTTGGAGCTGTAGATTTTGTTTTTTTTTCCGGATGTTGGTAAGGTAGTTCTATCCCCCACTTCAGCCAGAGTCCTGACCCATGTGACAGAGGACGCAACGCAGAATGCATGTTGTCCTGCACCAGATCAGATGGAGTATGTTGCGCCTTGCGTATCCCAGGTATTTGAAGACTTACCATCAGTTCAGCCACGCAAAGCAGTTTTCATCACCTTAGTCAGGTTATCCTGGTCTAGTCACGTCAGCTATTATAAGTGGTAGTATTCTCCATGAACTTGCACTTTTGCAAGTGTTGTTTGTGAACTGTATCCAAGCCCGAACACCGAATGGTGTATCACCGTTTCTCCTGGACGATGACCACCGTTTCTCAGGACTTTAATGAAGTCATTAAGGTGGAATCCATCACATACATATACAGATGGGTTCACGGCGTTCACGGGTGCTCTGAGTTAATGGTTTGATTCGCAAACAAGGCCTCCATCCACATGACTAGGCTGCCGTGATGTCACGATCAGCACTTTGTGCACCTGAACCACACTCACCTCTTCAGCTCCTATATAAAGTATATATATATAGAGAGAGAGAGAGGTCGAGGAAGGTCGGGGTACACATGCTTGACCTGACCAATTCAAAGGATAGACACGTTCCCACTATATCACATCAACGCCAGAGGTAACCAGATAAGACATAGGCCACGAGTCAACGACCCTCACGTGGTCGATGGGATTCCTGGGATACGGATGGTAGTGAACGCGTGGTTGATGCAGCCTCTGTGTCTGTGGAGGTAGTACGAGGGTGTATTATGTGTAATTATGTGTATGTATGATGTATACTGTACACTCGGAGAGTTGAAATTCGGAACTTGAACACTGCACCTGGCTTGGTCTTCGCCCATATTCGCCCTTTGGTCGCAATGTTGAAGCTGTGAAGACCTGGTTTACACCCGGCAGGGGCCGCATCCTCGCAGAGACGGATTTTCCAGTGGTCAGAACTGAGCCCCCGGTTTGCACGATGTCGACCGGTTCTTTCACAAGTGGTCAAAACCATGCTTTCACCGGTGCTGGCGAGGGATGTCACCGCGGTGGCCGGAGGTTTTATTGAGCTCGCACAAGGAACCCCAATGTAGACGGAGATGTAACATTAGTAGGATTGGAACATCCAATCCGACCAACGGATCCATGTAACGGTACCCCAATTGGTACCCCAATGTAGCTCGCACAAGGAACCCCGTTTTCTTGGTATCAAACTCGGGCATGCGGCTTCATGTCGGGCCCCCCCGTTGAGACGATGTGAGTAGACGTGGACTGATCTTTCAACTTGTATCAATCAAGGTGCATGAAGCGAGTGTCGACGTGAAGAGACCAGTCCTCTTGGACGTTGGTCCAAGAAACACAAACATCCTCAGAAAGCCTCTGAGCACAGTCGATCCAAGAATTCCCTTAGTTCATCTCGATTTGGGCAGGTTCAAAGCCTCCGAGTACGAGTCCTCAGCACGGGTGAAGAGGCGTGTGGTGTTGGTGCGTTCGTTGCAAGATGGAGGAGAGTGCAGTGCCGTCGCCCTCACCCAGTGGATCCAGGCAAGCCACTAGTTAAGTAGGTAACCCATGGTTCCAAAGACTTTTAACCGCAGACCCAACGAGGGCCCCTGGTTCCGTCAAACGCTGCCTGGGAGTGTCCGGGTCTTTCGCATGCGCGCATGGGCTTCGATCTCCGTCTTGCACCGTTTCTTTGAGTCACAACGAGGTGCTTTGGCCTTTGTGCAAACTTTGGGTAACGTGCAGATGTTGCTAAAGGTTATGGCGCTTGTTTCTTTGTTCCGATTTTTCCCTGGTGACATTGCAGCAGAAAGGTTCCCTGGACAGATGCGAGAGCCGCCTTCTTGCGCGCCAAGATCCATTCGGCCATTCAGCAGAGCTGAAGGCTTTCATGAAGAGCGCACGAAAGGTGGTTATGGCGAACCTGGCGCAAGGTAGAGCAGCTGGAGCAGCGATGCACGATTTGCTGGGATGACACTCACGCTGGGCAGACATTGTGGGGAACTGAGCGCCAGCGGCCTCAGCCCTTTTTTCTTCCCTTTCGGTCTCAGGAGACCCAAAGGACGTGAAGGAGATGGCCGCTGCCAGGGCCCGCGCAGCGCCGTCTTTGCGATCCCAGGCCGATGGCCGGACATCACCACCTCGCCGCATGGTATGCTCCAGGGGCAGTCCAGAACGGCGGAACTTCGTGATGGACTTGTTGAATCTGTTTGCTGCGGAGTGTTGGTGCTTTGAAGTCAGGCGTTTCACGGCATCAACAATCACGATCACAGAACATTTGCAACACTCTTTGACTTGGAGTTCATAAGGAGCTGTTACGGGCGCTTTAAACTGCAAATAATACCCCAAACAGCTTAGTCGGCAAGAGTTGTTGTTGCGGTGGTCGGCGCCGCCCAGCTTCCAGTGCCCCATGCACTGACGAGCTCGTCTTTGCCATAGAAGAGGCCGCTTGGGCTTGGAAGCAGTCGAGACGAATAACCACGGCGCCTAAAGAGACTTGGGATATGCGATGATATGTGTGTTATTGTGTGTTTTTGTTGGTTTTGCCGACACATGGCAAGGAGAGGGCGATTTTGTCTCCAGCGGGTCAGCAGAAAGATCCCACCGTCACAAAGGGCGACTGTGTCACCAGGCAGCGTCACGAAATGTCACGAAATCTTGGGGTGGAGATGGAGATCACTCGTATTCTATTTTGGGTTGATTTATGATAACTTGGCAGAATGTGTGCTGCGCTGGTTGGTTTTAAGATTGCAAGTCATGTTTAGCAGTTTAGCTAAGGGGGATCAACTCCTTGTGGCACACGCCAGCTTAGTAGCTCCATTTCCGCAAATGATCGCTGCAATAGGCCGCTGTTGATGCAGGGCAGCTGTAGTGCGTGCTGCTCTTTACGCCCCTCCACTAAAATTTGATTAGGCACTCAGCAACTAAATTTTCTTAATCGTTCAGGCCGCTTCATGACAACAACCGCCCGCACCAGTGGCTCTCAGAGAGGGTTAAAGAAGTATATACTATATAGTATAATCATGTATAATCACTCTATTTTTGGACCCTTTGATACGTTGTTTAGTTTTTCTTGTATGTTGCAAGCATTGTTGGATGCATTTTTCGACCCCCTTGTTTTGACCAGCTGACGTATATGCTACCGTAATCAACTATACAATTTAAACCAGCTGGTGCATATGATGCGACCATGACAGGTATTTAAAGACATAGACTGTTGAGAGGAACCGTTTTTTTGCTTTCATGGACCTAGTGATGCAAATGATCCGACAATGAAACATATAGTCAGACATAAATGGTATGTGAAAACCCATGTGTTTTCCATGTTTTTCCCACTCCCACTCGTCTCCCAGACACACCTCATGAACGTTCGGTCCCAAACAAAAATGCCTCCCCAACCTAGCTAAAGCTATAAAACGATGAACACACACAAACCGCAACACGCCCTTCAGCACCATTGGTGCCCGGCGGATTTGTTTTTCTCCGAGAAATGAATACTACATAAGTCGGAAAATGGAAAGTGTTTGGGTGAGATGCGTGCTCGATGTGGCATATAATTTGGAGGGCATGCTTTAGATCTGGGATGGCGGAACAGAAAGGGGGCGACAATGAGGTTCTCAGTGACATTCCAAAAGGCTGGATGAACACATATGAAATTCATGGAAAACCGGGTAAATAAATGCGGGCTACGACTTTGGGCGCATTGGGGAGGGAACACTCAGCCCCTACAAATCCATTCGTCGGAAACAACAAATCATTGAGGGGGGGTTGGCCATTTGGAGGAGGAGTGTGTAAATTTAAGGTGTTTTTTTTGTTCCGGGGATATGGCCAAGGACATCTGAGGAAAATTGATCGAGGCCTAGAGTCTGGCTGAATTAATTTCCCAAGAAGGCTCAAGGGCACACTCAATTTCATGTATTTCATGAATTGAAGGGCTGCCCCCGGGCCCCCTGGACCCCTTTTTTACGTAGGGGATATTGTTGACCGTGGCCAGGTGTGTTTGGGCAAGTTTGCCTCGATCTTTCCGCTGTCGCCGTGAGTGAGGTCATACCAATGAATCAGGAAGGAACATCCAAGAATCCACGGGGGGTGGGTGTTGAACGGAATGATGTTACATTCCATCACAAACCCTATGGCTCGATGTTGCATTCTATCACAAACCCTATGGATCCACTGGCACCTTCTCAGAAGCTATTTGGAGACTATTGATGTAGGCTTTGAGTCTTTGAGGGTCCAGTGACCTGAGAAGGTGCCAGTGGATCCATAGGGACCCATGATTTCGCCGTGTCATGCGCCCGCCGAAGCTGCAGATGATGCTGCAGAAGCTCCAACGGCTGCAGGTCCGGGTGACCGTCCAGGAGCGCCCGCCGAGGGCGGTGCCACCGGGAGGGTGATGCCACGGGGAGGGCGATGGCATGCGTGGCACCGATGCACTGTGTGTTTAAAGGCAAGTGTGTGCCAGTGTGTTGAAGCAATTGTGTAGGTGCGAGTGTGTGTTTTTTGACGAAAAGGTTCAGCTGGTGGTAGACTGGTAGACCAAAAGGATTCAACTTGAACCTTCTTTCACAAGGCACATGATCTGTAAAGGGGCTGCGCGTGTCCATTTGATTCGTACAGTGAGAGTTGCTGCGAAGTGGTGAGGTTAATAGCCGTTCGTTTAAGAAACAAAGAAACAGCAAGGCCTTCTTTGGTTACAGTAGATGTTTTTTGACCTTTTGATTTCTGACGTTTCCAAGTGTTTGGAAACAGTATGTGTACAGATACTTGACCTACCTACCACCTGTTTGCAGGAAAGTTAGGCTTTTATGGTGGTTACAAAAACGGCTGTCCGGCTGCCAACCACTTCCATCATGTTCCACTTCGATGCGGTGTGAGGAGTTTCCCTGACCAATGGCATATCCCCCAACCCGCCCCAAGCACCCGGTCCCCCCCAACATGCCCCAAGCACCCGACCATTTGCTTGAAGCTTCGCCACTCCAGCCCTTCTTCAGGAGTCCGAGAGCGAGTCGAGGTCAGGGACGAGAGCGGGGAATCGTCAGCTTTTGGCGTCGGAGCAGATCGACGGCAGGACCCATCCAGCTTTTTTGGGGGAAAAATGCTCGGTCAGGAAGCCTTTCAAATGGCGGTTTCGGTGCTGGTTTCGGTGGGATGGTGGGAATTCACATGTTCATCGCATTAATGATTGGTACCAGCTGGAGGTCAAAGGTCAAAGTGTGTGTGAAAAGAATAGACCCTAGAAGATTGCTGTTGGGTAAGATCTGGCCAAACTATAGATATTGTTATTCTCAGTGATTTGGCCTGCACGGGACAATGATTCGCATGTTTAGGGTGTGAGAGGTGAGACATGTGGCATCCCTTAACTTTATGAAGTATACGGAGATTCAGAACCAGCAAGTCAAGCAGTAGAGCCGCTCCTTACTATGTGCATAGTAAACAGAAAATTGCAGATCGACCCAGATCCTCCGCCTTCCGCGTCGAGAGGCACTGGACAGTGCGGCTTCCCTGGGCGGAGGGGCCCAAGCTGGCACGCGCTGAGGCAGCGAGCCGCGAGCCGCTTCGCACGTCCCTGGTGGTGCTGCACGTCCCGACAGAGCAGTGCGAGCTGCACGTCTCGAACTTGACAACTGGGGGATATTTTCGGAGGGCCCGTTTCGAAGATGAATGCCCAAACTACTTCACCAATCATCTGAACTATTCTGAACTCAAGGTTGGAAACTCTGAACCTTGTTCAGAGTCCCGCATCTCCGGAGTCTCCGGCAGAAGTTTTGGTCGTGTTTTGTTGGGACCGCCCAAAGTACCCCGAAAAAAGAGGCCACCGAAACGGAATTGTTGGTTTCATGGACTGATGTAGATGGCACAAAGCATTCCTAGAACCCATCTCTTTTTGGCGATGGGTGTCCGATCCCACGGGTTTGCCTAATGATTGGCAATGTCTCAAGAACGACCTGGGGAAAAGCGGATTCACCCGTGCTCAACGACTCTCCCAACACCGCCAGGCAGCCGCCCGAGCACCGGATTCCCCGCCGCCGCCGCCGTCAGCGCTCAGTGCTGTTCCACCGCCACCGCCTTCTCGCCGCGTGCAGATGTGAGTGGCATCAGTGGAGGGTAGTTGGAAAAGAGGGCGGTTTTGGGGGGTGTGGTGTGTTTTCTTTTTGGATGTGACAACAATTCAGGTGTGTTCCAGAGTTTAGAGGCGTTTACGATTATGATTTATATTTATGGATGTAGTTTTAATTTATTGATGTAGTTTTAATAGCTATCTGTTGGAGATGTTCGACAAGGAGCCTTGTTTGGTAACAAATTGAAGAGATCCATGCATATTCTTTCCCAGCAGGCCATCCAATTGAAGAGATCGAACAGTCTCCACTCCGACTCGGAACGAAGCGTCGGTGAAGTCCATGGGCAGGTATAGTACATGACTCCAAGGAACAAGGAACCAAAGAGAAACACGAGCAACGCTGGGCACGAGCAACGTCACATGTTCCGTGTGTGATTTTTGTTCATATCTCCTGATATCTCGCATAGTTCTCAAGAAGCCGCATGACCCGGGAAGCCGCCAGTTCTGGCGGATTTGCTTCACATGCTTCACTCCATGTAGACTCAACGGAGACATAAAGGCATCAGACTCTGACCTGTTGTCAACGGACACACTTGGCCTTTTTGATCCCAGTTCAGACCAATTAAGTTGGCTGCCCTGGACCGGTTGTTTAGTGTATCATGTGATGGGCAGGACAATACTGGACATGTGACTCCATCCGAAATGAGGCGACTGCACTGCGCGGCTCAAGGTGTTCCTTTGAGCCTTTTTTGTGTTCATCCACATGTTTGGACTTATGAAAGGCTTGCAGATCCTTTTCCTTAGCTCCCATGTCTCCCAAAGAAAAGATGCACATGGCCATGATTCGGACTCATACCACAAATCGCATTAATACATCGCTGGCTCGGCCGCGGCGTGTTCGCGTTTGCTGCGGAAAACTGCGCTGAAGAGGCACAAGAGCGGGGGGGCGAGGATGGCAGTCTTCCCTGCGCTAGCTATTTTGTGTTTATATGGGTGTGTTCTGACTATCCTGAGGAACTGAGAACTTGGGAAGATGACTGAATGGTGTGAAACCGGCGAAAGTTGTCGAACCTTCTCAAAGTAAGAAAGCGCAGGAACAGCATGTCTCATCGGCTCCCTGATGGTGTATACTTCCACATTCGTCGTCAGTCCTGCTGCAAAACTTTGCCAAGTCAAGCGGTTGAAGTTTGCTTGGACATGTTTATTCTTTATAGGTCCTTTGTTCAAGAAAGGAACAGATGCCCTTCACAGCATCCAAGACATCAGATTGAAGTCGGGGACAGGGAGAGATTGAAGTCGGGCAAGCTACCCATTGATCGAAGTCTATCCACCAAAACTTGTCGGTTTTCGCTTCCATCCCATTTTGGATATTAATAACACCTCTATGCCTCTATGCTTTCAGAAGACTGTGTCTTTTTCTGACCCAGCCTGGAACCGGTCTTTTTCAGAGGGTTTTATTCGTCAAAAAGAACACGTCGTTCACCGCTCAAGCACCTGCTTCACCTGCTTCACCTGCCGGTCATGTCGTCCGGTCCTCCAATGCAATCAGCCGTCCTCCGGTGTACGGCCCCCGACGGACGTGCCTCACCGCCGCGGGACGTGGATCGGACGGCACGCGGGACGTGGATCGGACGGCAGATCCGTTGCATCGGTGGACAGCGTCCGGCCACTGCGGAAGGGAGAGTTCGTCCGATGGTCCGAGTTCAAGGGGTTGCCCCAAAATGGAGGCCCTAATTTAGGCCTTCCAAGACCATGAAAAAGAAAGGCTTGACCTAGATTTTGCCATGTAAAGTCCAAAAAACGGGTTGTTTTGGTACAAGAACCAATTCAATCAATGGTGGGTGGGTTGAATCAACGGGTCTTTTTGTGCATGTTTTACTCTCCAAGACTCGAAGCTCACCGGCCTTGGTCAGACAAGAAGGCGGGACTGCATGGCTTGAATCGGGAGATTAGCCAGTGGTCCGAAGCCCTTTTTTTTCAGCTACTGAAGCTGCTTTGCTCTTCTGCAAGGGAACCCCAGATTGAACCCCCAGATTGGCCAAGCGATTCACCACATGCTTCCTTCAAACATAGAGTGCCATCCTCAGTGAGTTTCATTTGGAATTTGTGGTCTCAAGGGTTTATGAGCCATAAACCACTCGAAGCTGTTGCCGGGTTGCTTACTCAACAGAGCCAAGGCATTCGCTCCTGGTCTTGGCGCTGGCAGACCCTGCAGGGGTGCTGGGACATGTCGTTCTGCCAGATGGGCAGCCGCAGGTGAGACGAAGATCCCGAGCCATGCAGGGGCCTCAGGCGCATCGTTACCAACACTTCAGCCCTCACAGGGCCTTTGAAACATAGCTAGTTGATCAGTATATTGTATCTTGCAGTGGTGCAAGACACCCAGATCAGATCTATGAACCACGCACAGGTTGGTAGTAGGAAGTCATCTTCCACAGTCCACGCACTTCAGCGACCTCATGTAGATCTCATTTTTGTTCAACAAACTGCTTTTCTCACTGAGGAGCGAGTGGCAGGAAGCGCTAGCCACTGTCCAGGTGGCCTCAGCAAACGCCTTGGAAGTCCAGCTGAGCAATTGGAATTCACTGCTGCGCAGCGCCACTCAGCTGCGTGCGGAGCTGCTGGCGTTCTTGCATAGTACCTAGCAGTCTAAGGACTTAAAATTAGGGATCGCAGAGGGGTGCAGAAGAAGTTAGCTCAAGAGATCTCAAGTGAACCATTTTTTCGAGTGTGATGTAGACATTGTACTTGCATCATATAAAACCTGGTATTTCTCGATGGTCTCTCCCCACCGGTCAGGCCCAAACGACCGGTGGACGACGTGGACGTCGTTCCAGGTCGCCCGGGCCCAGTGGCGCTGGGCCTCTCAGACCTTCCAGCAGTTGCAGATCACGTGGGCCCGGCCGACGGCAGCTCGGCCCCGCAGCCAGCGGCACGGCCCAGGGGTTGGACTGGTTTCAATTGATCGAAGCATGGGGGGGAGGTCCGATGCTTCGATATTTGCAATATTGGCAGGTGGTTTGCGTGAAATCCCTGGGCGTCAATGGACTCGCCGAGTGAGAAGCTTCCGGATGACTCGGTCATGGAAATCTCAAAGGTCCCCACGTGTTCGGCTCATGTCATTAGTGTCCATGAGGTCGTATCCTCTGGGCCATGGGGGCAAAGCACATCCTCACCGTGCACCGTTTGGACGGTCACCTTTTTGGAATTTTGCTGTTGGAATCAAAGTAAGACATTTTATCAATTGATTATATATTATATATATACTATTTGTAAGTATTAGTAGTAGTAGTAGTAGTAGTAGGAGTAGTAGTAGTAGTAGTAGTCGTAGTCGTAGTCGTAGTCGTAGTAGTAGTAGTAGTAGTAGTAGTAGTAGTAGTAGTAGTAGTAGTAATAGTAGTAGTAGTAGTAGTAGTTGTTGTTGTTGTTGCTCCTTTCTCGGAAGAGTTGCCGATTTTGGCCCTGGCCCTGGCAGATCTTACACCAGTGACACTCGTTCTTGCGCTCCAAGCAACAGGACCAAGACAAAAGCAAGACCAATTTGGTTCTTCAAAGTGACCGAACTGTTCCAAAGAGGTCATGAACGGCTAAGGTCCTGGAACAACAAACCATTTGTCATTAGTCCTTGAACATGCTTGGTTCCGCACCAGCTACCTGGGATTCCCTTGATGTGACTAGAACTAACTTGGATTACAAATTTCTCCAACATGGCAATGGAGTTTACCCTATTCTGCAATGTGTTTTTTTTTTTCACAGGCACGGTCAAATCAGCTTGCCATGCTTTCCATTAAGGTCGTCTCCTACAACTGCCTTCTGAATATTGATGAATGGCAGCAGCAGATGGCCTGCTTGCAAGAAATGCGGAGGATGCTCAACAAGATGTGGGGGCGCATGCGTTGCTCCAATACAAACACTGTGCATTTCTCCTTTGGGTGGTTGAGGGAGAGGAGGAGCTCGGAATATTATAATGCCTCACTAAGGGAGCTAAGGAGCTGCAGATGGTTTTTGTTGTTTTACATGTGCTTGCTATAGTTTCTTTTGGCGTTGGGTCGCTTCCACCAGTTCAGTTGTATAGTCGTCGGTATACTTGAGACTAGTGCTGAAGGACTATCAGTGTGCAAGAACATGGTTTGGACGAGCACTGCAAAGAATTGAGATTGCAGAAATAGTTAGGCAGGTTCTTACAGAGGAAACTTCTGACCTCAGCTTAGCAAGGTAACTCAATTAGGTGACCCTTCAGATGCTTTTCCTCCTCATGAAGACTACTCAGTTTGGAAACATCAAATTTCTCCGTGATCCATCCTTCATCCAATCATATTTCTATGTGTTTGTCCGTTTGTCATTCTTTATGTCTTTCTTAACAGGCGCACGGTGTCCTTGCACACGAGCCTTCTTCCGGATAGTCTTCAATATATGGATTGGAGATTGTCGGTTACAGATGATAGGTATATATATGAGTTGGGTTTGTCCTATTACCTGTAACAGTCGGTAACCAATTTGTCACTACTTTTGAAGAAGGCCTTTACTAACCATCATCATCCACTGTTACGAAGTTACTGTTACGAAGTTCCCGTGCTTATTTGTGGTTGGTCCATCCTGATTTGATGCATTGATGGATTGAGGAAGCGTTCTTCACCCAACTTGATCACCTTGAATTCAGCTTTGCGACGAGTACCGTGGCATCGAGGGTCGGAGCTGCTAGAGGGAGCACTCCGAGGCTCGCAGCTGCAACTTGGACCAAAGGAATACCTTTAGAGACTGACCAAGGGAGCAGAGTTGCAATGTATGTCATGATTGCATACATTCATAATCTAATTGTATACTGTAGATGTATTGTTTTTCGTACATAAGTATACTTGCAGCAAGTTTCAAGTCATCAAGAGGGTCACACGAAGTCGTTTAGTCCTAACTTACTTCCATATCCTCTTGGACTTGAATCTACTCTGACTCTGAAGACTGACATTGACATTGCATGTATTTCGTTCATAGCTATCGTTTTCCATCGGACAAATGAGACCTGTATAGTATGGCGCCCAAATAGCTATTCCTGAGGCATGTATGCAACTGTCCTGTTCCCCAGGCAACCAGACCTCATTACTTGCAGCACTTTGGCCTCCCAGCTCTCCAACGAAGAAACCTGGCGCCGTGCGAGCTCTCAGGCGGCGGGGGCGGAAGCCGTCCCGACGTGGCCCCCTTCGTTGCCGGTGACGAACGTCCATGTTTCGATCCATCGAAAGAGATCCATTTGGGCTTAGTGTTTGGAACAGAGGGGCCTCCCAACCAATGGGTCTTGTGGCTTTGCTGCTTGTCTCGGCTGCTATTCAGCCGTTTGGGTTCCCACAGCTTTATTCGTGTGGAACACAGGAATTCCAAATTCAAATGTACGTGATATCTGAGAGGTCTCCCCATTTTTCCGGAATGCGTAGCGAAGGGTTCTCGCTTAACTCTGGGGGTCTGGGGGTAGAGCCTTGTTCGCGACCCGTGGTCTCAGCGTTCGCGACCGTCCGCCGGTGACTGCAGTAGGGCGCTAAGGCCGCTGCCATTGGGGGAAGCTTTTGGAGAGGGTTTGGGATGGAAACGTGACGTGTCAGATTCGTGTGATATAGCGTGGAAACGTGTGGAAATGTAAGATGTTGAAGTGTGGAGGATGATTTCACTGCGCATGGGCAGGGTTTTGTGAGCTCTGCAGTTTTCTGCGCAGTTCCATTGGGACTGGCGTTTTGAGAGTGGTGTTTTTGGGGTGTTGGATGTGGCCGTGCCATTGGGGTTTGCGGTTCGGGGTGTTGCATCAAAGCCCTGTTTTCGTGACAAGTCTCAGCTGAAATGGCGATTCTGCTGGATGGAAGTGTGCTCAGAACGGGTCGAACTCATTCCAAACGTGTGGTGTGGTGCAAATTATGTTGAAGCTCACATGATATATGATATTGTCAATATTGTCACTTTTCGTGGCAGGCGCAGTTGTGCGGGCTTTGAGGTGTGGAAGTGCGATTTTCGTGGCAGGCGCAGGGAATCGTGAGGTTGCGAGGTGTGACGGAGGTGACATTTCGTGGCAGGCGCAGTATTTTGTGCGCGTTAGACGTGTGGACGCGGAAAGATTCGTGGCAGGCGCAGAGAATCGTGAGGTTGTGCATGCGTTGTGTTTCTATAGTTACAAGTGAGTATTGGGGAGACCCCGGAAGTGGTCGTTGAAGAGTGCCCTTTTTTGTGCAGGAGTGTTTTTCAAAGA
>CAXAMN010006335.1:358078-408001 GCA_963970005.1 Durusdinium trenchii
TGCAGTCTCTGGAGACTGCGCCGGCCACTGCGGAGAGAGCCGGGCCCAGCCGGGCCCCCAGCGGGGACAACGCGCGCCGCAGCCCCTTCTGCAGTCTCTGGAGACTACGCCGGCCACTGCGGGTGTGAGATGTGACAAGAAGGGCGAATAGATGAAGTTGTGAGTGGATGAGGGCGACTAGATGATTGTGTGTGTGACTGTGAGATGACAAGAAGGGCGAGTAGATCAAGTGGAGATGAAAGAGAATGAAAGAGAATGAAAGACAAGAAAGACAATGAGAGAAATGAGAGAAAGAGGTGAGATGACAAGATGAGATGAGTGTGTGTGTGAGATGATGAGATGATTGTGTGTGTGAATGTGAGATGTGAGATGACAAGATGAGTGTGTGTGTGTGTGAGATGATGAGATGATTGTGTGTGAGGGAAAGAGGTCAGATGACAAGATGATTGTGTGTGTAACAGAAGGACGGAGGGAAGGAGGGAGGCAAGGACGGAGTCGGGCGGGATGGCAGCCAACAAAACTAGAACCCCACACAGAGATGTGGGGAAAAAAACGTCGGTCTTGGACTGTGGGACGTTTCTTCGTTTTCGCCAGGTCTTGGAGATGGCGCACAAGGGCTTTGAGCTGAGCAGCGTGACCTGCAATGCCCTCGCGAACAGTGCCTTGGCCCGGACAGGCGGACCTGTGAGCTGAGACGACTTTTGGATATGAACGGGGTTTTGTACACAATGTAACCTTCAAAAGGGTGATGGAGATGTCTCCTGCTGGGGGACCTACCCTCTTCGTTAAAGAGAAAGATTTTGCTCTTAAGTGACGAGCAGATGAAAAGCTAGTGCGGTTTCGATTTCCCAAAGAACTCAGGCCTATACAGGCCTCGAGGCCTACTGTAAGTGGGTGGCTAAACTTCATCAGATGTCGGTTTTCGGGGCAGTTTTAACGCGGAAGTGGTGAAACTCAAAGTCTTGAGGGCTCGCAATTGAGGTGTAAAGTGGGTCTCGGTGGAAGGAGCTGCTGTGTCACCTTGCTGCTTGGCTATAGCGAGGCATCCAAGTTGGTCATTGGGCGCTTTCGGAGTCTTTGCTTTGCAGACAGCAGCTTCGGCAACTGCAGCTGGACGCTGGGCACAAGGGACCAAGGGCCGCACCCCACTCCAAACCGAGACAACACCCTGCGATCCTGCAGAATCATTAGGCAAAGTATGCCTATAGGCAAAAATCAGTGTACTCATCCAATGATTGTTGGACTAACTAACCGTTGTTTGTCTTGTTTTACGTTTCACACAAAACAGGCACTAGACTCTAATTACACTACACCATGCTACACCTAAATATATATATATATGATTTGTTTTCATGCCTTTTCATGTTTGGCCCGACTAACTCGCCCAGTTTGCCACACGACCAGCCCCCCTTGACGTGTCTTCAGGTGTTCTCCGGATTGGTTTCGACCGACGCAAGGGCGGAGTGGCCCAAAGAACTCAATGAATCAGCACACCTAGCAATGCTCACAAAGAACACCTTCAGGAAAAAAAACAATAACAAACACTAGTGTTAACATTTTGCAAACAAACACGTATCAAGATGTTGTAGACACAGATGTTGGGGTAATGTAATCATGTTTCGATGCATGGCGCATTATTGTTGTTTGCCTATCTTCATCCTGAGTCTGCAGAAAGCATGCATCTTGCCTTGAGTCGCCTCGAGGATGTGATCTCCTTCGCGGTGTTCATGTCCTCGGTCAAGGCGCAAGACCACTGGACCATGGCGCAAGAGCTCCTGGCACGAACCAGGTGGAGCGGCATCCGGGCAGACGCTTGGCGCGAAGGCGTGAAAAGCAGGAGACTGCACGGTCAATGGCATCGCAGATGACAGGCGCCAACACTTTTTAGGGTTTGTCTACCTTTGTCTATCCGGGGATGTCTGGGGTGGTTAATGGATCCGGACCTTGTTTTCAGTTCTAAGGGGCTATTATTCGACACCCTTGCTTCTAGATTGTTGTCCAGACGGATATCATCTAAACTCAAGTATAATGTTTCTTAACTTATACCAGCACCACCCATTTTGGGTGGTTTACAGACGCCCTGACTATCTATCTACCATCATCTACTGTACCATCTAATAACAATCCAAACTGGCTTGTGGTGCTATGTCAATGTTCTTTTTTATAGCTTCAGATCCTTCCAAACTCGCACCAAGCTCCGATGCCATTCGATGTCAATCGTGACAACGTTTGTTCTCGGCGGAACGCGGTGGCTACCAGCAGACCGTTGAAAGTCCTGTTCGTTACTAATAGAAATGGCCTCCAACCTACTAGCGATGGCTTCCAACCTAGTAGCTTCTTGCTACTAGTAGTAACGCACTTGTTCCGTGTTTGGAGTTATAGATTTTAGAAGGAGTTGCTTTTGGTGCAGAAGAAGGAGGCACCGCATTCCCCCCCGAGAAAGTCCCGTGCTCGATTCCTGGTCGAAAGGATGGTCCGTGCGAGGTGGATGGGTCTTAGATCCGGGGGGAGACACGGGCACACTGACAATGGTTGAACAAAAAAGCAGAACTGCACTGACTTCGGCCAGTCAACCCCCGGCCAATCCGAGAGATTTGGGATCGACCTCCGCCGTCGATCCCGGGCCATCGACGTTCCTCCACGGCACGAGGATCACGCTTTGGGCCATCTCTTTCTCAGGAGCTTGGAGGACGGGAGCGGCCCAGCTCATGGGAGCGGCGGAATACCGGCCTGCGGCTGGTGCGCGAAGAAGTGGGCGGTTGGTGCTCGACGGCGGAGGTCGATGGGGAGGTCGAGGTCATCAATAAAGTTATAAATTGAACATAATTCAACCGCTAGTTCCTGGAGGTTCCTGACAGTCTTGCATTGGTAGAGGAACCACGGTGATCCAAAGCCTTCTGCAGACTATGCTGATTGGGGAAGGATGGGGAAGGCAATAGTTTTTGTTGCTTTTGCTAGATGGTGGCTTGTGAATATGTTTATGTATATTATATTCAATCCTTACTAACTTGATATTATTGATTCCACTGACTCCTATTTTCAAGTGAGTTGAAACCGCGAACCAGACCAGTTCCTAGTCGTCTTGGTTCCAAACACCCCCAGTGCTTCTAAGAAACAGGTGACTCTCCAATTACAGGGCTGGCAACAGGGCTTGGCACTTCATGAACGTACAAATGAGTTTTCCTTTCCATCCCTGAACGGATGCTTTGTCATAGTACAGGTCCTCAATATGGTCCTTCGAAGCCCTACAAACTATCCCGCGGAATCTGGGATTCAATACGTCAATGCCAGATCCATCCAAGATCATCCAAGTGCGTTTCTTTTTGGAGTTTTGGGGGACATGAATGACACACTGTCACACACTTTAATAATGTGTCGCTTCCACCCAATGAGATTTAAATAGATTTAAGATGATTTATTCAGGTTAGTCTTTGTCCAACAAGTGTGCGATTCATGCCCTTCTTTCCACGTTGGCAGTGAGAGTCTCGCTTTGGGGCAGCTCCAGGACCGCTGGCACCAGGCGTTGGTCTTTCTCGAAGGTGGTGAACGGCCCAGGTCAAGTGGAGTGTCGTTGGCAGCACAAGGGCTTGGTAGGATGGGACAGGTCGGATGTGGTGGGTGGAACAGGTCGGTTTTGGTTGTCCAAACGAACTGGAACTTCTTCCTCGATTGTTCCCAAGATGCCTGGAGGAGTTCCGTCCAAATTGCAGAGTCACCCACCCAGGTCGATGTCGTTGATGTCGCTCCATCGTTGGCCTGTCGATGTCCAGATGGGGGGTCCATCTAAACCACCGACATATGGGAGTGTGCCCTCTCTGAAAGCACTGTACATGCCTTGTGCTGCAGAACTTGTCCAGCAGTGACAGCAGTCCCCCAGCTTTCGGGGTGCTGAGTTGTCATTCCGCAACACCATGGCGTAGCGGCGTAGCTTGTGGGCAGTTGAAGCC
Source organism: Durusdinium trenchii (assembly GCA_963970005.1). Classification (NCBI taxonomy): domain Eukaryota; class Dinophyceae; order Suessiales; family Symbiodiniaceae; genus Durusdinium; species Durusdinium trenchii. Next base: position 362,026 of record CAXAMN010006335.1, read on the forward strand.
CCCAAGATTCCTCCATCACGATACAGCCATCAGCCCAAAGAGTCATCATCGATACAGCTCCTCCAATCGCCCATCGAAAGTACTTCACCTCAAAGACCATCTTGGCACTATCCGAAAAACCTTGAATCCCCCATCACTGTCCTCTTCTCGACTCCTTGTTTTCTTTCTTTTGGACCCCATCATCATCCAACTGGATCATTTTTTGCCATATCCACCAGCCGGGCCACCTCTCTTGTCCTCCCCATCTCTCATCTGCAGGTCTCCCATGCCTTAGCGCTCGCCACCTGCGCCTCTCCCGCCGCATGGCCCTTCGCCACCGCTCTGCTGGACGCTTTCGCGCCGACGCGCCTGGCGCCGCAGCTGGGAGCCTTCACGAGCTTGCTCGGCGGCCGGGCACGGGGAACGACCCGTTCGCACGGACCGTGGAGCGGCGAAGGTGGTTTCGCGAACGTGGTGCGAACGTGGTGTGGTTTGTCTTGCGTTGGAGGTTTTTCACATGTGTATTTGCACAATTGGTATGAGTTTGTTTTTCTATTGGTATGAGTTTGTTTGGTTGATGGTCATGGATCCTCAGGGACATATACTTTCCTGCAGTTGGTTGGAGGCTGACCCTGCGCCTTGGGCAGGTGTTTTTGGGAAGACGTGACAGAGGAATCTTTAGCAAGAACATCAGGGAAAAAGAGTCGGCAATTTTCCCTTCCTTAATTAATACTCAATGACCAAACCACATCATACAACAACATCTTCCAAACGCAACCACAACGAGGATTTGCCGCAGTCTTTGGTGGAGCTGAGGCATGATCCGAGTTGCATGTGCCCAATGATCCAACTTAGTGCCTCTCCTTCTTGGGCAACCGAGAGGATCTGCACCGTGTTTGTTATTTGATGTGTCCAATGGAGTCCATGACTAGACCAACGACATCCCATGGGACGGACCTCAAGCACTCGAACCTCGCAGGCACTCCCAAGTGGCGAATGGTCGGACAGCTTTGGAGCCAGATGCATGGCAGAAGACGGCGCCAAACGTCGTCCTTCGCTCGAAAGGTTCTCGGAAGGTCTGAACAAATGTAGTGGCATGGTATCCTGAGAATTGACCCATGGTTTCGACCGTTTTCCAAATTTCAACCCAGTGGTTTTGGGGGTCCATGTGGCTCCGAATAGCAGGCGAGTATACTGAACGAATGAGCGAACGAAACTGAAACGACGAGAAGGAAAAGCGTCAGCAGTGAAGATGGATCAGGCGCCGGAAGGTCCGACGTCTGATTGAAAAGGTCTTCAGATCTATGAGTCTATGCATGCATCCCAGACACTGCATCAAAATTTGAACCATAAAAATAACTAAATTTATATATATATATATACCTGCAACCTCAAATTATCAATAATAATTGTGCATTCAGAAATTCCTGTGCACTACACGTCTTTCAGGAAAAAACACAAAAGTCATTTGAAATGCACATTTTCTGATTGTAGCCCTTCGGGCTGTATTGGGTAACATTTTTCCACTTCCGAAGCCTGTCATTCGGTGACAAATGAGCACATGCAGCTTTGTCAGAAGTATTGAGATACCCCATCCCAAAGGAATGGCGTCCGCTGCTCCCTCAAGAGATTTGGAATGATTTGGAGCTTGTCAAACCGGCAGGGCTCCATTTTGTTGAAGAAAAGTCCCGCGTGACAAATTTGTTCTACCCGGAAATTCCCGTCAAATACACGTCTTTACCCGTCCAATAGACGTCTTTTCCGGTCCTATACACGTCTTTCCCACCCAACACACATCTTTCCCTGTCCACTACCCTACAGTTGTGAAGCTTATGAATCTGTGGTGAGACATGTTAGCAGGATATGTCAGAGAGTGAGTTCAAGAACTGCAAGCCACAGAGTGCTAGACCGGATCCGTATCAAAATGAAATGGGAGATTCGGAAGTTGAGCTGGAAGCGCAGGCTCCGGCGCAAGTGACAAGCAGGGCCTTCTTGTGTGTTTCAAGACGGGACCATGCTCACAGAAATGCACAATTTTGTGTTCAAGTGCACAGACTTCTGTAGAGTACACGGAAATCTCCTCCAAAACCAAGTGCACAAAAATTGTTGCCCAATGAAGATGCAGGTATATATATATATTTACCAACAATGATCCCAGGTCAACCACCCCTCATGTAAACATGCCAGTCCCATTGCTCCCAGACAGGTCGTCTTTGTTTGGGCCATGGTTTCTTTGTGTTAATCCGTTTGTTTGTTTCATTGTTTTTGCTAGGGCTCCAGTCGTACCTCCTCAGGTTCGGTATGACTGGATCCTAAAAAGGACCCACCCAGTCCCACCGAACCGAAACGAAGGTGCTTACCTGGAGCCCAAACGGGTTTGTTTGGCTCTCTAAAGACGACGTGACGTGCCTCACCACGTGCCTCGTCTCAGGATGTGCCTGGCCTCGCTGGAGCCCACCGAGCAGACCTTGAAGCTGGCGGCCGGTGCACTGGAGCCACGCTGGCGCCAGGCGCAGGTGGCGGAGAGCAATCCACTGGTTGGTAGAGGAAAACAATCTTCCAGGTTACCATTAAACCCGGGTCTATGTGAGTTTTCGGGAACGTGGTCTATGTGTGTCTTCCACGCCGAGCCAATTCACTAGCTAACACGGGACCTCGGCGTCATCGTGGGTCCTCCTGTGTGTCGTCCGTCCGAGGTTCGTTCGGCGGTTCGGATGAAAGACTTGGACTGTTTCGGCTTAACATATGACCAGCACTGACTGTTTCGGCTTAGAGGGCACGAAGGGTACCACATGTTTAGGATGTTGCAAGATGACTTGACAAGATGACACTCTGGGGATAGCTGGAAGGACCCTCCACTTTTAGGATGTTCAGGTAAGCGACCGACAAAGAAAGAACCACAATATGAAGAGCACGCAGCACGCATGCACTGTGTGTTGCCCTTCGGAAGTTTGATATGGCAGAGTATGATTTGGATATGTTTTCTGGAGATCCACTCACTTATGCCGAGTGAAGGGACAAGACAGGCTGTTGGATTCCGAGTTGTGTTTGTTTATGTTGGCAGTTCATAGGTACCAGCAGGATGCATCATAAAGAGTTGCGTGTCGCTTTAAATTGCTTTATGTTATACATGTCGTTGTCCATTTTCTCAAAAAGGACAAGTTGTGCTTTATTGACTATGCGCTGCAGAACTGATCACAGATAGATTTGGATCCATTATTTGTGCTTGGAACAAGCCAAGAAGCACTTATGGTCTTACAAAGCTCCACATGAAAGGTGAATGTCACATTCTGTGAAACGCCATCGCTGAGGCCTTCGCCGAAGGACTCCTTTTTCAGCGCCGCGCCGGACGGTGCCTGTCGCTGGGCCCTTGGCGTCGGGCGCTGCTGGAAGTGGAGGAGAGATCTGGAGTGGGTGCGACGTTTGCGTGTTGAAAGATCTCCCTCTATATTAATATCATATACAGCTTTGTATGGTGTTTAACCATATCAAGTGAATCAAGACTAGTGGCTAGTACTTATAACTTATATTGATGAATGCTTTTCCAAGTGAGTCACACACCCCTGACTTCCTGTGTGATATGACTCTCGTTTTCGTTGGGATGCAGACCGTGAGGGCATCGAAATGGCCATGCTTTAGTAGGCATAGTGAGTGACATGCTTCGTGGATGCAGTTGTAGTGAGTGAGATGCATCTCTCGACGCATGTCGAGACGCCCCACCGACGATTTTGACATGGTAAACACCCCAGAACTGCTGCATCATGGTGCGGGCATAGAGGCACTCAAGACACCTTGTTTATCCTTTTTTTTGATGTTTGCTGTCAAGTCCGGGGAAGGCGTACAGAACAGAGGAATTCTTCGAGTGCCCAACCTATCGTGTGAAGTTTTGCGGAGCAGGGCATCCAGTGGACCGCAGGCAGCAACTATAGAAGGAACCAGGGGCCATCGTTCGGCCGTAGTGGTTTGAGTCTTACCACTGGTGACAGCTAGAATAGAGCTTTGCTATGGCAGCTATGGTTTGCCTGGGGAACGCTTTTGCGGGCCTTAGGTATGTGGCCATGCTCTAAGAAGGCTAGCACTGGGATCACCACAGCTTTCACGGGGAGGCCTTGAACAGTTTGGATGCTCAACCCGGTATCCTATCACATCCTATGAATATTTGTCCCGTTTGGGCTCCTACCTCCGTTTCGGTTCGGTGAGTGGTCTTCGGGTGGATATATAGTTCGGGGGGCACTCAGGCCCACCGAACCTGCCCAAACGGGTAATCATTTGCCTCCACCCAAAAGTCACTAAGATCCACCCATGCCCTGTAGCAGATGACACAGTGGAGCAGGTGATATAGAGCTGTACTAGTGAACTTTGTTGCTTTTGCATTAAATACTTTCTCATCCAGAGGCTCATGGACCCTCCTAAGTAGGGGCCGGACCCCAATCCTTTGGAGCAGTCCGGACCCTCACATCACGGAGCGTTTGCGCGTTTCTGCGTAGACCAAATCTTAGACCAAACAACCCAGGAGAGGTTGACCAGCCCGTTTTGTCGCCCATCGCATCTGTACCTGTATACAGGGTCCTATAGTTCAGGCCTCGTAACGTCTCTTGGACCTCCTGGACCGAGCCTGTGACCCAAACGGCCCGGCCACTGGGCTCACCGCCACGGACAAGGATCCCTTTCATTGGAACTGTGCCGTACGCTCATTCCATTCTTCGCCAGTCGTGGGTGAATCGATCGCGGGTTCGGAATGGGCGAAGTTGTGTATACCTAGCAAGACTTGCCCTGCTGTACCTAGCCAGCCGCGTCTGAAGCTGGGGTCTAACCGGTACAAGGTTTTTCTCCTGCACGGACTTCCGTACACCGCACGTAGCTGAGGATTCCGTGATTGATGGACCATTCTCTTTGCGCGGGTGGTGTTCACCACGCGGGGCGTTGCGGGGTCCTGCCAGGAGCCTGCTGGGCGCCCTGGGCTTTTGACAGCATGTGGGTGGTCTATGGCCTTAGAGATCCTGCAGGCCAGCGTCACTCTAGGGAGAAGTCTCCGAAGAGAGCTAGCTTTCGCATGCTTTTCGGAGCCCCTAAAGCCCTGCATGGCTGGTGAGGAAACGGTTGTATCCAAGGTTGATCAATATAACGCAAAGGTATCGTCAGCGGCTACCTGAGTTCGAGTTCGAGGTGGCTCAGTCTTTGGGGCTCATCCTCCACACCCTAAATCAGGGAGCCAGTGCCACTGCGGCTTCTACGCAAAACATCTGGCGAACCAGTCCGAAAATTCCAGGGATCTGAGATGAGTGTCGAGACCATGTCCTACAACGCGGCCATCACCGCCTGCGAGACTCCTGGTGAGACAGACGGAGGGGCTCCGGCACTGCGGAGCACGAAGGGCGAGCGGAACCGGCGGACACGGGCGGGAACGGTGGGACCTGGTTTTTGAAGTTGGTCTGGAAGGAGCACCTGTTACTTCAATATTCAATTTGACCACTTCAATGCGGGTCATTTCAAAAAAGAATGGGACTCTACTCGACTCGACTGGATCTCTGAAAAAGGAAACAAGCAAACCTCAGAAGAGGTCGAGCCAAGGATCTTAAAGGGCAACTATAGCTGAACAATAGAAAGCTAAATCAATAAGCAAACGCAAACCTCAAAAAAGACACAAACAACTTACGTAATCTTATTTACATTCCCATCCATTTGACTAATTGAGATTGGACATTACCAGTGAGGGTGGATGAGTTGAGTCGAGATTCCCAAATAGTTGGAAGGGTAAACTGATCAACTCTCAGTGTGAGCTTTCCAAAGGGTATTCCGGAGGCCATTTCTTCGTCATATTTAAGATGATTCAAGCTATGAACAGGCAGCGCCAAAGCCACCGTTGTTCGCAAAGGCAGCTCGTACCACAGAAATTGGTAGACGATGGTAGAAGAGTACGTACAATTATACGATTTTTTAATATATAGGGTCATATATCATACCCGACTTTCTATGGTACGAACGGAGACTCCAGGTATAGTTGTTTGACCATTTTGGTGTGTGTGTGTCTCGTTGACATCCCAAGGGTCGGTGAGAAAAGTTCCCAGGAAAGCACTCGACTGTTGCGCAAGGCATCGATCTCCCTGTGTTCGCCTTTCCAAAACGACCCAGGAAATCCTCGCGCTGGTCGACTGCACAGCAGTTGCTGCGGCATCTCCGACACCGCGCCGGTCGGCCGCGAGGCGCGATGTCCGCCGCGGCCGGCGCGGCCGGTGCAGCCACCAGCACCTCCTTCAATGCCGTGGCCGGGGCCCCTAAGTTTGCTGGATCGGTGTCACATAAAGGTGTGAAGTTGGGCTTAGGTCGGTGGCACAGGTCATCGGTGGCTTCATCTGTCGGGTACCAGGGACTGAGTCACAAGTTGCTACGCCTCTTTGTTGCTGACTGGTCCTTTCAAGGAGCTTGGAACTGTGAATTTTGTGGTTTCCTCCTCCATTTCCTTCAAAACGTTCCCTACAGATCCTACAGATCCTACAGGGCGTAAGTGGCACTTTTGATTTAACATGGCATTTCTTGTGCTTTTAGCAACATTATATAGCAACACTCCGGAGACGAACGAGTTGCTTTTTGCCCTGGGAAAGAAGCTTACTCTGCCACCCTCCAAGTGACTCCATGGTTTCTTCGGACTTGAGGAAGTTTTGTCGTGTGGTGGTATTTGTGTTCAGTTCCGGAGAGGAGTCTGACATATTCTTGTCTCCAACCAGATGCGCCATCAAGTGTTCCTAGGAAGTCCTACTACCAAAATTGAAGTCATTATCCAGCGTAAGAGATCATGTCGGCCGATGTAGTTTCATCATGCTCCACTGCAGAAATTTGCGTTCCAAATTCAATCCAAAACAGTTTGTTGTCCCCTGTTGGCTATTTCTGACCAACGGTTTCGAAGAACATCTCCCAATTTCTGCAAAACACACAACTCCTTGTGTGACCATGCATGCTAGGGTATGGCAGGCTTGGTTCCTTTCTACATCCAGCCATTGGAGTTGCCCTCCTGGCCGTTCTCCTCATTTTTTGCGAAGCGCATCGCGCTTCGCCTCGGCGCTTCGCACGGCCGAGGCCAGTGCCTATGGGCCACGATGGACACAGACGCTGGAGCTTTTGCAGATGTTTGGCCCGCGAGCGCTGGAAGTCTCAGCTACTTGACATGCAAGACTTGCCACGCGTCGAGAATATACCCCTAGACGGGCTCCGTTCGGCCGCCCCCTTCGCCTCAGTTCGGTGGTTCTTGGGTGGATTTGGTCTAACCACCTTCGGAGGATATATGGGACAGGAGCCCTGGGTCGCACACGACCTTGGTCAACGTGTTTTGTTTGACCAACCTGTCACCAGTGGGGGGTGTTATTTGACCATGTTTGACCTAACATGACCTAACATAGAATTTCAATGTTTGGATGGACCATCCTTTTTGGGGGATTGTTTTTTGTTCATCCACAGAAATGCATGGGTTTGACATAATTTCGGCAGACCCCCCAAAGACCTTCTGCAAGAAGGACAATCAAAATCAATTCCGTACAAGTCTAAAGGTCCAGTAAAAGCTAACGTTGTGTTTTACCTCTTTTAAGTTTTGGTTCTGTATGACCATCTCCCAGGTGTATGACCATCTCCCAGGTTTCATGAGGTCAAACTGACTTGTAGGGATGGGTTGCGGTTTTTGGAGGTCGCCCATCGATCAGTTGACCTCATTTCACTGGAGTTGAACTTGGAGTTGATAATCTACCAAAAACGTTCCAAAAAATGAGGTCACCTCAGGACCAGGTTTTGGGTCAGACTGGACCTGTTGGGCTGTTGGACCAAACCGACCCCCCCAGGCTGTGACCATCTCGGTGGCCGTCAGCAGCTGCGCCAACGGCCGCGCATGGCAGGCGGCCGCGGCGGCCGCGACGGTGGCGAACACCGCGGTGTTCAATGCCGTGCTCAACGGTGCCGTTGCGACACAGAAGAATCAGCAGTCCCAAAGGGATGCTATCCATGAATGGTTTGGGGTGCCACTGTCACATCCACAGCCCCTGGCTGGGACGAGCTACACCACACTACCCCGAGCTCTGGTTCCTCCTTGGAACATCCATCCTTTTCAATGGCCTTTTCGATGGGTTCCAGGCCGGGTGCTTTCTCTCTCCGGAGCGGTCTCGGATTGGCTGCCCATTTCCTCCAGACGCGCTGATGTTTTGGGAGACCGAGGGTATTTGAACAATATTTGGTAGGTGAAGGACCCTTCAAAGATGGACTCACTTTGAAGTTGCCAACAGTCCTATTCGGTATGTGATACGTGCTTTTTTTAAACCATGGACTCACTGGTATTTCTGGTCATGGTCTTCCCGCAGGCATCAGGCACCTGAGCCTTCTCCCAGGTGCCTGTTCCGCACCTGAGCACCTTCACCACGGGCGCCGCGCGCCACGCGCCTGGCGTTGGGCCCTGAGCACCTTGACCGCCATGGCCACCAGCCACGTCTCGCAGGAGCCGGCCCGTCGCGCTCGGTCGAACGGTCGACTGGAGAGCGTCCGAGCGGTCGCGTCGGAGCGACCGTCCGGACCGTCGGAAGAGTGGCAGTTTCATGGAGAAATGTGCCAGGACCATGGTGTCTGGGTCATCATAATGGACTTGCATGGACTTGCCTCCAAAGGATCTTGATTGGAGACCCAATGGATGGTCCCGATTCCCTTCGATTCCTTCTTCATGGAGTGTTTTGAGAGTCTGTTGTGTTTGGACAGTCTTCGGAGAAGCATGAGAATCTGGGGGCATATCCCGCCATCTCGTTCTGGGACCGATGCACAAAGCTCACGAGAAGAGATCTGGCCTTGGATTGAAGAACACCGCCCAGGATGTTTTTGTTCCTGGAGCCTGAGTGATCTATTTTGGACCACCACCCATCTTAAAATATGGTCCGCCTTTCCTGTCAAAACCAGGGGTCCTTTCTGGACTCTAGGTATTTGCACAACAGATTTCCCTTTTCAAGCACCAGCACCCTGTTCACCAGAAAAGCACCCGGTTCCCCTTCCACATCCGACGAAGCATAGGGAACATTCCGGGGAAAAAGGTTTCCGAGTCCATCAAGGGGGTCCTCCAGCTTTTGTAGGGTACACTGAGAGCAAAAGCTCCTCAGGTCATCCAAGAACCCTGCGTGGGCCGCTGAAGACTGTTGGACGAACGACGTCTCCCGGACCACGACCGTCTCCCGGGGCTGAGTCACGCACCGCGTTTCCCACCGCGGTTCGGGTGAGGACGTGATTAGTCTCAACTCGGTCATCAGCAGTTGCGAGAAGGGCAGCCCCTTGGCCAGTATCCCTGCACTCGCTTGCAGTTCCTGCATTGTGGCGATGTGTGTGGCGATGTAGAAGGTGTCAGGTGATTCTTGAGGGAGTTGTACATCCCTAGCACCTGAGGGACCTTAAACAGGGATCAATTGGGCTCTAGGTTTGCGTAGATTCGCACATCTCCCAGCACCCAGAAGAGTAAGTCAAAGGTTCACAGAAGTCATTTGACAGATTTTGACAGTTCTTGTTCATATTGTTGTTGCAGAATGATGAGCAAGGAATCCGCGTCATCCAGATGTTTTGTCCCTTACTTTTCTTTCTGGTTTGTGTTCTGGTTTGTGCCTTCAGAAAAACATGTTTGTTTATTGTGTGAGGCAATAATCCTGACTTGGTTGTTATTGCAGCTCCACTTGAAAGTAATTATCACCGTTTTGAGTATATACCTAGAGGTCAGTTGGACATCTTTGCTGGAGTTGATCACACAAAAACACTCAATGAGGTAATGGACCAGGTTTTACGGGGTCTTTAGTCTTTGGACCTGCGGGGTATACTTTGGTGGACCCATGCGTCCATGAATGTGAAGACTTGGGCCGTCTCTCGCAAACTCTCCAACACGGCCCAATACGGCTCCACTGAATTGGCTTGAGCCTCTTGTAACCGTGTCACAGACTGCCTGGAGGCCCAGACACAGTACTCCATTGAACACGGGCTTTGGGTAGATTTGCTGCTAGGCAGGCAGGGTATTGAAAATGAGCCCTGCAATTAACACTGGCAACTAGGTCAATCGCCATGGGTTTGTATCCTAATCCATACCCTCAGACACGACCGATGGGACTGGCCCCAGGCCAACCGCCCTGATGTATTTACAAGTTTTCTTTTGGGCTCCAACCATCTCCTCAGAAGGTGGTTCAAATTGACTTAAATGTACGTAGGCAAATATGGCAGTCCCATGGAGTGTCTGGGTATATCCATCTACAACCCGCTTCTTCCTTCGCTTCTTCCGCTGTTTCGTCGATCGAGGTCGATGGCATGTGGTGATCGCCCTGCTGGAGAGGATGCAGGGCCAACGGATTCCTCCCGCAGCTCGGCTCCGATGCATAGCCGAGACAAACCGTGCATCACCTGCAATACCCTTTTTGGGGGAGCATGAGTTCAGACATTGCTGCTTCATATAGGTATGTCTTCCATGTTTGCTGACCTAAAAATATGACAACCAGTTAAGGTCAACCAGATGTTAACCCAACCTGTTTTTGGTTTCGGAAACCAAGCGAGTCAGGAGTTGCGTTGCCCGGTGTCGTTTCTTGAGCCGTTCTTTGGGAGCCAAAACGGTGAACTCTTTGGGAGCCAAAACGGATCAAAAGGCGTGGAGAGACGAAGGTTTTGGATTCACAAGACTTGGAGGGGAAGTTTATGTGAACAAGGTGTTTTTGCCCGGGTCACCTCAAATGGCATGTCTGTTTTTGCCCGGCGTAGCGAAGGGTTCCAGTTGAGAGTGACTGTGGGTGAATACATTGGAATTCTGTGGTCAGTGGACCGTGGAGCACCTCAAGGGACCGCTGCAATCGAGACCGTGCGCAAGTAACGATCTTGTGAAGTGGTGATGGACGCGGTAGAGGCCGCGTCACCTTTGGACGGAACCGCTCTATGATGGATCCAAGCCTGAGACACATTCAAGGTTTGGAAGATTGAAAAAACGAGCTTCAAGCTGGTTGGATCCAAGTCATTGGCACGCGTGCAAAAGCATATCCCGGCAAGAGACCCCGAACTGTGTGTTTACCTGTCTAAGGTCTAGAGGAGTAGAAGAAGAAGGTCTAGAGTCTAGAGATCTAGACGCATTGCGCTCGAGAGAAAGGTGATGGTGGTGATGGTGGTGCTGGTGACGGTGGTGATGGTGGTGATGATGGTGGTGGTGGAGGTGATGGTGGTGATGGTGGTGAAAGTGTTGATGGCGGTCATGGTAGTGACTGGTAGTGGCGGTGGTGGTGATGATGGCGGTGATGGTGGTGATGGTGGCGAAGAAGGTGGAAGGTGGTGATGGTGCTGGTGGTGGTGGCTGTGATGGTGGCGGCGGGCGATGGTGGTGGTGGTGGTGGTGGTGGTGGTGGTGGTAATGATGACGGTGGTGATCATGGTGGTGGGGATGATGGTGGTGATGAAGGTGGTAATGGTGGTGGTGATGATGACGGTGGTGATCATGGTGGTGGTGGTGATGATGGTGATCATGGTGGTGGTGATGATGACGGTGGTGATCATGGTGGTGGTGATGATGGTGGTGATGAAGGTGGCGATGGTGGTGATGGTGGTGGTGGTGGTTGTGGTGGTGATGGTGATGGTGGTGGTCTTCTTGTTGTTGTTGGTGGTGGTGGCGGTGGTGGTGGTGGTGGTGGTCTTGTTCTTGTTCTTGTTCTTGTTCTTGTTGTTGTTGTGGTTGTTGTTGGTTGTTGGTTGTTTGGTTGTTGGTTGTTTGGTTGTTTGGTTGTTTGGTTGTTGGTTGTGTTGGTTGTTGGTTGTTTGTTGTTGTTGTTGTTGTTGTGGTTGTTGGTTGTTGTTGTTGGTGGTGGTGGTGGCGGTGGTGGTACTTCAAGGCGTATGAAGTATCGCGCCTGCCACGAAAGCTACACTTCAAGGTCCACAAAGTACTGCAAGTGCTACAAAATCTCCACCTCAAGGTCCGCAAAATGCTGCGGGCGCCACGAAATCTGCACTTGATAGGTGAGCTGAGCTCCTATGCAACCACTCGCCACACCAGGCTCTTTCCGCGGTGCCCTTGGACCCTATACTGCGCCACCAGCAGGTCTGAGCGCCAAGTATATGCATAAGGAGAGCTCAGCCATAAGCTCAGCATCCTTCCGAAGTTTTCCTCAGGATAGCTGGAGTTGAGCAGTAACAGTTTTATCAGGTAAAGCAAATGATTAGAGCCTTAGCCACCCTGCTTTCCCTTCGACCTGCACTCACTGGCTTTGTGGCCAAGCTTTCCGCAAATGTGGCAGGTAATCTTGTTGGTGTTGCCTGGCTTGCCCTTTCCTTTGCCTTTGGACACTGCACCGATGTCCATAGGATCACCTTTGTCCTTCCATATAGCGTCCTTGCTCCGCTGCGCTGTCGAGGTCCGGTCGTGCCCTCTGCGATCTGGCGCTTGCTGTTGAGGTCCGGGAGTGCCCACTGCGATCATGCACGCGCGGTTGAAATATAGCCCATGGGCCCCTTGCGATCTGGGGCTGGCAGTTGAGGCGCAGTAGTCAAGAAGACGAGGAGAGGAGGAGGAGGAGGAGAGCTCCCTGGTAAAATCTTTTACTTTACTTCGACTGGAAGTTCTAGTTGTGTTAAGTTGTGTTTGTTCTTGTGTTTGTGAATGGGTGTTTGTGTTTGCGTATTTGTGTGTGTGTCTGTTTGTGATTGTGTGTTTGTGGTTTTGTTTGTGACTGTGTGTTTGTGCTTGTGGCTGTGGTTGTGATTGTGTGTTTGTGGTTGCGGCTGTGTGTCGTGTAATTTGTGCATTGTGTGTTTGTGGTCATGTTGTGGTTGTGTATTGAGGTCCGGTAGTGCCCACTGTGATCTGGCACTTGCGGTTGAAGTCTGGCGGGGAACACTGCCAAGCCGTTGCGGCTACCCCGCTTCTTGTCCACGTCCACAATCTCCCTATAGCCGTGGCATCTGCCGGCGGCAAACGTGTGGGACTCGAGATAGACTGATCAGTTGGTTGCTACCACCTTGGGTGGCTATCCAGAACATATAAACCTCAGGTCTATCATCCCCTTTGGCTGCACCGTTTACATTGTCCCACTCCATGCACCTGAAAAAGTCCAGGTGTTCCTGTTGGGGGTGGTAGACTTAAGTGGCTCAGAGCTGCGAAGCGTCTAGCCACATGTCAGTTTTTGGATAAACAACCACCACAAAGAATCCAGACATACCTGACGTACCCACAGCTCTGAGGATCTGTTCTCTTTGAATTCAGCACTTCAGAGCTGCCGACGTGTGCGGAGGCCATTTGGGGTGACTAACTGGGTGGATCTGATTTGTGAGACTGGAGGCCACAAGGAGAATCACCCAGGACTCATGACGTGTTGGACTGACCTGGTTTTTGATGGTACCTTGACTGTCCAAAAGGGTGTTCGACTGATGACGGGTGGCATAGGTCCGATTTGTGAGAGACTGGAGGGGTTGTGTCGTTTGAAACGTATTTGTTTTTGCACACGACCCAAGAATTGTGGTTTACAAGGGATTTCTTGCCAAACCACCACAAAAACAGGGGTGAGACCCGAAGACAGCCAAGAAAACCAAACTGGATCAGCCAAGGTACAATTTTCGTTGCACAGGATTTTGGAGGTGGGCCACGGGTCCAAAAGAGTGGACCTCTGGGCAGCACTGGTGTGACTTTCGGTCAGTTTGTCATGGCCCAAGGCCGCGTGTTTGACGGTAAAAACACATGCTGATCCAAATGCGGACATCTCAATGGGGGCATTTTCGGTGGAACACTTAAGTAGATCACCAGGTCAATTGAGTCAATACACTTCATGGAGGAATCCTGCAGTATCCCACCAATTTGGGGGACGAGACACCGTAGTAGTTGTTTGCATGTATTTGCTGTGTGGCACTATGATCCTAGGAGTCCAAGTGCCTTCTCACAAATAAATTGGAAACACTGTTGTGTAAGTTTTGTAGGGTCCAGTCGTACCTTCTGAGAAGGTACGACTGGATCCCTAGGGAAGTAGGGCAATTGGACCCTCAATTCCTATATAAATAGAGTCTCCAATCACCTTCTGACTGAGAAGGTGCCAGTGGATCCATATAGGCTATGATCTCCAGGCGATGGCGATGGGTGCGTCTGGACGGCGGTCTGTCGGCGGTGTGTTTCACCGCTCTCCCCCCGGGGAAGACGAAGACGAAAGCTCGGCCAGGTGGGAGGTGGTTCTCCATCTCTTTGGGTTCATGAAGAGTTTCAGCCTCCAGCCAGACGCCCTGTCGTGGGACTTCGCAGTCTCTGTGTGCGAAGAGCCTTGGAGGACGAGAACAGCAGATGCGGGTTCCAAGACTCGATGGTAGTGCTTGCTTTTGGTGGGGGGTGGAGAGCAAGGGATTTCAGGCCAAGTTTTTGGCGCACGCGGTATTTGATGGTCTAGAGATGTCTAGAGTCTAGAAGATATCAATATCAAGGGAATGTGTTGCTTGGTCAAGATTCGAGTCGGCACCTCATCTGGAGTCAGATGCGAAGGTTTTTTGCATTTGGAGTTGGCGAGTCCCATGGAGATCAACGGAGGTGTCGGGATGCGTGAGGTAGTCCAGCCAGGTGATCCTCAACGGATGCGTCGGGGAGCTGGGTGGGCCGGGTCTTCGAAAGCTCAAGATCTCTCACGATGGTTTTCGGCCCAACCTGACATCACATTGGTGCATGTTTAGGGGCCATCATCAATCCCTGTATAGGCAGAGGGCTCCAACTACATCCTCCGGTTCGGTGCTTAGGGCGGGCGGGGCCCAATGCATGAGCCGAGGGTGAGTCGTGTGCCGCCGCTTCCGGCGCCGAAGGTCGTCCATCCGGTGGAGGTCGGTCCCGGTGGAAGGGTTTCAACCAATACAGTGGTTTCAGAGTAGATTATTCGATCCCCTGCTGATGTTGGAGAAACTCTAAATTTTCCTAATTTAGATCCTAATAGTCTACCAACAACCCCCCCTTCCTGGTATTTGGGGGATATTCCCACACCACCTGTGATCCTCAGGTGAAAGGTGCGAAACGGGGTGCGATCCTCGTTCTGTCTGACCGACACCGACCCGATCCCCGAGGACTGCGCCCGCTCGGCGGAAGGCACCGCACTGGTGGGGTCGCTCCTCTCGAGCTGCGAGTCGCTCAGGTTCAGCCGAGAAAAGGTGGAGTCACTGCGAAAAGGGGAGCGAAGGAGGGCGAAGGTGGAGTCAGGTGGTGCAGTGTTTGTCGGAAAAACATAACAGAACAAACACATCTTAAATTGCGACCTCTATATTGGACTCCAACCAACCTATACTGCATATGATCCATTCCTATCAAAACCAGGGGTCCCATTTTAGGCTCTAGGTATACTATATAAGTCTGAGCTTTGTGAGGCTTCCAAGACACGGTTTGTGAGGCGATCGTCTCGATCGTCGCCTCGATCGTCTCGATCATGAAGCTCTCGTTGGTGGTCCCAACTGAGACGGGTTTCGCACGGTCGTGCCGGATGCCCAGTTTTTAGAGCCCAGAAGCGAAGTGCCGGATGGGGATGAGCATCCATATGTACTAAATATTACCAAACAGAGCTTGGGGTGCTGTGGCTCGTCCCAGCCAGGGGCTGTGGATGTGACAGGGGCACCTGTTAACCTCCATGGATAGAATTCCTTTGGGACTGCTGGTACCAGCTTTTAATTTTCACCAGATGCTTTGGTTCCGGGCCGCTTCAGGGTCAGAGCTCAGTTCTGCGAGGATGATCTGGGTAGAGTGAAGAATGCTGGGTGTGTTGCCCGAACCTTCCAACAAACTATTAGTTGCCTGGCGTTGAGTCGGTTGAGTGAACCACAGCAGGGCGCTCCTCATTGTCTTTAAATGCCAAACCAAACAAAAAGGGGCACACAACCAGTCGGAGATCCCCTTTGGAAATCGGAGAGAGATCGGAGTTGATCAGGTGGCCGTCCTTGTCCGTCGCAGACATGGACAGGTGATCCGTATCTTCCAAATGATTCCCAGAAACTCCATGAATGTATGGAATACAAATGCCTATACTACATAGACCTCCTCTCTTCCACCTGGGAGGACCTGGCAGGATGATATATCTGTCATCCCTGGACTCTTGGGTGTTTGGGATCTATGCTTTGCCCGTCGGCCTCACGCCGGCCTCAAGCCTTTCGGGGGTAAACTGGCGTCCGCTCCTCGTGGTGATCCGAGCGGACTCGCGCGAGGTGGGCGAACGAGCTGGGCGGAGGGAGGGATGGAGCGAAAAGGAATGGCAGGGATTGGTTTGTTGATTTGATTAACATACTAGTAGGATAACCAATAAATGATAGATTTGTTATATATTCTGGCGGGGAAGTTCGAAGGTTTTGTTTGGATGATGTTGTACCCAGACGAGAGAAAGTGACTCATGGTCAAAGGTGACGCAAAGACCAAATTGAATTGCAGGGACAGACGGGTGGGGCGAGCCACGACGAGAGAAGGATTTCAGGTTGTCAAATGTTTACATGACCATGCATGGTGTTTCGGTACGCATTGAAATCGGGAGACCTACCAGTTTGACCCCGGAAGATGGTTGATCAAAACCACGGACTGGCTGCTCAATGGCATCCGGACGTCCCTGGAAATAAGTCATTGATCTGTCCGAACTGCGTCAAACTGAAGGGTCTCCTGTGGTTTTCCTATATTTCAACACACCCATTTCTCGGAAGCTGAAATTTGTTTCAGGTGGCCAGAATGAGATTCTGGCAAATCCTGTCCCTAATGACATTGAGTCAGCAACAGGGCAAACACTTGATAGAACATGATAGAACACAGGCCTAGCATTCAGCTTCAGCCTGCTGATTGACATTCACTATCAACTCCATGGGGCCTGTCGGCTGGAAGGAGGGTAAAGAAGTTCGGATCGCGGAGAAGAGCAGCCAGATTTCTCACCACCAAGCGACGTGGATTGGAAGGAAGACCTCCTTCCCTCAATGGGCTGGAAAGCATGTGTTGGGGTACTTGATCCCTCATGTGATTGGTCGGACAGTTGGTGTTGCCCCCAGACTCTAGACTCTAAACTAATTAGCATCTTGGCGTTCAATGTATATGTTCAGGATGATTCATACCGTAGCTGATGCATATGGCCTCAACATCCCATATATCCATCCTGATCCTAGGCGTCACTTGGGTTGGGTGTCACTTGCTGCCTCAAACAATGTCCCGTCGCCCCTCCAGAGAAAGAGATCGTGGCTCCTGGAGGTGATGGCTCCGGCAGATCAGGTCGCTAAGGCGCTGCTGCGGAACGAAGAGGTGGACGTTTCTCATTTCCCACGAATGATCTCAGTAGATCTGGTGCGGATTTCGAACCAAGAAGTTGAAACACCAGCACAACTATGCACAAGCTGGAGAGCGGCAGGGGTGAATGAAGCAGCTTCCCCCCCAGCTGACTCCATTGTTATTATTTTTCTCTCGTGTGGACGGCCATTTGATTTGCGGAAGCTGGTGCCATGAACATTTGGAAAAATCACGGAGTTTCATGGACATCGTGGTTTTACATGTGTTAAAACCCAGCAGGGGCGGAAGACGGAAGGGTCGGGGGTGGCATCTCTTCCAGTCCAGTGAGTGGGCCATGCGGCGCCGAGCCGAATATGTAGCCGAACATGCGGCGCCGTCTATACCTCCAAGACAGGTCCCGTGGTTCCAAAAAGAAGCCAATGCATCGCTACTAGTAACAAGAAGCTACTAGTAGCTCCTGGCATTACTACTAGTAACAAGTGCAGCGCTACTAAGAACAGGCAGCTCCTCCTTCGGATTCCAAGACGTCGGCCTCCGTCTACAGGCGATGTCGGCGGACAAGGCCGCCAAGGCGAGGGACCCGGTGGCACGGGTTGCGGCATGCCCTGGGGGCTCCAGGTGTTCAGGCGCCACAATGGATGCGGCGTGACAATGGTGGGTGCCCGGAAGATGAACCACGCCACGAAGATGTGACGTGGTGGGCGTTTTTTTGATTCGTGCCACATGGCTGACGTTGGGGCCATCCTTTTCTTGTCGTGGCATTGCTGACAAGGTCAGCCCTGTTCAGCTAGTTGACAGCTACTGTTTTGGAAGGAGTTTGCGAAGTGGTCGACCTTACAGCAGGTTGTCATGCTCCACCCTCCTACCACACGGGTGGACCAGCAGGGGCGCCCCCTGCCTCAGTCTCAGCAAGATTACGATCCTCGCACTGATCCCTGGCACGCGGACAATCACTGACCATGCGGCGGCTGACTCTGAGCTACCCACAGTGCTTTATCCGTTGATGATTTACAGGCCAACAACCTTCTCTGACACTGAGTGTTTTTCTTGGTTTTGTTTCAGCCTGATGATCTACATCGACCATCATCTTCGGAAGCTAGTTTCCCCTGCGACCTCGGACTGACACAACCTGTTTCACCCTGCACAACGAAAAACCAGTTTGTGCCTTCAGCTGTTTTTCTGGCTCAGCAACTTTGATTATACTTGGACCCAACCAGTTTTTTGCTTTTTTAGCGACATTCTCACATTACCTTTGCTTGACACAACTCATCTCAATACTCGACCTCTAACGATGTCTGACAGTTCCATGACTGTTTGATACTGCCTTTTGGAAGCCACTATGCACTGATTGACACCTGATCTTGACTTTTCCCTCTCGCGCCCTTCAGCTTGCTCAAACCAACAACCCGTGATCTTCGCCTCTACGATCCAGTGACACTTCGACCAGCCACCATGGACGCGCAGTGGCAACAATATTACTGGAATCATTACTTGCTTCAACAGCAGCATCATCAGCAGCTTGCCAACCCAGACACCACAGCTTCACCTCCCACAGCAACTCACCACACCTACAACCCTACCGGCACTTATGGCCCACTCACTCACGCACTCCGCACGCATCAGGCCCACCACTCTAATCCATACGTGACTTCACCCTACACACCACCACCGCAGCACACACCGCCACAACAGGCACCGCCATCACAGCCGAAGTTCCCACCTCCACCCCCGCCACCACTCCCCACAGCCGACCCAGTCACTCCACCACCATCGACCTACAAGCACAGCCCACCACCACCGCCAGCTGCCCGCGCCGGCACGGCACCTGCTCCACCGCCACCTCACATCCCATCCCCCACTCCACCCGTCCAAGACTCTTGGAACCAAACCGACCACCACTGGGACTCCAACACCCTGCACGGCCACCAACTGTACCGTACAATCCAACACACACAGTGGTCTCGAAAAGCAGGAGTGGCAGGGCTTCCGACCTTTGATATCTTCCCGTGGCCCATGGCACCTCCGAATTTACCGCCCGCACTCTTAGCAACGGCAAATACACGGGCTTCATTGCCACCAGAAGTATTGCGGAGTCGGTTTTCGTGACCCACCTTCTCCAAGAGCTCCGCGAGAAACGCCTCGACCTAGACGGCATCGCCGAGACCCTCCACACAAAACAGGGCACCGACATTCCCAGCAAAACCACACAGGCCCGAGCCTTCCACGCCCCCCTCATCAAACTACTTATCCAACAACTCCAGACTCACTCTCCGGCACCAGCGGAAGGCACCGCTCTACGCGCCCTCAAGAACACCACCGACGAGCTGGCCCGAGCACGCCAGAAGCTCCACGACTTGGGCGCCCCACTCACTCCAGTGAAGAGCACCAGCCGACCCTCAGCACCGGCCGCCCCATCACATGCGCCCACCCCACCACCACCAAAACCGCCCGCCCTTTCCGATGTCTTGCAACCCCCACACCCAACATTGCAAGATGATATCCCCGAAGGTTGGAATCACCCCGAGATCCAACACTGGGTCACCACCTTCGACCCCACCATCCAGGAAGCCGCCAATGAGGTCGTGCGCTTGCTGCAAACGAGTAAAGTCACTACCCAGCAGCTCAAGGACGCAGCCACACGTTACGGCCTGCCGCTCAACCGGGTCAATCGTTTGCCAATCCGGAGCTTGCAACAGCTTGTGAGTGTGGGGGCAGCCATCGGCTGCTGACTCGCTACCCTCGCCCAGCAGCAACCCAGCCACACCAACCTCAACCACCTGTTCCACTTACACCGAGCACTCTCCGTACTGATCCACCACACCCAATACATCGACCGCGCCGAAGCCATCTTTGCCACTGGCCTTATCCACATCACGCTCCTTTTCGCATATCCTTCCAACACCCGTCGCTCACAACAATGGCGCAACCGACTCCGCCAGCTCCACATCCTGCCCCACACATACCACTACCACAACTTCCTCTCCTCCAATTCAGTTTACATCAAGCTACACTTCAACCCTGACCAACCTCAACGCTGCTACCATCAACATGGCCACTTCTATGTGGGCTCCACAGCCATTGGCATTCCCCACCGCGAGCACAACCGCCGTGCCAAACTCAAACAACTCCAGAACAACATCCCCATCTCTGCAGAACTCTCCCTACGCTATTGGCACTCACACAACAACATCCACCACTACACACTACCATCCAACTTACATCCCACGACACATACGACCAAGCCTGGATTCAAGAGCACCACTACATCGCAAACTGGATGCCTACACTCAACTGGCCCTTTATCTCCCACCACCTCAAGCTCAAAGCTCAAGGCTGGCAGTTCACCAAACACAGAGCCCATTTCTACTCCAGATTAGCAACCCACAAACGACTCTTTCGACGCCTGCGGCAACGCCAATACACACTCCGAGAACCACACCTTTACACCTCCACCAAGCATCACGCCCTTCAACTTCTCCGCAACCTTACCAAACACACAGCAGCCTCCTTTGAAGCAGCCAAAGAGCTACGAAGCGGCCGCCATACGGACCTTGAAGTCTATGCCATCCGGCGTATGGCCGCCAACCTTGAGGAACCCGGCCGCAGCAGAGCTCTTCACATCATCAACAAAGCCCTCCTCTACCGCAACCTCACGCCGCCAAAACCAAATATTCCACTTACCGTGCCATTTCTGGCCCACGACGATTTCACCAAACACTGCCAACAATGGCTCCGAACTACCATTCAGCAGCACAAGCACTTGACCATTCCCCTTCACCTCCCCTCCCACCGACTGCGCGAAGCCGCACACAAAACACTACGTTCCCACCTACACAACCACCGCGCATGGGAAGACGCCCTCCATTCCCCGCCAGATCTCCCCTGCGCATGTGGCCACCTTCGTACTCTCCTGCAGGATCCTGACACCCCCACCATCAACGGCCACTACATTCTTACACTTGATCAACTCCAACTCCCTACACATCTTGGCATCTTTCTCAACGCCAACATGAACAGCACCTACTACCCAAGCAAGGCCCGATACTTCCTCACGTTCCGGACGGCCTACACGAAATGGCTCAAGCTACAAGGGCTCCCACCATCCCTCGTCCAACACTTGCAGCCATTCCTTGAGCACCAGTGGCGCCTCCACAACACGCACCTCAAGCAGCAACCCCGTTTTACGGCTCGCCTGCTTCGCCAACTCCAAGAATACCTCGGCCAACACACATTGCTTCACCATGCCGACCATGAACTACAACAACTCCGGCTGTTCTGCCCTCGCCAATATTTCTCTGGCGCTTTGAATACATGGCAATCCCCCGAACTTTTCGAACCACTTCCCCACCTCACTGCCGCCAACATCCACGACCACCTGGCAGCCACTGTTCCCCCCATTTTGCGCACCCGCTACAAATGGGGCTTCCGCAAAGATTTCAACATTCCCTACGGCGTCGTCCACCTCAAAGAAAAGAAGCAATGGCAGAAAGGACGCACCATTATCTCATACTTCCAATCACTCAGTGGCAACCTACTCCGCATCACCAGCCGTGCCCTTGACATTATCCTTCAACACCTTTACCCCCAACATCCCGGCCAAATGTCCATTCCCCAACTTTGGCGCCATTTCCACAGCTACCTCACCCAAACCCCACCAGACATCTCATTGCACGCCACCAACGATGACCTGGTCGGATTCTTTAACTCGGTCCCACAACACCGACTCATCGATGCAGTTCACTCTCTCATTCAACACTGGCAACAACAGCAATCCACACACACCCTGACGGTGGATGTCCAGGCTACCGGCAACCCTTTTCACCACTCACACATTGGCAGACACCATCGAAAACACCCTACACAACGCACCATCCAGACATCAGACATCACCACCATTGTGGCCTTTGCCCTCAACACATGCATTTTCCGGGCCTGCAACAACACTTACAAGCAAATCCGAGGAGCTGGGATTGGATCCCAGCTCTCTCCAGCCCTTTGCAATGTCGCCATCACCCTCATAGAACATTCCTGGCATCAGATCCACAACAACCTACTTCAACACACTGACCTACACTTCACGTACTATCGATATGTCGACAACCGTTTCATTGTCCACAACGAACATTTCCTCCACCATCCAGCCATTCAAACCCTCATCCACCATAACTTCTTTGGCGACCCCGTGGAACTCGAACCGGTGGAGGATTTCCATCTCCTCGGTTTCAACATCGACCTCCCACAACGCACCATCACCTACATGCAACCTTCCCAACCCTGGAAAATCAGGGATTCCACAACCGCCGGGAGCCAGCGCTTGGCTCTATCAGGCCTCCAATCAAGACTCCACACCATTCGAAAATACACATTTCCACCCAGCGCTGAAGCTGCTGCTGCCGAGTTAGTGAGGCTCTATGTCCAAAAAGGACACAACCACCACGCGTGCCACCGTTTTTTTGGAAAAAAGCGCCGACGACGGCGACCTGTGTGTGTCCACCCCTGGACAAAGGGTTTTTCACCGCCACTTCTTTCACAGTTTTCCACCACCTTTCACAAGCAGGGGGCCACAGCTCCTTTCATCAGTCTGTGGCCAACGAAGCTACTGATGATTGGAGAGGATATGAACCTGGGACGCCAGGTTCACGTACCTGCTTTCAACACATTGACTCCAATGGTCCACCCTGCTGCTGTTCGTTGGTTTCATGGTCCTTCTTCATGCTACCTTCCCCCAAACAACAGGTTTTTCCACTGCACTTCTTAGCCGATCGTGAATTGCAGCCAGCCGCCAACTGCAGACTTGCACCTGTGGAAACATTTTTAAACAATACTGTTTTGACCGACTCATGCGCCTTGCTGTTCCATCGCCATCCTTCCCATCGTGGTAATTGAGTCACTGAATACAAGTGTCAGAGTGTGCTTTTGTTTTTAAAAATTTGCTTCATTGCCTCCCATTCTGTAGTCCTTAAGCACGCCTGAAAGTGGTCCTGTTGAGGAAAGAGTTAGTTGGACAATCACCATGGGAGGGAGATGAACATATATTGATTACCTGTAAGAGTCGTATTATCACTATTGTTGAGAAAGGCTTTTGACTGGGAATGGGAGGAATGCCCCCCCCCAAAAAAATGTAATGTTGTCAAGTAGAGAATGACACAATGTCTAATACATTTTCTATCGATGGGTCAACCTGGGCATATTCTCAGGGTACCACCCTCAAATCCCATGGAATGTGGAAAAGAAGGAAGGATATGCATTCCACAAGGAAAATGTGAAGGAATGTGATCTGAAGGATGTGTGTTTACCTTTGTTTGATATCGCAGATCCAACTACGTCCTGAGAAGATATTACCCTCCAATCCCAGCCAATCACAGAAAGACCATTCTTGGATAGGGCGATCATAGCCCCATGTGGATGGTCACTCTTTGCTGCCGATGGGTTTTCCTGCAGGAAGTCACACCCTTCTGGGGCCATGTTTGGAGCTCAGAAGTTTTCTTCGACGTTCGACGGGGCACAATTCAATTGGGCGTTGAACAGAGACACCTCAAAGCAACCAGCTTCCTACAAAGAAGATGACTTCCTCGAGTTGTTAACAGGGTGGGAAGATGGGGATCATGTTGTTTTACTTTAGACAACACCATGCCAGCTGCTGGTTTCGTGTTCTGTTTTTGCATTTGCTGTATGTGACGCAGCTCATGTCGTTTGTGTTTTCTCGAAAACGATCGGGGAGGTCCTAAAAACGATACCTCTAAGACTCTAATTAGACTTGCATTGCAGCCGATGAGATGGGACGATCCGCCGAGAGTTGTTAGAGCTTGGAGCCGTTTTGGCCTGCACAGTAGGGGATCCACTCAGCTTGACCGTTTTCGCTTCCATTTATGGGCAATTTCAACGATACTCCAGCGATGATACCTCACAAGGTATATGTTTTCTCAGCCGCACGTAGACCTGGGAACGGCAAACCTGCGTTGACATTCTGCAAAGAGAACAGATTTGGCACTTCAGACACCTCCGAGATCATCCAGAGCATCGGCTGCCTGGTTTGCTGCTGCTACTGCTTTTGCTGCTGCTGTCCTCGGTCCAGGCCACCTGTAACAAAGGCGACGGCTTCCAAGACTGTATATACACGTTGTTGCGCCGCTACAGAGAGAATTCCAGCGGTCCGGGTCCAAAAGCTCCGGCTGCCGTCTTCTGGCCAATCCCTCCAGCTAGAATTGCACTCAAAAAGGGCAGGCAACTATTGCTTCCAACTCATCTCTGGAGACAAACTGTCTGATATGCCCTCGGACGAAGCAGGCCAGATCCCTTCGGCATATCGTAGCCGGACTCCTGTTGATGACTTGCCCTGTCGCAGAAAACTGCGAAGTCGAGGGAAGCGCAAGTGGCAGGCAGCCACCAAAAAGCGACCAAGTGGCTGTGGGAAAAGGTTGATCTCTACATTGAGTTGGAAGGAGTCAAGGCAACAAGGCAAGCCTTCAATAAGAAGCACTCTCAGATTGCCGACCTAGCCACAACATAGATCCTAAGCTGGCCCCAGCATTCCCAGCCAATCCAGCAAACACCAAAAGGCAAGGCAATGAGCCTAAGCCTAAGAAAGAACCCAAACCAAGAAGAATAAGAAAAGTAATAATAGTAAGAAAACAATAAGACTACGCGCCAGGACGCCTCCTCTGAGCTGCCCGACCCCAAGCCGGCCCCCCCCCCGCACGGACGCTCTGTTTGCTGCTGCCTGCTGCTTTGCTGCTGATGCTGCTGCTGCATGGTGCTAGCTGCCTGCTTTCTGGCCCTTGCTGCTTTGCTGCTGCTATTGCTGCTCGCTGCTGATTGCTACTGTTGCTGCTGCTGGCTTGCTGGTGTTGCTGCTGACTTGTTGCTGCTGCTGATCTTGCGCTGCTGGCTTGCTGGTTGGCTTGCTGCCCCTCAGTGCTGCTGGTCTGCTGGTGGCTTGCTGCTGCTACTGCTGCTGCTAGACTGCTGCTACCCACCCGTCGTTGCTGACAAACGGTTCCTCCACCTCCCTAGAACTGGAGCTTCATTCCACAAAGTTGTGGAAAGACCAAACCAAAACCCTGAAAAACATTGAACAACCATATATAGGGGACATCCCCACATGCTGCAAGCTCGTTTCGCCAGGCCACCAAGGGAGTTGTTTCGTTGAGTCAGGTAGTGGGCCTTCGTTGGGTTTGTTTAGTTGCAGTTTTTCCTGGCAAATCCTTACAAAAGATTGCTCTTAGCTCTTGAAAGGTCGGTTCAGATTTGTTCTTAGTTCCTGTTCACTTTTCCAGTGGATTCAGTTCCAACCGTCATAGGTCCCGAATTGTGAGCTCCCCAGCTCGCTTTCCCGGGTTTCGTTTGCTACCCGTTGGACGGATGCGCACGCCGATCTCAGATGCCTTTGAGCAAACTGATGTGCGGACGCCCAGTCGCCCCGCCCGGGAGGTTGGTCGTGAACTCGATGTCCGCGACTGGGACGACGTCCGCGTTGCGTGGAAAGACGTCCGCAGCGACTGAGACTCTCGTCCGCTGGAAAACATTTGAGGGGGTTATAGTTCACCCTAGGGCATTTTGGTCGGTCAAAGTCTGAGATTCAAGAGGCCAAGAAGCTGAGTCGGCTGATGCGTTCCAATGGGCTGAAGGAAGAACAAAACATAGCAAAAAAAGAAGAACCACTACCAGGTTCAGCTCGAAGGATGTGTTTGGTGTGGATTCAGGACATACAGGGACGCACCCTCCAACAGAAGATTCAGACTTGAAAGCTGGCGAATCTGGCCATGGGCATCTCCCCAGCAACAGTCATGAACATATCATGACTGCAGTAGTCAAAGTGAGAGTACCACACTCCACAGGAACCCGGCATGTGGAAAACCCCAGGGATGCCAAATTCACCACCCGCCGGCCTCATTTCCATTATGACTTTATTTTTGGATTCATCAACTCTTGCATGTTGTTTTTGCTTGATGACAGTTGATCCGATGTCCGATTTGGTGATCGAATATTAATCCATCAACTCTTGCATTTTTTCATGACACTTATCCCGTAAATACTTTGCCTTATGGATCGATCAATCAACTCTTCCAGGAGATCGGAAGGCCACCCATGCTGTGCAAGAAAAGCTCCGCACATGGTCCGATGACATGAGGTTGTAGAAAATGTTCCCCAAATGGTCCATGTGGCAGACGGAATCACTGGTGGGTGTGAACACAAACAAACCTCACAGCAAGTGGACACCAACACATGGCATCGGGAAAAACATAACACGCATGATTTTAGATGAACTTATGTGCTTTGACTGGTGGTCGTGTATCTACTGCTCTACGAGCGCGCACGTTGCACATATGTGCTTGTAAACCACCGCGGCGGGGATACAAACTGCACATTTTACACCACTCACATTCATGTTTTGTGGTTTTGGCGGTGGTCCAGGAGATGATCCATCAAGATATCCTTGTGGCGTGATTCCACCGAAGCCCATTTCGACAGCCGCTTAGGAATCTGCTGGGTGCCGCCGACGTTCGACTGATCCGCCGCTGACATCGATTCGACGTGACCGGCGGTATGCCGACTATCTCTTGGGTGCAACAAGGTACTTTGCTACTATAGTAGCCTCTTCTTACTAGTAGCCATGGCCTCCAACCTACTAGCGATGGCCTCCAACCTACTAGCTTCTAGCTACTATAGTAGCTTCTTGTTAGTATAGTAGTAAGGGCAGGGGCCTTGTTACTATATAGTTAGCTTGCGGTGCCAGGCGCATGCCGACCATCTCTTCGGTGAGCACCGAGGACTCCAACGGGAGCGCCTCTCGGGCGGCACCGAGGACTCCGAGCGCCGCGCCGAGCGGCCGACCGGCTCAAGAAGGCGTTCTGGCCATGAATTGATGGCTCAAGCCTGGGGATGGCCTGTCTCACAACATGAGGCCTGACGAAACAACATGAAACATGAGTTGAGGCCTAATTGACGAGAGGTGGAACGTGACCGTAAATAGGACCGTAACCTGGGGTACCTTACTGGGATAGTCTAGTTCGGGTTCTTCAAGCTCTGTTCGGATGGCTCAAGCATGTCTCACAACATCTCACAACATCTCACAACTGAGTTTTGGGGTCAATGAAGGGCTCTTGGTTCGCTTTCTTGGCACCATTTCCACTCAATTTGGAAGATGGAACATTGGCCCCCGAAGACCATGTTGCTTTGCGAACAGGTTGAACTCCACATCCATGTTAGTGATTGGGAGTGTAGGAAACATGGGCACATCCGAGTAGCCTTCTCCGCCAAACCGTGTTTCTTGTGGCACAGTGGGTTTCATGCGTCCGTTGATTTTGACCACTACCCGAAACATGTTGATTGGAGGTTTGGGTGTGTTATATAGTAATACGTGATAATACGTGTGCGTCCTTTGGCAGGTGCTGGGAAGTAGACGATTTGACTTGAACTTTTGGAAGAGCTATTCTCAGCCGGTGTCCAACGTTGTTTTGATTTTTAGCTACTGGAGATGATCTTGTGCCTTGTGTCCTGAATGGGTGGCTGAGGTGTGCCATTTAAGGCAGAAAGTCGGTCCGTTCCCACATGTGAGACAACAACATGGTTGGAAGTTATGAATACAATTGAGTACCTCAGAATGAAGCAGTAAGTTGTGAATGTCCAAAATGTGTACTGCGCAACATATGTATAGTTTTCTTTTCTATTCTTTACAGTCCAGCCCTTGCGTACTGTGCGAGAAAAAACTCTTTCAGACGACATCTACCAGATTGAGTTCCCGGTCACCCCGTGAAGAGTGTCCCTTAGTTCCTCACAACACTCCTAAAGAGCTTGCGCATGTTTTTTTGTGCTGGATTATCAACCGTCAATCTCAAGGAACAAAGGAAGTGAGTTTTTGGGTAAGTTAGGAGTCATCAAATTGTCAGATCCCGATGTGAGTTTGGGGGACTTATAGGCTACTTTAGGGCAAACAAACAGGTCCGAAACGCGTTGACATCGAGAGATTCCTTATAGTCCTAACTATTACAGCTCAACCCATGAAACTCCTGCGATCCGTTAAACCGAGGGTCTTTTGATCCAGGACCGCCTGTTTCACGCTGGTAGGTGGACCTCCTGGCAGGTTCACCCGGTGACCCACAGTGCACAGTCATCTGAAGAGTCCACCAGAGGTAGGTCAGGACCCGACTGTTCGACTATCCCATATATAGGTATACCCCAGGTCTACGGGGTCCTGTTGTTACGGTCACTTATGCTTATACCTCTCTTGGTTTCTTTCCATCCGTACGGCCTGCTGAGAATCTACCGGTGAAGAACACGTTCATTGATCTTGACATCGGTCCGAGTCTCGTTGTGCGACCGCCCGGGTAGTGGGTCGGGAAGAAGGCGGGCTAGCAGGGCCTGTGCGGTGTCCGGAGTTTGGTGGTGGAGATCAATGGCTGTGGGGTCAAAACCAAAAGAAGTCCTCAAACCCTCCAGGACCTTCCCCAGTGACCTTTTTGGAGTCCCTAAGTGACCTTTTACAAGCCTGTTCGTGACGTCAAACCAGGGGATCAAAAGGTCACGGGGAAGATCCAGGCTGAGGTAGGTTGACCTCCCAGTGATTCTGTTCATGCTCGGTTTGACCTCGCAGGGTCCCCCGGTACCATGACGGTGCGGCCGACAGCGCGAGTCTGGACACCGCCAGACACATGTCCGTTTCGCCCCGTTCGTAGCGATGCCATGGTCCATCCGAACATTGGGGAGCCCATCCAAATTCCACTTCCATGAGTCCAGTGCAAGTGGAGATAGATGAGATAGTTCCCCCAGACAGGATCCATATATGGTGTATAATTCTCACTTCGGATGGGGAACGGGAGCAATGGCGGCACAGATTCCGTTTTTGGTACCCAGACACTCCATGCGACTGGAATCTACCCAGAAAAAATAGGACAATCACACACACACATATTTCAATCGACCATCTCAACTCCGTATAGGGATCCAAGTACCTTCTCAGGTTAGGTGATTGGAGACTTTATTTATGCAGCTTCCAGGAGGGTCCAGTCGTACCGAACCTGAGAAGGTGTACGACTGGATCCCTATTAGGGACGGATTAGTACCATGAGTCGTGTCTGGGGTGGCGGACAGGACCGCGGTCGTCCTCCGCGTCGGACCGGTTCGTTTCGTTTCGATCGACCGCGGCGACCTCGGAGGGTTTGGGACAATCGGCAACGATTGGGGTCTCCCTATATAGGGCTCCAAGCATATCCTCAGAATCAGAGGGTGGTTAGGTAGGGGCAGGGTGGATTTCTAGGTGTAGACTAAGAGCTTCGCACACCGGCGCATTTTGGGGTTGTTGTTCTTGTTCTTGTTGCTGTTGGTCATTAGTCCTAGACTCGGGTCTTTTCGGCCATTTGGGAGCTTGCGGATGTTAGGCCTGGCGCACACCTAGACCCTTTCATGTTTTACTCAACTAGGTCAATTTTGTGTTGTCTTGCATGCGATCATTGTTTAGCAACCGACAACCACATCTTAGGTCATTGAGAAAAGGGTGCCGTCAAACAACGTGTTCTAAGATTTCTCATCAGATGTGGGAAAAGGAACCTACAAATGCATCCCCGTTGGTATCACAGCAGGTTCCGCGTTGTTCCGGAAAGCATAGAAAAGCTATATATTCCTTCCAAGAGTACACCATCTTCCGAAATGCTAACAGTCAAACCCACAGCGTTCTTCATCCCAGACACTCCAATATGGCATCTATATATATGGCATATACACATCATAACTGACTATACCTCCATTGGGGTGTCGTATTCGGGTCAATGTCGCCAATCCCATTCCGGTCGTCCTTGGCGCATGGGCCCTCGCCTTTCTTCCTTTCGCTTTCCGCCTTTCGCCCTCGGTCCTCCCCTGCAGGTCGACCGCCATCCCTCGAGGGCTTCTTCAACGAGAGGCAGATCCGCTCGGCGCCCGGCAGTCAAATTGAGGACACCCCGGGGGGGAAGGTGGGGGGGGCCCAGTTGGGTGCAAGGAGGGAGGGGAAAGAGAGGAAGAAGAGGAAGAAGAGGAAGAAGAGGAAGAGGAATGGCTTGGCAAAAGAAATACCACAGATCATAGCTGGACCTAGGTCAGGTCACCGTCCGCGCATGAAGGTTTTCCTCGTCCGCGGACGAAGTCCCATTCCATGTCCAAGTGGGGTCGACCCCGTGGTATAGAATATTTGGTAACCTTTTGTTGAGTCCACTGGGCAGTTAGCACCAGTGCCTGAAAGGGACTCTTCAGGCACAGCAGTTGAAATCCAGTCGCTTCTAGTTCTGCAGGATTGATCGACTGACATTGCCCCTCAACTCGGACACACAGTCTCATTATACGTTTTTACATTGCCACATGTCTTTTGTGTGTGTTGCCAGGGTTTGCAGAATTCGGTTAGTAGGTCTTCTGGCATGATGAGTCCAGTCGTACCTCCGAAACGAAGGAATTTGGATCCTCCGGGCACCCGGGCACCCAGTCC
Source organism: Durusdinium trenchii (assembly GCA_963970005.1). Classification (NCBI taxonomy): domain Eukaryota; class Dinophyceae; order Suessiales; family Symbiodiniaceae; genus Durusdinium; species Durusdinium trenchii. Next base: position 392,682 of record CAXAMN010006335.1, read on the forward strand.
TTCCTTCTCAGAATGTACGACTGGAGCCTTAGGGAGAAAGTCAAGTTCAGAAGCCAAAGCCCACTCCATTCGGCTCATGAACCCTCCATTCGACTAGGGCAGACTCCAGACCCTCAAATCATCTCAACGGTCCGGGGTCGGCCGTCTGAACGGAGGTTGTGGGCAGGTTTCGAGACTATACCCTAGAAGTCGAACCACCATTGATTTCAGATGATTTAAGATGATTTAAGAGCCACAACTCAACCTTTGTTTTACGATTTTACAGTACAAAGCCGTGATCAACCATTTAAATATGGTCTTGGACTTCTGACTGTGGGCCTCCGCGCGCAGCTGTGTGGCGGCAGGAAGCGGAAGAGCCTCCGAAGGAGGTCGGTGCTCCGCCAGTGCTGTGCTTGGCGTGGGGCCGAGTGTGCTGTGCGGAACGGCGTGGGACAACGTGTGCGGAACGGGGTCCAAAAGGACGGTGAACATACCGGGGTGAACGGACCAAGCACGGCGTTCGAACACCTGGTTCCAGGGTTACGGGAACCGATATCATCATTGAAAGTAAAATGGGTGAGTAACCCTACAAGCCAATGGGTAGTTGGTTGGGCAAGGGGGTATTCCTATTATTCAAGACACATCTCATCATCTCATCCTGCAACTTCTGATAGAAGGGGTTGCTCTGTGCATGAAGTGTCAGTGCCTGGAATATCCCCAATGATTCCCTATATGATCAACGTGATCAACTGAAATCAACATGAACCAGTCCCATTGAGGCCATGTTGATTTCATGCCACTTACTTCGGAATTTCAGGCCATTTGGAGGGCCTGCACAGGCTCTTGTCCGCAGCTACACCCGCGAAGAACCCAAGTCCCTTTCCTCTCGCACCGCGCCAAACATGGCCAACTTCAGTCCACTATGGTCCCCAAACTCACTAAGTGGTGGCGGTAGAGCCCTCCAATAATTGAGCAGCTGCCAAAAACTTTCCGTGTGGTGCAGCGAGCTTCAGTCGAGAGATGGCCAGATCTTTTGATGGACATCTAGTAACTAGTAACTGTGGCCCACCCACCAGTTCTTGCTAATGTGGTATCGGTATAGGCAAAAAAGCAGAGGTATAGAAGTCAATGCTGGTCTTGACACTGCTTCCTCTTCCATGGTCATGGACCAACCACAGAAAATCAACCAAACATCATCAAACAAATTGTTGATTTCGCCAGTCAGCGCAGGGAATCCATATGTCCAGTGGTATCTATGGCGGCTTTCGGTTCCATATCCCATACGCCCCAAGAGACTGACATAAACTTATACATCGACCTCAGGTCAACCACCCCGGTCTGTATGTAAATATGCCAGTCCCCCGGGGGTCGTGGTTGGGATATGTAGTGCTTTACTTTCGTTTGCATCGTCGCATGTAGCCGCCCGTTTTTCGGAGTTCTTCAGGCCACAGCGCTCTCGCTCACAGGCCGGTTCCGATGTGTGTTTGTGTGGGTGGTGTCGTCCTGGTGAACAACGGGAACCACTTGGCAGGGATATGCAGGTATCCCTCTCAGGCGATCCTTCCAATCATTTCCGAAGTTTTGGGCAACACGCTTTGTTGCCTAAAACATATTGCTGGACATTGAGGTTTTAAACGAGTTTATCATTGGAGGCTCGAGCTGAGCTTCATTAACCCTGAGGGTCAACGACTATAAAAACAATAGCCTTTAGCAAAGACCGTTTTTGTGCAGACCCGAGGTGTTCCCCACATCCTGCACATCTCATCGCTATGCAGCCATGGTGCATCAATCGAGATGGTTGAACATGGTTGACCACACAAGATGTTGCATTTTCAAGTTCACACAGAAAAACAAACACATGAGACTAGGATGGGGCTGGTTGATGCTTCAAACAATTTGAAACATCTTCAAACCAGAAAATCTTGCTGGTGCTATGGTTGGCGGGATTGCATCTTGATTGCTGCTCGGAGGCAATCAAGGGGAGTATTTCCAACTCCTCATGGGTTAATGTGCATGCCTCTCTCGCCTTTCAGGCTGGAGCAACCCCAAAGATGAGAAAAGCCATCCTCAAGCGTGCTGCTCCTAGATCAATGGCTCACCGCTTGCCGAAGGATGTCCAGTATTTCCACCCCGCCCCAGGTGCATACGAGAACTCCAGCTTTGTTGACAGCGACATGTCTTGTGACGCCTACTGGACGAAACAAGGCTGGGAAATCTTCCAATCACAGTGCACTAGCAGGGTCATTGCAAACTTTCCATGCATCTCCTATCTTTTTTTGCTGATTTGGCCAATTCCCCAGCCAAGCCATCAGCTCTTGTGACAGTCGGCCGAACGGTCATGATGATGTGCAACACATATTAAAACCGATAATTCATTTTGCGTTGCATGGTGTGGATTTCTTGTGTTCTTTTCATCGCGATCACCCTCCGGCCAACCGCAATGTCCGGCACCCCCAAGCGCATCAATGAAGAAAAAGTGGAGCTCCTGAAGGCGGGCCATGTCAGATCGAGCCAGGAACACTAAAAATCAAGCAAATCAAACCCAACATAACTTTTGCTTCGACCGTTCAATTGTTTTTTTGGAGGGGTCTTGGTTTGGTAGAACTTGTAAAAAAAGCCACGAGAGGCCTTCTACTCAGACTTCGCTTCCAAACCTGACTATGTGGCTGAACGTCGACAAGTTCTCCGAGTCAGGGCTGGACTGAAAGCGGGAGACTTCAGGAAGGTTCCGGTCTAAGTGTCCAATTCCGAGACTTGTCAACGTACTGGGCTGGTGAATGTGCTTCAGGTTCCACGATTCAGTTTCGTACTGATGGATGCCACCCAAGTTACTGAAAAGGAGGCTCGTACAAATTCAAGGATCATGCATGATAGGTTCGAGAGGATGTCTTGTGCTCGTGTCTTTTGCAGGTCCAGGAAAATCCAAATTTTGAGTTCCTCTGCGAGTATCTGGCGTGGTTTGCTGGGGACTTGCCATCAAAGATGGAAGTGCAGGCAAGATTGACTAGATCGTTTGATCTATGATTCGTCTATGATTGATTTGGGGGTTGTCATGGGTGGTCACCATTTGGGAAACTGGGTCAGTTCAACTCTGGGGCCTTTCGGTCCAACATGTTTCGCAGGCGGCACTGGAGTGGACCAGCCGCCACTTCAGCCTCAACCCCTTCAAGGATGACTTTGAGCATCAGGACAATTGTCACATGTTTTATTCTCTATTGGCCTGGAGTGCTGACCATCGTCGATCAATTTCAATTCTGATTGGATCGAAGCAATAATTTCAATCTGAAGGCTTGGAGCGAGACTGAAGCTCAAATCCATCGTGCTTTTGCAAGCTACTTGATGACCCGTTTCCAACGAAATTCCGGAACGAGGACCCATGCATTCAAGTCAACTTTTTTTCATGAACGCGTGGCTGAAAGTTTAGTTGTTCGGGCTACAGGAAAGGTGCTTCTAGAATGGAGGTCCTGAAGGAGATCATCAGAAACCAGTTGGAGGCATGTTTCAGTCCGATCATCAGTCCACCAAGTCCGTTAACATGCACTGTCTACCAACAGGCCACTCAGCAGTTGGACCATCGTGGAAAGAAACGACCAACCCGAGGACCATCTCTGAAGAAGAACAAGGACATGAACAATCCCTTTTGTGTGCATGTTTGCAAAGCTGCCGTCGTTAATCCAAAACAAGTAGCCCTGTGTCTCTCTATGTTGGAATGCCCGCGCCCCTCCAGGAGCAATGCAAGGATGCAGAACTTCCGAAGCCAGCGCAGACTGGCTCCTTTGTGGACACCTTTGAAACCCAAGTCATTGACTCCCAGGTGCTAGATGTTCATGACTCCCAGATGCCAGATCTTCATGACTCCCAAATGCCAGAGTTCAATGCGGTTCATGAAGTTGAGGAGGGTAAGGAAGGTGTTGAAGAAGGTGAGGAGGAAGTAGGCACTGATGATGAGGTGCTAGAGGATGAAGCATATGAGCTGCCTCAACATGAATCTTCGTGCTTCGATGTTCAACCCAGCGCGCTGCTCGAAGTTGAAAGGACTGCAGAATCAGCAATGCAAGGATCAGAAGGGGGCGACGCGCGTTCGCCAGCCGCGGCACCGCATCGCGAAACGCAACATGTCGACAGCGACGAAGACAAGAAGGGAACATTTAAGGACAGCTAGTATAACCACCTTGACTCTTGCACATTTCGTTGATCAAATTAAATTGTCTATCCTTTGTCGGCCAGCAGTGAACCTGCATATTTCGCGCCAGGACAGGGAACCTATGCTGGTTGCACTGCCCTCAGTGCCGGAAACCTTAGAGTCCCAAGTGGAGGTGCAGGTTGCACGTTTGGAGAGCAAAGAAGACAACAGTGTGGACATTCTACAGGCTAGACGTGCGCAGGATAGAGTATTTAAATTAACCAGCGAATCGCGCGTCTGACGTTTGACCTCAAACTTGATTACGAAGACTTCCAATTCTAGTGGGGCTGTTTGTCATTCTCACTTACAGTATACTACAACAGTTGGCAGGCCCAAGCAACCATGAGGAAGGTGGCACGAGAGCAAGAACAAGAGAATGAAGATCCTGACAAAGCTTTTAAGGATGAAGAGGAAGCAGAGGGCAAGAGAACTAAGGGCCGAGGTCGGGGCAGAGGAAAAGGCAAGGGGAAGGGGCGTGGGAGAGGTCGTGCTCGCCGTGGCAAAGGGGATGAAGGAGAGAAACCTGATCAAGAAGAGAAAAAGGAAGAGAATAAAGGAGAGGAAACAAACGGAGGAGGCACACAGGATGGTACAGGAGAGATTTTCGAGGACCCAGAACATGCTCGTAGCTCGGGCTCCTCTCACAAGTTGGCGCAGGGAGCAATGAAGACCCTCCGGCGCGCTCGGTCCAAAAGAGGAGTTCTGAAAAGGGCCAAGTCTCAACCAAGCTTGGAAGAGCCGAAGGATCAGTTCAAGCGATTGAAAAGCACTGCCAAACTTTCCCATCCCACATCCCCCCCCTGGGGAGTCAGGGCAGTCCCCTAAGACCCGCCGTTCTGCAAAAAGATCCAGGTCTCGACCAAGTCTGGCTACAGCTGCTAAGTCAAAGTCGGAGAAGCCAGGTGCAAAGTCAAAGAGTCCAAAAAGCACCCCTCCCCCAGCAGCCCCAGCAGAAGCCCGGTCGAATGCAAAGGACCCCCGGGAGGAATTGAAAGGAAGGTTGATGGCCGCAGAGGCCACCACTGATAATTCTAACATGTACATCAATCAAAGCGACAATCGAGTTCAAAGTAATGCTGGTTTGTGTCCGTGTGTGATTCAATGTTCTCATTGCGCATTTCCTTTGAAGGCAAACTTCCTGAAACTCAAAGATCTTTCTTCTACGTGTGAAGTCCTTGGCCAAGTTCTTCCAACGACCTGTTTGGGGAAGTAGAAACCTCAGCGTTGGCCAAGCGGTCGGATCTTCATAATCTAAAAACGATTAAACACGCATTCCCTGTACGTGTTTTACATCAGGTCCTTTACTGTTCCTGCTCCAGATGGTGACTCTTCATCTATTGGCTTTTTGTCCAGGGCCTACCAACATGAGCCAACAGACCCCAAAAGGTAATTTTTGGATGCGACCTTTCTTGTGTCTAAAAAGCGTCTAAATTAATTAAGTTAAAAAGGTCGCGTCCAAAAATTGCCTCTTAGGGTCTGTTGGCCTTTCTTGGTACTTTGGGAATCATTGTTGTTCTGGATCTCCATGTATGGGTGTTTCCCAAGGCTGCTGCAACAATCTTCTAGCGCTGGAGCTTTCTACATCAATTCAGCCAGCCAAGAGCGCGTGGAAGAGGTCAACAAACATTTCGACTTGAAGTTGGCTGTCGGGTACCCAATCAGATGTGCACTGTTCACAGCACAATGAAGCCCAGCAAAACATCTAGCCCAGGTGAACAAGAAAAATGGGGTGAGCATGGGCTGGACCAAGTACGGTGGATTGGAAAAGGCGTGACAAACTCAGCCTATACAACACAAATCTCGATCGAATTTAGAATTGCATGTGTAACTCGATCATTGTGATGTGCCTTCCCATCGCTGCCAGCCATGATTTGTGCCCGGCTCGCTCTTAGGTGGCCACTGGCGATGTACGTTGCCAAGTGGATTGACTTACCTCAGCCAGGAGCCAGGAGCCGTGAGCGGTTCCCGGGAGAAGCTACCAGCTGAAATGCTGAGTTGCTAAAGTATACGTGTGGCTGTATGGCAATTCGGGGAAACACAGCTGCCATAGGGACTACTCTGAAATAGGTGCTCATGATTCTCTATAAAAGCAGAACCATCAGGTCTTTTTCTATAGAATCATCGGGGTCCAGGTGGCTGTGTTCTTTTTGAGGGTATTGGTGATCTTTGATAGATCGATCCATCAAGTGTGGACTGGTGCTAGCAATAATTTTGGCAGGCGTTCAATTGCAAAGCAGTGTTCACAGCTAGTGCACCGTCCATGCTTCAATCCGTTTAGATGAATCATGAATGTCGGGACATCTCAAAGTTCTTTGGACAAAAAACATGCTCCAGTTTGATTTCTAGTAGCGCGCACATTGCTCTTGCACGCAGTGGATTCAATTTATAGCATCAGGGGTTGAAGTCATTTGCTAAATCGAACTACTCGATTGAGAAGGGGCTCAAGGGAGGTGTGTTCTTGACACGTTATGATTATGGAAGATTCGCCTTTGTCCCTGTCACCTGAAGCTGGGAAGCTCCTACTGCAGTGGGGCCTACCAGTTCTTTTGTCCTTTCCTGAGCTCATAAGGAGTTGAGAGTTTAGTAGGCAGCGTTTGACTGACCTGTGCCCTGCTAAGCTTGCACTTGGTGCACTACATTGTCCAACGCACTCCTCACAGCGATGCACGCCGAGCTGAGTCCTCAATGAGTGAATGGAATTTTTAGATGCTGGTGATCTTGCTTGCACTAGCTAGTATCGTAAGTCATTACGACTATCGAGATGCAGAATTATGAAATCGACTGATCGACCGGTATCATCAAAAGTATGCGCTCTAGGATGTGACTGTGGCTGACTGCTTCGCTGGACGCGCTGCAGTTTCGCGAGCGTTCCGTTTGGGCCCCCAGTCAAAGGCATACTTGTGCCATGGAATGGGACAATGGTCGCTGGTATACCCACCATGAATTTGCATAACATGACCTGCAGGTGAACAACATCGGAAAGCGCCAGCGACTTAGAATGATTCAAAACAGTCCAGCTCAAATTCAAGATCCCTCTATTCATTCTTGGCTTGATCAGTGCAATGCAATATTCACACCATGCATTCTTCACATCGAGTTCCCATCATTTCCCATCCATTCCAGCCACTGGCCGTGCGCCCGGTTGAGGGCAACGCTGGACATTGAGATGGACGAATCACACAATCTCCTGAGCATGTGCGCGGCTCAGGTCATGATCTCTCCCACCACGGGATAAGGGAATGAGGTGCTATGATATTTCCTGTACCGGTCAGCTAAAGGGTGTTGCAAGCAGTGATGGACAAGCCATGCGTGCATAGTGAATTGATCTTACCGTGCCAAGGCCAGGATTCTGCAAGTTCATTCAAGTGTGTCTTCGCCTTCTTCCACTAGGAGCTTTGGTGGGGGGACCTCCGTGCGGGTCCTATGTGTGGGTCAACAGGGCCACATCGAAAAGGAGCAAAAGTCGGCCACTAGGTGATAGTAGCAAAGCATACGTACGAGAAAACAATACGAGCTTTGCCTGCAAGAAGTTTCATTTTCTAATTTGAAACGATCTTGGGTCAAAAGATTGATTTGTTGTATTTGGAGCCCAGGATTTGCGCCCGGTTTGTAATGATTTGCCTTCTGGCTACTTGTCGCGGAGCCTACGTGGCTGTAGAGCAGCCATCATCTTCTTTGATGCCATACATGCTGTACTGGATCCACATGGCCAAATCTATCCACCCCCTGAAATGGTTCTTCTGCCGATTGTCCTAGCCCCAGCTCGGCATTTTCATGTGATTTTTGAGGTGTAAGCTAGCTAGCATTATAAGTTGTATGATACTGAGTCCAATGGCCGCTTTCGGGGCCTTTACCAGAAAGCCCAGCATGGTATTCGGCACAGCGTGCGGTCCTCAATGTGGTTCAACTCTTTCACACATTACCATTTGGCCCTTCGACCACTAATTGGAATTGTGCATGGGGTTCAATCAAGCTAAAACAAAGCATGCCCTCTGCGGAATGAGGCCCTGGATCATGAGCCTTAAGAGGAAGATGACAAAGCGGGACAAGAGACGTGTTGCGGCCAACAAACACAAGAGAAAGCACCGGACTACGACCAAAAAAACAAGAGCCGACGGAACTGTTTCAGTGCCAGTTTCCTAGTTCAGGGGTCCAAGTTGAAGAAATTGAAATTATATGCAGTACGTACTGTGGTGTTATTGACATGATCACCCTTTTCCGAGGACTGGATCAACGGGGCTTAGAAACAGCGCCGAATACCCGATGGGGTTTGGAACTGCCATTGCAACACACCACTTGGAGGTAATGGTTTCTTGACCTACTGGCCAGTTCATCCGATATTGGTCAACAGCCGTCGCCCGGCCATTCCGACCCAGGCTTCCAAGGACCAAACGCCTTTCAGCAGGCTTGCCAAGCTTGGCAAGAAGAAGGCTGGCGGCTGGTTTGCTTTGGACAAACACGCAAGGGTTGGATGCCGATTTATGAGTGTCAAAAACATTCTAAAACGATTCTCTAGTGGTCCTTTCCTGGCAGAACAATGCTGGCCCCTACCGTTGGCGCCATGCTCAGCTGGCAGAGGTGCAAGAGTTTCTGCGTAATGAGTGGCGTGCTGGCCGCTACCAGCCAGTCTTGCCAGTATCTGACTTGTTTTCACAGACCACTGCATGACATGGCCGGTGGTTCTTTTCCCTATTAGATTGCAGCTGCACTTTGGGTCGGGTTGGGCCCTGCTCTTAAGTATGCATGGATCATATCCGTCAGTCAACAAAAAACTCTTTTTGTCGCCTATTGGGGTTGATGTATGTTGATGTCGTAATTGTGTTAGGGCACTCCTGACTTTCCAGCTCAATTCATAATCATGACTGTGCATTGTGGCAGTTTGCTGCTTGAAACAACTAATTAGCAACCATGACACGGTCAGAAAAAACGTGCGTGAAACAGGCGTGAGGATCCCGTGAAACAGCGTGAAACAGCGTGAGAAGCACATTGTATGCCGTGAACGCACGTTTAAAAAAAACACTAATTTTTGTACAAAAAACACCTTTTTGATTTTTTTTGGGTTTCATGTATGGAGCGATGGATGTGTGTGTGATTCGCTGTCTCGCCGTTTGTTCATGTCCATTGCGGCCCAAGTCGTGGCTTTTTCATACAGTAGTAGCTTGGTTTGACTGCGAAGCCTCTAGTGGGCTCATGTCAGCCGCGGAAATTTTAGACATGGCAAGAAAGAAAAGAGAAGCAGCAGCTGCAAGGCCGTGCAAACAGATTCCCACTTAATCAGTATAATATCTGCGCATATTACATTCTAAATCTAGCTCTGCAAATGTGGAAAGCCTAGCGCAAACCCTGGAAGGACACGCGTGAAGGATAAAGCTCCACCTGCGGCAACACCAAGAACGTCAGGACCAAACACCACTAGAACAAAAAGGAACATGTGAGGGCTACCTTCTCTTGGATTGTGTATTAAAACATGGTGTTGTTGCACGCGAGGAAAAAGCCCTGGATCGGTCAGCACCGCAACCACTGTGCCAGCTTCAGATGAAGATGCTCGTAGGAATGCGCTCGCAGGTTTGAAGGCGCAAAGGGAAGCCGATGCCCGAGCAAAGGCTCAAAGTGAAGCCGCACCTGTGACTCCAGCCAGTAGGATCAGAAGAAGAAACACTTCTGCCACTGAACTCGAGGTTGGAAGCACCAGGCGCCAGCTGATAACCCCAACCCCTGTTAGTGCACCCGCTGAAGCAAAGGCCGAAGCAAAGGCCAAAGCAAAAACAAAGCCGCGCGCAGCTGTTAAAGCAAAGGCCAAAGCTAAGGCTAAGGCAAAAGCACAACTGAAAAGGAAGAAGTCAAAGAAAGGTAAGACACGTGGGAATGCTGGTAAGGGTAAAGCGTCTGCAGCGGAGCCTCAGGAGACTGAAGGTGAAGCGCTTGGCGCTGAGACTCAGGTTCCTAAGGTGAAGACACGTCAACCCGCCAAGTCTGCCAAAGTGACTCCAAAGGTTGAACCCAAAGTTGAAGAGCCGACGCCAGCAAGGGCTCAGACGGGTCAGGCTGCGAAAGCTGTTGAGTCTTCGCTGAGCCGTTCAGCGACGCAAGCAGTTTTGCCCTCTTCTCCCCCCAAGACCCCTGAAAGCTCAAAGGCTGAAGCTGCAGCCGAGAAGGCAGATTCTGAGGTACCAAAGCAAAAGCCAAAAAAGAAACCCATGACTGAAGAGCAGAAAGCCATCCACGCTCGATACATGCGATTTTCAAGGTCATTGGACAGCCACACCCTCAGCTACCATCAGTCTATAAATGGTTTGCTGCCAATGTCATATTTTTTGCGCATGCAAAACTTTGAATGCAACCGCCCGTGCGCTTTAACCCAATCAATGCCAATCACCGATTCGTATTGCAATCCAGGTGTGAACACGCCCAAGGAAATTCGAGCACTAGGCAGAGATGCCAAATACTGCTGCTTGGCACAGCATGTGGGACCTTCTATCAACTGATCAGCAACGTTCTTGAACTCTTACACTTGCAATGTACCAGGCCAGGTATATAGCGCGTTATGCATTGCGAGTGACCAAGGCACGGAGAAACTATCATTTTTGCAGGAGCAGTGGAATCGCTGCAAAGGTGAGTGGTCGAAATCCGATTTCCTGGTCGAACTAAAGGAGATTCGTAGGACCAAGAAGCTTGGCCGACGGTCCTGGATGACCAGGGCGCAAGTGGCTCAAAAGTATGATGGTGACTGGGATTTGGCAAACACGATTTGCGATGGAAAGTTGGCAGACCCGCATGGTGAAGGGAAGGTTTGGAAGAGGAATCCGGACGCCCCCATGAGTGAAGTAGCTTGACTAAATTTGTAATTGCCGATGTTGGGATGAACTGTTAATGTTCGAAGATTGGTTGCACCCCTCTTGCTTTAATGTATATGTCCTAGACGTGTCCTAGACCGGGCCTTGTCTTGGATTGAGGCGGCAACCTTGTTCCTGGTTTGGGACAAGGAGGGAATTGAAGAAGAGGAAGACTCAATTCTGAGCAGCATGTTCCGTGCCCTAGACTGTGATGATAGCTCCGAGTCTAGCCTGAAGAAAAAGTCAAAGCACAGAAAGGCAAAGAAAGATAAGAAAGCGAAGCACTCAAAGCACAAGAAAAGGAAACGATCATCGTCATCTGAATCCACAAAGTCTGAAGCAAGCAGTTCGGAAGATGAAAGCAGCACCGGCACCTCATCATCATCATCTTCTCGTGGTAAGGACAGTGCGCATTTTGGAAATTTGTGTGCGTGTGCGATATTGAAACAATCGTATTCATTCGATAGAATCCACAAGTTCACTGTGGTGTTGTATGCCATGCTGCCAAGCGAAAACATGTCGAAGTAAACACCCGATCGCACGTGAGCTTCTTTTTCCACATACTAGCTAACTTATAACATTGCAATTTGAAATAATCTGCGCGCACGCAGTTGTATCAGGGAAAGAAAAGCAAGAAAGGGAAGGACAAGAAAAAACACAAAAGGTCGAGCAAGGGCAAAGATCGCAGCAAAGATAAAGATGGCAAACCAGAAAGGAAGGAAACACCTCAGCAACTGCAAAAACGAATTGAGAAGGAAGAGAAACAACGCGCAGCTGAAAAGAAGAAAGAAGCAGAGAAAAAGAAAAGGGCAATCGTCCAAAAGGCTAAGCAGGCACGAAGGTTATTTAGTTGGCAGGTGTTTGACAGCATCTTTCACAGTATGCCCTTAGACTTGTTGGGTATTTGAGAAAGGCTAGGTGTGCCACCCATGCAAATTCACTGCTGATATCACAGCCAGGCTGTCAACTCGCTGAATTCCAAGATCGCTGACGCCTTGAAGAAGGAGTCTTTGCTTCCATCATTGCTTTGGCCTCAGGCAAAAGCAGCCAAGGTTGAGTGTTAGTTGCATTCGTCCTGGGTGGTGCATGGAAGAACGTAGCAAACTGATTGATCTTTGGTCTTGCCCTGAAAGGGCGAATCACTTGTCAACTTAATAAGTAGGCCATATAATACAATCATAGCGGAATTATTTGTTTTGAGGTTGGGCTCGTAAATCTGGAGAAAAAAACTAGAATGGGAACTTGAAAAGTGTCTCATTGTCCATGAGGCCGGATTCTAGTTAGCGCGCCTCCATAAGGTCTGGTGCTGTGAGGGCTGCCATTGAAGCAGACCTGAGCGTCTTCAAGGGGAAGCTCAGCAAAAAAAGGGACCACATGCAAAAGTATGTGGACGCCAACGATATTAAGGAGGGTTGAGCTGCCCGCACATGTATGAAATGGGATTGAGCCCACTCAACCAAGACCAATCGACCCCAACCTCACTATCTTGAACTTTTGGCCAGGAGGATGAGTTGGACGATAGTGTGAACGCTTCGAACAAGCTGATCGATGAGTACAAAGATTTTTTGTCGCGGAGCAATCTGAGATGATTTGCTTCCTGAGCCTAGCGACATGCTATACTTTCTTTTTCTCAGAACATGTGATGGCAACTGTGTGTTTCAATAAAAACATGTTGTTTCATGTGTGGCAAGCGCTAGTGTGAGTTTTGGCCACCTGGGCCTATCATGTACGTTGTGTCTTTCAGCTGGCGTGTGACAGTCCACACGCTGGTGTAGAAGAGCAACATAGGAACACTCTCTGGGGCAAGTACCAATACAGCTGCAGAGCTAGCTGTAGGATCGGGGTTGAACGGTTGAAAAAGAAGGCTGTCTCTCCACATCTCTCCACTCAGTAACAATAATATACCGCTCGTAGGTTGATCATGGAAGGGTTTTGAATTCTAGCCTGTGCAGGCGACTCCATTGCTACCTCATCATCGGCTACATTGACCCGAGCCATTAATGATGTCAGTTCCGCCGTTACTGGGTAGCGATAGTGGTTTCACTCTGAAAACCATCACTCCTGTCCAAACTCCGCTATCCCAAGGCTGTGCCTGTTGGCAAAGCTATGGAAAACATCCAGGCGCACGTCAAGGACCTGATGCGTAAACAAGCGTGTGTTGCTTAAGGGTCTGTGGGAAAGTCATGACACCAACACTGTGGGAAAGTCATGACACCAACATCCCCTTCAATCTCCAGGACTCGCAGGGATATTTGCAGTCAGTGCATCCTCTGGTCCGGAGGCTAGGCTCCTTGTCAATGGAAAACAAGGTCAGAAACTTCTGGATGGTTATGGACTCCGAGATGGTTTCTTTGATGCATAGGTCATAGATTGGCTTTTAAACGTTTGGCCCTACCAACCTCTCTTGCCTGTTAAATTACCTCCATGCAGGCTCGCAGCTCGCATGCATTGGCTAAGGAACATGTTCCACTCCGTAAAGTTTTGCTTCCTGTGAAAGTCAATGACAAGACTCAGAAGGCGCCAACCTTCGAAATGGCGACCTATCACCTGATGTACCCCCACGAGATTATTGCCCATTTGTTCAATTCTGGAATAAACATCGACAAGGAAGCCGTTCGACATTTCTGGAGAATGTCAAAGGCAAACCTCGAGCCATGGGCCCTGTTTTCCAAGGCTTCTGAATCCCATATACCCTTGGGGTTGTACGGGGATGGGGCGACTGTGACCTTCAGGTGCGGCAAACAAGAATCTGTGCTAGGGTTGTTCATGGACCTTCCGCTTTGGCGACCCAAAAGCGTGAGAGCATCACGCTTTCTTCTTTGTGTGATAGAAGAAGCCAAGCTTTGGAAATGGCACACCTTAAACCTCATTCTCCGGGAGGTGGTGTGGAGCTTCAACCTGCTAGACACTGGTCTTCACCCTTCAGTTGGGATGCAAGGAGGAGAACTACCACCAGACATGCTGAAGGTTGCCAACACCAACATATGCAAAAACGGAAATGTTTTCACAGTGACCGAAATCAGGGGTGATTGGAGTTGGATGAAAAAGATATTTCGCTTTCACGCTAGCTGGCAGGGTCGCAGCACTTGTCACCTGTGTGCCGCGAAGTCGGTTGGGCCATACTCTGATCGCTACTACAATTTTGAATCAGCATCCTGGGAAACAGATCGGGGTGAGTATACATTGGCTCAGTTTTTGAACACTGAAATGCCCTCTGTGGGAGTGTGTCACTTGCATTGTCTTCAGAATTGCATGTGTTCCAGACTATGTTTTTATGTTTAAATGATTAAAACCTATCACGTTGACCTCGCGTCAAGCCTTGTCGCTCGCCCAGGCCCACTGGTGGCCTTGAAGAACTTTTCGCCAGGAGTGATCCGTTGGTGCCTGATGCATGTGGTCCATTTGGGCTGTTTGTATGTGTGCAATGGGGCGTGTTTGACTTCTAGTTGCATTCAGGCTAAAGCGTTCCCCAGAACATTGTCGTCCATGGGAGGTTGACACATCTAAGGAAAATGTTATTGGATCTTGGCTACTTTGCCCCCCAAGGAGGAGACGATGTCCCACAAGCTTGCAGTAGCATACAGGAGTTTCAAAACCTGGTGCACCTCCAACAGGGTGTCGTGCAGCCAACCTCCATTCACAGAAGGATTGGTTTCTTCTTTGAATGTGTACCCTTTTATTGCGAGTTGTCACTGCGGGCCTTTGTTGTTTTTCCCTAGGCGTCAAAAGGCTATATATAAAATAAAATTAGTCCTTGGGTAAGGCATATAATAGTCGAAGCGGTTGATTTCCACACCAGCCCAGTTGATCAAGAAGCGCACCAATGATATATTGCTGACGTGTAAAGCTTTCAATGGGCGGGTGGTATGTGAATGGCTTGGAGCCTGCGTTCGGCAAGCTGCACTTGTCGACGCCTATGTAGCTGAAGATTCCAGGCTTCCTATGTGTGCAGTAGCACAGAAACTCAACCAAGATTGGGACAGGATGCACGTTCTTTAGATCTAGTCAAGTTCAGTCCCCGTTTTGTCGTTCAAGCCTATTCTACTGGCTTCCCAACCCCTCAGCTGTGGCACCGGACTGAGCATGAGGACAGAAATGGCCCGCATGATCGGCCAAATTGAGCGCGCGCCGAGATTCATGAATCTTGGGAAGCATGAGAACCGACTGGATCCATAGCATCCCAACAAGCATGAAATGAATGATATCTTTGGCGAACAGTACTGTTGATGTGCTGGATAATTGGGTTGGACTACTAAACCAGGATTTCGAAATCTATTAAATCTCAACTTCCCAGGACCCAAATGCAGGCCGATGGAATCTACAAT
>CAXAMN010006335.1:408011-439846 GCA_963970005.1 Durusdinium trenchii
GGAATCTACAATTCTGGTATGAAATTCTTGAGTTTGTGGAAGCATCTTTGCAAAGAGTCCATTAGGCGGGGGGGGATTCGTTGATGGTAAAATAGACCCTAGCTCAATCAATTCCAGTTCACTCCATGGGCTACCACAAGTCGATGATAGAGATTTAAATCTCTATCATCGACTCTGTCATTTGGAAGAGTGTTTCTGTTTGTTGCGTCGGCGTGCCACGTAGTTTCGCGGAAAGCTTCGAGAGGATCTCCAAGCATGAATGGCTACTTCGGCCAAAAGCACATGCTTCTTGACCCGATTTGTCCGACTGCTTTAATTAATACCCCAGGCGTCAAAAGGCCATATAACTAACAAGTACAGTCGCTCCTATGAATTCTTTGATGTCCCATGGACCAATCCAACGTGTCCTACCATTGGCAAACAAGGCTCTTTATCATGTCCTGAAGAATGTACAGAAGCATAGCTGCTTGGCAAGTGAATAAACGGCCAGCATCCACTATAATGTGCATGTTGTGCGCAGCTCTCACTTGTGCATCGTTTGAGTTGGTTGCGCAACAATCAGGATCTAACCCTAGAATGCACCATTGTTTTGTGGATGAAGACGCGATGGCTTGGCTGAAGGGTTTCTCGCCTGATTTGTTGAAACTACACAGTTGTTTATTTCTAGTCTGCATTCTGGGTTGACCACCTGCACATGTTCGCTTGAGGGAGCTTCATGCGCGGGCATCCAAGCCGGAGATGTCGGTGGATTATGAATTTGGGGAGGCTGAGGCAAATGACTTGAGCGAAATCAAATTCGAAGGGCAATGTCCAGATCAGTGTTGTCCCCGCAGGCTTCTCAGTACAAGATTGAAAATGCAATTGTTGCTCGGCTGAAGAGCTCTAACCCTCTCTAACCTATGCATGGGTTTGGGCTTGAAGAGATTGAAGCCATCGCACCTAAGGCTCAATGAGAGTGCACGCAAAAGGTTGGTGGCTGCATGTGTCCTTTAGATGTATCCGCTGCATTGCAAGTCGAAAAGAGATGAAAAGGGAGCAAAGCGTGAAATCGAAGCCGGGTGCGTGAACCTCAACCTCGACTATTTAAACAACCGCCTCGACTATTTAAACAATATGCTTTACCCAAGGACTATTCTTTATATAGCCTTTTGACGCCTAGGGTTAATGCATAGGTACGGTTACTTGATCCTATGATCAACAGTAGAGACTACCTCACTGGATCGCCTCCCGTTCCTCGCGTTCGACTCCAGCGGAAGCGCGTCAGGGAGTCTCAAGAAACCGACCTACAGCTCGGGTGCAGAAGGCGGGGGGAGCGGTTCAGTCGGTGTGTTTTTCCTCTGCAAAGGTCGGGTGAGGTATGTTCCTGAATGAAAAGGACGATCCCAAAGCTACTTGGGGATGAGCTGGAGCTCTGGCCACCGACCCCATGTGCGCCGGGGACGTGCGCGGTTAGTATGCTGGTGCCAGCTTTTTACAGATCACCTTTGGGATCGACCTTGGGGCCCTCGTCGGGAGAAGACGATAGCCTCTGACGAGCGTTAACCAGGAACTGGTTTTCACCACCTGTTTGTAGAGGAAAATGGTTGTTGTTTTTGCTGAAACGCGAAGATCTCTTTGTAGGCAAGTCGTTTTCTTTTGGGAATCTGCACTGCTTCTGTTGACCTCATTGTTGTTTTTAATCTATGACGGCTCCAGATTGTAAGCTACACAAGAGCACCCTCATAAACCTGGGGCTCCAACCACATCCTCAGGTTGGGTGCCAGTGGGGTTTGTCCCTTTGAGGATGTGGTGGTTGGAGAGTTTTTTTTGGGGGGTCATTTCCATGTGAGGATGGGATGTGGATTGCAAGGAGGTTTCCATTTTCATGCCTCACAACCGTGCGGAGTTCGAACGGGTGGGGCTCTTCGAACCCTCCACTCGGCTCACGCGCCGCGATTCTCGCGATTCTCGCGCGTCTCTTCTCCACGTGCTTCCACTCGCGTCACTCGGGTGCTGCTTCGACTCCGGTTTGGTCAGGGCATGGGACACGAGAATGTCACCCTTGTGCATTCTACTGGAAGGCCGGGGCCAGCCTTGGGGAGAGAGCTGGAGGGATGGTGATGACGATGATCGGTGTGTTTCAAGCAAAGCACCTGGTGCCAGTTGTGGTATCCAATCGGATCCAATGGTTCATGAAAGCCACCAGATGGGTTTTTGGAGCCAACATCTACCAGTTAAACATATATAGTTAGACCAAAACTGTGCTACTGGATTGCATCCATCAAACCAATGGTACCCATATGTACCCATGGTTTTTCGAATTTGAAGGAGCCCGTCCCGGAGCTCGTGTATGGGTTCTTTCTCTCTTCGCATTTGTTTGCCACGACTCCATGGTGACAAGTATAACATGTTTCCCAGACACTCCGTGTATGCCATATATATGCCTACATTGGCCCCCAAAACCACCGGCCGTTTCTCCGCCTCCTCCGCAGTCCGGACTGGCAGTCCCAGACGGGTCATGTCCACACGTTTCAGGTCCCAAAAGCATGAGGACGCCTCGCACGGATCGGTCGGGTGTTACCAATCCCATGAAGATGAGCAGGTCGGAGACACGTGGGAGTTCACCTGCTTCGGACAGGGCTCGGATGTCCGGGTTTAGCATGCCATGCACGTGAGCATGAGGAGGTTCTAGTTAAGTCCAGTCAAAGTGGGTGACTGATCTTAAGGACCAATTTGACTCATTTGACCCATTCCTGTCTCGGCCATTGGCTAGGCATCATAATATATATATGAGTGACGCGTGACTTGGCCACCAGCTCGACTCGAACCAGCTTGACTCCCCAGGAGAAGGGTTGCAGCAGCGGTGCCGAGTGCAACTTTTGCCATCTCTGCGACCCAGGCGACACGGGCAGTGGTCCGAATTGATGCGGGTCCTACCTCCGGTCGAACGAAGGTGAAAGAACTTCCAGAGAATGGTCGAACTAACTGGGTCCTTGAAAAAGGATCGTCGATTCGGGTTTTGGACCCCTTAGAAATGGATCTGGAAATAGACTATATACACTGAAGGACACCCCAACGGTAACTCCCTAGGGCTCCTCTCCCCTCTCCACAGCATCAATGGTATTCGATCCTAACAAATCCACCCGAATACCACCGAACCGAAACGGAGGTGGCAGCCAGGAGCCCTAAGGGTTCTGCATTTGCAGGGCCCCTCTTTCATACCAGCGCTTGCAGAATCCTTCCCCCCTATGGCACGTAGCTATGTAGGTTTTTGTTCCCCCATGATTGATCCTCTATGAAATGAGTATTTGTTTCCACTATGAAATGGTCTGGGCACAGGTCGTTTTATAAAAAACATTAGTTTGGAAATTGGAACATAGATCTACACAACATCATTTCATAGAAAGATCAACTGGGGAAATTTGCTGCCAAGACCGTGCCAAAGTGAGACAACTCAGTTCATAAATACATTAAAAAACTGTTGGTTCCCGATGATTGTCTATGATTCTACAGCAAAACCACTTTATAGAACACCTAGCGTTTTGTGTTAAATGTTTGCGCATATGGTGTCAGTGTTCTGAGGCCAACTCATTATTTTAAATACAATCTGCTGGAGGTGATATTATGGTATCGATTCAAGGCAAAGCATTTTATAGATCCAAGCTGTGATCTGTAGCCTTTTGGTTTTGAGAGGCCTGGATATGGCTATGCATTTTATAGAAAGGATGGCTATTCATTTTATAGAGAGTAATGATGCCCAAAGTATTTCATAGCCGTTTTTTCTATAAAAGGAAAAGCTGCCAGGACTTACCATCAGACAAGGGGGATGGTTTTTGTAGGGTCCCTATGACCGCCAATGTTTCTACACAAATGTCATACCAGGGCCCCCTTGGTTGGCGTCTCTATGACAGTCGCCCCGAACAGAGGTGAATCGGGGTGCACCACCCCAACTGTGGGTCCTAGTAGATAAACACTGTGTGGTTCTTCTTTTTGACCCAATTTCTGGTGTGAACTAGACCGACTCTCAACACTGACCCCACTGGATGTTTGTTCCGTGTCGACATCTGTTCGATTGGATGGAACATCAGATGCTACTCCACATGTTTCGCCATGCACGGATGTCGACACGGCGCACGGCTCGAAGTTCCCAACGTCGATGGGACACACCCAGCCGTGCTGTCCGTGTTTCGCCGTCGCCCCATGGCCGCATTGCCCAACGACCTTCGCTGTCGGGGAGGTGAGAAGAAGCGCCGGCAGAAAGAGAAGCGAATGGCCACTGGGGAAAGGGGAAGGGAAAGGTGGGGGGGAGACCAGGGAGAAAGGTGAGGGACAGCAGCATAGCTACTTGAAACAAACTGGAATACCAGGCTCCTAGGAGCTGTCAAATGGGCTGCAGATGGCTGCAGGACATGCAAGATGTGGGACGCAATGCCAAAGTTGAGGGGTTGCACAGTCGAAAGGACCATTGCCACCGCAGATGTCCTTGCTAGCGTTTCCAGCTGGTCGCTCTTGGTTGGCCATTCCTATTTGGGACCGGAGGCCGTCGCTGTAGTCCTTTGTCCTCCTAGCACTTCGGCGCCCCGCCGCGCCCCGCCGCGCCCCGCCGGCCCCGCCCCAACAGCCGGTCCGCCGCACATCTCTTTTCTTTGCGGTTGAGGCTGTTGAGGCTGATCCACACCGTTTTTTCACCAAGAGGCCAGAGGGCTGTGGTAGTCATACCTTCATCCTTCAACATATTATTTACATCAATGACCCCACATGGCACCTGAGTATTTGTTGAGCTTCATTCACGAGGCTTCTATACCAAGAGTGGTTCTGGTTGTGATCAGGGGCTCAACGTCACGTGGGGCGGGGGAATCTTCACCGCAACGGACGCACCGCAACGGACGCACCTCGCCTCCGCCCAGCACCGCCCGGGTCCGGCCCGAGGTTTGGCGTAGCATTGATCGCATGCGGCAAGCCTTCACCGGTGCGATGGAGCCGAGGCCGACGTCGCCGGGGTTTTTGTGGCCGTCAGTGGTGGCGTGGCGCGCCGCGCCGGTGTAGGTGAGTGCGGAGTTGGGTTCTAAAAGGGAAACGGTTCTTAGTGTAAATCAGTGGTTGGAATCAGGGAGGAGCAGTCCGGAGATGACGGAGCCTCAGACCTCTTTTTGAAAGCAAATCACTCCGTTTGATTTAGATATACCCAATCACTCCGTTTGAAGACGGCTCAATCTAGCTTGATGTACATGGAGAAGTTGGGAGACATGTGTTAGATCCTGCTTACTTGTACCAAGGATCACTCTTCGATCCATTGCCCAACAAACCTCCCCTCCCGGTTCTGAACCGCACGGATCCCGCCAGGGTCGACTGAACCGGCGCGCCGTCCGGGGCCCCAAGTGGTGGGCCCCGGATGGAAGGAGCAGGGCCACTTTGGGCGAGTGCTACTACCAGGAGTTGCAAAGGGGGCTTATATATTAATTGGAGGTTAGGGGTGTCACATCTACTCACTGGATGGGACTAAACACCACCCCTTTGTGACTCCTGGTATGTGCTATACTTATTACTTCTATAGCAGTGTGAAACACCAAGTACTTCTATACCAAGTGTGAAACAATTGGAGATTGGTAGAAAATGAACAAAATTACAGCGCATGTGTTGGTTCCGTATGGCCTTGACATGATGCGCGGAGGCCATTCCAATATTTTTGACTGAACAAGGCGTGGTTTCTTCTGTAGTTTTTGAGGTAGGAAACGAAACAACGACGCCGGATTTCTAGATTTCACCTTGGTGGCATGGAAGCACAGGAAGCAAAAAACATGTTCGTACATGTCTAGTGCTTCCAATGGGTGTCCGGTAGCATAGCCCATTGGTGACCCCAATCGGAAGCAATTTTTTCTGTGGGTATTTTGTGTGTTTGCGAGCTGTTCTGTGACCCTAGGGATCCACATACCTTCTTAGAAGGTACTTGGGCCCTCCAAGCTTACATAGATAGTTTCCAATCACCATACCTGAGGAGGTACGACTGGATCCCTATGGGTGATAGATGCCTGGTCGAAGACGTGTTTTTCCTTTTTTTAGGCTCAGCAGCGGCCACCAGAGTGGCCACCAGAGTGGAGGCTTGGATACCTACCGCACAGAGAACTAACCTCCCAGAACACTCAGGATCACCTGAAGAGACATCAGTGACTGCATTGATAGTGTTGAAAGAACTCATCGTCAACCGAAGGACTGATGACAGCGGGTATTTCGAGCCATTTCAATCAATCCAGTGAGGGAGTGAGGGCATTGAACATCCTGCAACCTACAATACCCGACCCAACAGAGTAGATATCGACTGCACGCCGCGGGTGTCTTTCTCCTTGGTTACAACAAAAAGCACAGATCTTGGAGGTAAAACGGTGACAGTTGCATGACAGTCATGACAGTTGCATATCAACCCCCCCAGCTTGTGTATTTTAAACACCAAACTCGCCTGTGAGCCCCCACTGCTCGCACCGACCTACTAGCAAGACCGTTTGCAACACGCGGTTTCACCTCAGGCGGAAAGCCCCCCAGATTCGGGAGCCTGGACGAGCCGCTCTCCGCCAATCGCTAGCAGCTCCGTGTTGTGCGCGCGCAAAAGTCGCGCGGCAGACCGGTGGCGGGACGTTCCCGAGGCGCGGTGGACCGGGGGCGGGGGTCCTGACGTGGGCGGCTATTGATTGTAAGCAAATGGGGACGTGAAAGATGCGGGGTGATGACAAGGTTTCAGCATTGGTGTCATGGCAGGCTTAGTATGTCATCGAAGTTGGGTGAAAGGTGGAAGATACAAAAAAAACATTGGCTGTACTTGGCATATCTTGGCATGTTCCATTTATGATGATACTATAGAACTCAATCATAGGAAGGACAACCACTCAACCGCTCTGGCGGGTGGGTGGGGAGGCTGGGCTGCTCAATCGCAGGACTGGTTTTGGGGCGTAAAATGAAAAGAACATAATTTAATAGATCATATCATCGATCTATTATATTTGATTCATATCCTTTTTGGTTGACCTTCATGTTTTTCTGGTTTCGGAACCGTGGACGTCACGGGGCCGAGATCATGGTGTGGTTTCGGCACGGACCGTGTCGGAGGAGATGGACCAATGGACCCGACCGATTTCGGCTTTGAGCCGGGCGAATGCCCTGGTGCCGCCGAAGCCTGGTTCCTGTTCTTTCATGTACGTTGTTTCTGCATGAGTCTTCATGGCGTGAGGCTTCAGGTTCCTAGCAGGATTGCGCCCGGCTTGGGAGGAGGGGCGGCTCTTGGTTGTAAAACACTTCTCCACGAGGCCAAGCATTGCGAGGAAGATCCCAGCCATCCGACGTCCACCGACGTGGCTTCCCGGCCGTGGCTTGCGGTGGGTGAATCGTATTTGGGCGGTGGGTGGTTCGCATCCTGCCGGACTGTGGGACCCCTAAAAGAAACAGGGCCCACTGGTCGGATGCTCCAGTTCGAAGGGCGACAGACGACACAGATTCCACAGGTTCCTGAGAGGGCGGAGGCTGCCACAGGGTGTCTCTGTGTCTGGTGTACAGAATCAGTGTGTTTCTGTGGTTATGTTGTGCTGGGAAGGAACACCCATGATGCCTGCAGCTGAGGAAGGATTGCTCTAAGCTGTTGCTGTCGCGGTCGATGTTTTTGCTTGCTTTTGGTTGGTTGGCCGAAAGCATTGCCGATCAACTGCCCTCCAAGTGCGAAGGACAAGCTGTTGATCCAACCGCGTCGACCCTGCCCACAAAATCCATCCGCCATGCCACAGCCGTCGAGCTTTGCACGCAAAGGCTGGTGGAAAGGGTGCCAAACTGCAGTTTCGATACACACTGAAAGAGGTGTCGCAACGGGCCAGAACTGTCGCCCCAGGAGCCTTGCTTGCGTGACAGTGCGTGCTACTTGTCAGGAGTGCTGGTAAAGGCTACACAGCGAAGCGTAGCAAGGACTGAGCCACTGCAATCTTCAGTCTCCCAAGCGCCACCCCGCCTAGGCATAAGCTAGAGTGAAGAAGGGGCAGCAAGGGGATGGGAAAGCTGGGGCCCGTTCTTTCTATTATAGTTTTGTATGGGGGAGTTCACATTTGTTCGCTTTTGGTTGGGACTGTTTGGGGTTCTACGAGTGGGTGGAACGGAACAACAAAAATCTTCACAAAAGCTAGCATCAGCTAGCTGGAGCTGCTCTTTAGCCGTTTTTGTTGGCTGGCGGCCGGAATTGACTACCCAATGAGTTTTCCGCTGCTAGCAGGGGCCCCGTGGTCCCCCCTTGCTTTGGTAAAGGAACATGGTTATCCAAAGCCTCCTGCGGACTGTGCTGATTGGGGGAAGGATGGGGAAGGCACATCAGTTTTAATTTGATCTTCCATTCACCAAGATAAAGTGCATCGACAAGGCTGAGTGGTTGAAATTGAGAGTCCAACCTTTTCTGATTGGGTCTGATCCTGCGCGGTTTGACATGCAGGAAGATTGTGGGTGTTTGAGGCTCATGTGCTGAAACCCCAGTCATGAGAACCCAATGGGTTCAAAACATGTGCCAGAAAAAACCTTTGGGGGAGTTGAGAAGAAGATTGACTCGAACCGCCTACGACCGACCATCACTATGGTTGTCCCCAACAGACTTGGAACTTCAACGTCCCATTCAATCAACGGTGCATGGCGAGCGAAACGCGCCGGTCGCCAGGTTTGAAAAGGGGGATGAATTCAGGCCAGGACCCGGGCTGTGAAGAATTCGCGAAAAAAAGATCACAGGATCGGACATAGAATTCGTTTGTTTTTTTTCGGCTAAGGGTGAGAGATGCATGGGTGTGGAGAGTCACACAAATCGCCATCAAATCATGGACACAATGCAGTCTGGAATTTAAGATGACCCTGGCCGACGTGGAGGACTCTTAGATCCCCCATGTTTCCTGTTAAACACTTAAAGGCCCCCATACAGTGCAAAACCATTTTACTGGAGTTGGTCGCGCAACGACTTCTGCGACCAGAGCTGTCTATCAACCTGCATTTGCAAAACGCTACCAAATTTGGGAGCCCTCTTTTTCGTAGCTTGGTCTAACTGGCGAGCCTTAGGTTTGAACATGAGTACACATCCGCCGCCGCCCTTTGCATGACACGTTTCGCGTACGCTGCTTCAATGGACGCGCCCACCACTCACCCGCAAGTCTGGCCGAGCTTTTCGGGCGGTGTCATCTCTCGGGCTGGCTTTTTGGGGCCGCCCGGGCAGAGTGGAGCTGAATTCGTCTCCAGGGTTGCTGGTGTTCCAGTGAAGAAAACTGTTTGACTGTTGAGAGTTGAGACTGATGGTTCGGAAACTTGTACATTCTGGTAAGCACCCCTTGGCTCAAATGCTGACGGTACGAGGGACTGGTCAAAGGCAGTCTTTGGGATTTGAGCCAAGAGTTGTGAGGGGTATATTTGTGAATGCTTTTGTTTATTACGGTGCATCAAAAGTTTGGAGAACATCGAGTTGGTAAGCCGTTGTAAGCCCTGAGAACATTGAGCGGGGATGTTTGTTTGACAGAATTGAACACCAAGTCACTAGTGTGGCTTCCAGGGGATGTTTGTTGGCTCAGATATCTAAACATTGGGAGCCAGCTGCTGGCTTCAAACAACAACTTGGTCGACAACACGTGGCAGCCTTTGGAGCGCAAAACGGACCACTCTGGCACCAGTGAAAATACGAAGCGCTTGACAAGGAGCGTGGTGCAATTTGGCTATCGGCAAGACTCGGGTATCAAAGCGGAAACAGAGCACCCTTTGGAACTTGGTTGGTGTATGTGCTATAGAGACTTTGGACTGTCGAAACGTCTTCAGAGAGCACCCGACCAGTGCTAGGTCGCATCCGACGCCCTCAGCGTGTTCGAAGCTGGTCAGGGATCAGATCAGATCCGGTGATCGGTGATGGTGTTTGTCTTTCCTTTGCCAAAACGAACCCATCATATCTCATGAGATATACTGCGGTTCGCGTTTTCAGCGTTTTCAACACGTGTTGCATCATGTTCCGATTTTGCAGGAGACAAAAGTGAATTTGCTGGTGTGATGCCGAAATGGGTGAACCGACCCTGGAAGAGACAATCATTGTATTTACTATACTCAAGACTCAAGACAGTTATCACAGCACAGACAGAGAGGGGTTTTCCAGTGTGTGTGTGTGTCAATCATTGTTTGCGAGTTTAGAAGATTGAGTTTCCAGTAACCAGTCAGCCACAGATACACCTTTTATCCACTGAATTGTTCGGGAGACATTATCTTGTGAAGAGAGGAGGTCCTTAGGCCTTGTGCGTGTGTGTTTTTTTGTTTTTGTTGTTCTTGCTTTTGGTAAGCAATGCATGATCCATGTTTGCACGATTTATTGGAGTTTTGCCGCCATCCGCCTGGTCGCGTGAAAGGGTCGCGTTTCAAGAGAAGCCGCCATTCGAGGTTCGTCTGAGGTCACTGTTCGCCTGCTAGAAATGATGATTCACCTGTCCGTTTACAGATGCCCACACAAAATACGCATGACCAGGTTGGCTTGGTACTCGTAAGATGGCATTTTTTGCGGATGGCAACTTCATCTACAGTTTGAAACATGTCCCAACCAGCATAAACCATAAGTGCCCATGACCAAAAACCAGTACCAGCCCCCCATTTTCGATGCAACATATATGAACATATAGTGCAAGAGTGTCAAACAACTGGACTTTCACACTCAGAGAAGGTGTCCAAGTGTTCATGGACTAGGTTTTAGATCTGGATATCCTTGCAAACCCTTCACCACGAAGAAGGCACGCCGCTCACCAAGCTTTTTACATGTTCAAGGATGTGTCCCCCAGATTTGGGTCATACATCGTCAGGAAGGACCGTGGGTCTTACCTCAGACCGACCGAAGCTGTATGTTTGGAAGACGCGTCGTGGAAGAAGGTGCCCCGCCGCGTCCACAAAGGAGATAACACGTTCCACCTGGCCAAAAGGCTTTTGCAACGTGGAAATCAGAACACACACCTGTGTATCCTTGGATCTTACTTTGCGAGTCACATCCAGATGAGTCATCGATGGACGGAGTAGTCATCCATGGGGCCCCCACCCAGATGTTCCGCTTATTGCCTTATAATGATGGACTGATGTGGTGTTTTGCATGTAAGAGGCATAAGAGGCTTTGGCAATTGCAATTGCTCACATGAAGGCACGTCGTTGAGCTACAGGTTCGTGCTGTGCGATGAGGGAGCACCGTTCGTGCCCTTAATTAATAGAAAGGACCATAATTTCACATACGACATTTCTTGTTACCATCAGGCAGCAGGATGCAGCAGAGCCTGTGTCAAGGGTCTTGGCTTGTTGCAAGATTGAAAAGGTTGGGGCACTGTGAATCCACAGCACCAACACGTCTCAGCATCTCTTTTGGTACAACGGACAACAACAATGTCAGCAGTTAACGCGTACTCTATAATCTCTATTAGATGGTGCCCTCACACCGATATTGATATGTTCTCCATGTTCCCCAGGTCCCATTGCACCTTCTGTCAGCAGCATTCTGAAATCTATGAAATTCGAGGATCACACTGTATAGAGTATTGAGTTTTTGTTGAGGCAAAATGATCAACAACTCCAGTTCCACTTGTTTTGTTGAAACAAAAGCAGTTTTTATGTCCAGCAAAAGCAGGGCACTTTCGCACCAGCGGCGTGTTTTGCTGTGTAAAGAACGGCGCCGCAGCAGCGGGTTCGCCTTGACAGCTCTCGTGGTGGGCACGGTTCGCAGCTCGGCGGTGTTCGTGCAAGGAGTCGGTGATGTGTGTTTTTGCTTTTTCAATAGACATACACACCTGAGACCAGACTGGAAGACTATGTTCCTTTAACACCGGATGGGGTTTTCAGGTTTAACACCTTGAAGCTTCCGGGGTGTAGTATAATTATAAGAAACACGTCACGGAATGGAGAAACTGGTTGAACCAAAATGCTCAAGGGCTTGTAGAATTGCGGATGGAATTATTGGTAGACTTATATAATGGAAAAAGACAGTTGAGAGGAGAAGAGAAGTCCTTTTTGTCCAGTTCTTTGGGCTGGGCAGTTCTTGTGAAGGCGAGACACGGTTCGGACGTGGGACGTCTAAAAGCAGTGGAAGAGAGGGGGGTCCTTTGGCGTCGAGGCTTTCTTTGGGGGACACTAATCATCCATTCCCAATATTTGAAGTCTTCGGACTGGCTTTACCCGCTTTAATGTGTTGAAGTCTTGGGGAATATTTACGTTTTTCTTTCTTGCGGTGTTCCGTGTCTTGGCATGTCTTGGCTCACTTGATAATGGGGAAATTTGGGGAACGGAGATATGGAAACCTGCTGAATTCCTTGGTTCGGTTGTCACCCAGAACTGCATCCAATGCATTCGGTCGTCTCTCAAAGGTGCAATGGTTCACCTGGTCGGGGAGTTTTGTCCATCCTGTCGTGGATTCCAGTTGCTGTTGTCATGAGCAAGGTGTCAAAACTGTACTCCCTCATATCTTTTGGCTGCCAAAGACAAAAGATCGCTTCTTGCGTTCTACAAAGAACATGTATAGTATATATGAGTATATGCTTGAATATTTTTGAAGGGTATCATAATATTATGCTGTATTGAATTATAGGAGGGATTGTCCGGAGTAGCTTCATCCTGTGTGTCTATCGCAACAGACAGCAGTCAGAACGGCCAAGGGGATTGTTCAGTTCTTTGGGTTGTTGCAAGTGACAAGCAACACACAACCAACATTGATCTTGTCTAAGAAAGAAAGAACTAGGATTTGGCTCTAGGTAATTCTAGGCATCTAGTCTTTGGAGATGCTTAGTATCAAAATCTGATTCAGCTCATGTGATGTGAACGTCTTTGCTGGTTGTTTAAACAAACTCGTCATAGAAATCTTATCAGAGTTTGTTCTCTCTATTTCAGGACCACTGATGGCCCTACTAAACACTGCCGTTGACCTGGCCTAGATGGTTCCACTGGCTTGCTTTTGGGATTTCTGGGATGTACATGATGATTTACTGGGGTCAAAAGCATATCCATTTTTCTGCCTACTTCTGGCTTCTTGCCTCCGTTGAGCTGAACATTGCTACAGGGATTGGCCCGGTGGTGTGTCGAAGGATTTGCATATCGATATGAGGCACATATTAGATTATAATATACGACTAGACTTGTATAACCTACACTCTTCCCATAACCCAGACACTCCATGTAATGTATGCATGGCAATAGATTTAAAACGATATGCCTAGTAGATTGACCCCTGAACCCACTCCTGGCCTGATCGGCAACTAGGCCAGTCTCATGGGCATTTGACCAAGGAGGTCACTGAAATCCAAAGCAGCGGTGAATGAATCGGAATCGGCCACTTCGCCTCAAGACACCCGTGTTGGTCTTTTTCTTTGGGTTCCTCCAAGCAGATGGAGAGAACCGTCGAAGAGTCTTTGGGCAGAAACCTGGTGTGTTGATGTGAAACCCGCTTCCTGGGTGAATCCCCGGCGGTCATCGATGGTCGTGTTCTCATGCCACGGGATCAACGCATCGAAAGAAGGGTGCATTCAAACGGGCCATTCGACATGGCGATCATTCCACACGGCGGTCTTCCACGTGCGAAGAGCGGCCGGTGAATGAAGAGCGAAGAGCCCGTTTTTGAACGATCCCATGGGCGGGGCCAACGCCACTGAACACATCTCAAAACTGTTGGTGTTTTGTTGATAATGGAAGCTGATTCCCCAAACAGGGGCAGTTGTTGATACTAATACTACTTATATAGAAGATATATACGCAATATATATAAGTGAATGTTCCTTCCTGGTCAAAAGAAGGAATGAAGACACACCACCACGAAATGCCATCCAACCGGCGCAAGCCAAAAAAAGATCCCGCTCGCCAACCTGTGCAACGAGTTGGCCAAAGACACGGAATGGGCCATGGCACAAGGTCGAGATTAGACTGTCTTCAGTTCATACATGTTCATTCCAACCATGTCCTCAGAAGGTGCATGGTCAGACCCCCAAAATCTACCCTAACCACCTTCTCCTCAACAGCCCTTCCACGGGACTGTAGGAGGCAAGATGCAGTCCATTCTTATTTTTACAAGCTTCAAGAGGCCGGCCGCCCAAGTAGCTAGCTAGACACGATGACACACACACAAGGATCATGACAAACCGATACACACCTAAGACTGACTCATTGTAACTGAGTCTTTGATCAAACGCAAACATTGACAAGCCCACAGTGCACAGGTTCTGCCAAGGACCTGGTTCCATGACTGAGCAAAGTTCCACTTACCATGACTGAGTCTTGCCGGGCCTAGCTGTGTATGTTTCGAAAGAAGCACTGATGGTTGCTGGCTCACCGCGCATTCCTTCGAGATTCCTTCGGTGACGTTTGGAACGGTTTGCGACGTTCTGTCTACAAAAGAAATGAGAACTCGAGAAGGGTATCGGACCTTCTCCAATGCGACATGCAGTTGAAAGACACTATTCAAGCTACCGCCTTGCGGAGAAACATTTAGAAGCACTTGGTTGATCTTGGTTGTTTTTTCCAGTCGCAGATGGTTTCTGATGGTCAAGGTCTCCTAACGTATCCTAACGTAGAAACCACAGCAATTTTCCAAACTCAAATCCTTCCAAGTTCTCTGCCAAGCCCAGTCTTTCCGGTCTCCGCGCAGTCTTTCTGTTCTCGTCTCCGTGCGTCTTGGGGTCGGGAGTGAGGCGAGCGGCCGCAAAAGGAGTGGTTCCCGCTGCAACAGTTATTCACTTTGACTGTTTCTTTGATGAAAAGGCAGAACATGACTTGTATATTCTTGTATATATGCACAGTTGCAAGATCCAGGTATATTTCGATTTAACAAGGGTCTGCACCCTAGGGAGTGACCATGTAGTCCATCGGGCTCACGGGTCTTCACCAGCCCGCCGGCGGCTGGTCACCCAAATCGATTCAACTCCATGAGTTGTGCCAGGCTACAACTGATCCGCGACACTTTGGGGCATTTAAATTTGCTCTTGCAGAAATATGGTCGGTCTTCGTTGTGCTACTTCAGAGTTGGACCAGATGAAGGGAAGACATTCTCATTCCCTAGCCTTCTGAGAAGGTGTTTGGGCTGGGTTTGGAGGGATCCAAGTGCCTTCTGAGGTTCGGTACGACTGGATCCCCAACGATTGGTTAGGCCGCCGGTGTTCCTCGGGTTGGCCAAATCGACCGGTGAGACTTCAAAGGCTTTGTCCAGTCATGAAGATGAGGGAGTGCAGTTCAGACTTTCCCCTAGAAGTGCTTCACCAGGACACGCAGGCTGCCCGCCACTGCCCCTTGGGCAAGCAATGGAAGACCAGAAGGAGATACTCATGATATTGCAACTGTAACAGACAATCCCAGGAGTTGAAGAAGACTTGGAGAATGGTGATAGACCGTTGACCGGAACTGCCAGTGGAAGTGCTCGACCCCTCCAGACAAGCACGTGCCCCTCTTGGGTTTGGTTTTGCCGAACCGAGTGAATCCGCTTCTGGAATATATTCCAGACACTCCTTGTATGGCTGCCTACATCGGGGTGGTTTCCCCTTAAGCTAATCCAAGTTGCGGCTTGAACCACCTTCCGGGGAAGGTCCGAATCGCTGCCGCAACCCTTTTGGCTCTCGACCCACGTGGATGTCCTGCAGCAACGACCAATCCAAACGCCAAGGCGTTCATTTTGCCATCGCCGCTGTCGCGATCGGGCACTGTGTGCCCGCGTTTTCAACAGATCATTCCCTTGGTTCAATCATGTTCGCCATGTGGTCCTGGAATGTCCTGGATGAAACTGGATGTTGCCAAGCAACTTTTCGGTTGAAGCTTGGTAACCTCTTGTGAATTTGAGGTAGGATCTCATTCTGTTGAGCCAGGTTGTCACACTATGTTGTGTCTGCCGCCGTTTGGCTCCTAGGGCCCTTGAGCTATACCGTGCTCGCTTTCGCAGTGAAAAGAGCGTGTGGACAGTACGATTCCGGTTGCTACCGACATTGGTAGCGGAGCAGGTGACGGCCTGACTCCGGCACGTACTGATCCAGGTCATTGGAATCGTAGAACATCAAGCCTGAGCTTGCATTCCTTGCGTGCTTTCGCTTGCCTCCTCTGATCCCGTTGGGGACAGAGCCCGGAATAGATTGCTCGCCCGAGCAATCTCCGTCGGAATCGTCGAACATGTCCATTGCTGGACTCAAGTTCCATTCGGGTAGCACTGGTGATAGAATAGGCAACCCCCTGGAAACTAAGAGTGGGTCTTACATCTATTGGGGAGATCCTGCATCATTTCATGATTGGAAATTTCGAACCGAACTCCGCATCAAGCTGTACGACCAAGCCCAAACGCAACCAGCAAAGAAGCAGGATCCCGTGACTGGACCTGCCGATGAAGGGGAGCCTTGGCCACCAGAGTCAGACGAAGGATTCGCATTCCCTTCGCCTGGACACTATCCCGAGGAGTTTGAGCCCGAGCCGCGTGAGACTGCCGGTACTCCCAAGTCGAAGGTTGATGCAACATCACCGAAGGCTTCGTCCGTTAAGTCAGACAAGTCGAGTATCATCGATCGCAGTGTCCTAGTGAACAAGATCGTAGAAGGTTTGAGAGGTGATGCCTTTTTGCTTGCCAGAGACTTAGGTCTAGAGACACTTGCACGTCCAGGGGGACTGGAGCGTCTCATCGAGGTGATACGTAATCATGTGTTTCCTCGAGCCTTGGAGGAGAGTAAGGAGCTTTTTCGCGCAGGACAGAAGCATGGAGGACCACTGTCGAGACAGCCTACAGAGAGCATGTTGTCGTACACTCAACGTCGACGACGTTGGTGGACCTTGTTGGTTGAGCTTGACCCCACAATGATGATCTCAGAAGCTTTCCGCACAGAGCTGTTGCTGGAGATGTCAGGTATTTCCAGGCAGGAGATCCTCGTGGTGAAGGCTTGTCGCAAGAACGATGACTTCGAAGGTACTGCACGAGTCTTGGTTGACAACTACAGTGGAATCCATCTTCGTGAAGGGTCCCGATCCTGGACAGGACGGGGAATTCAGCCTCAGGTAGGTAAAGGCAAAGGGTACCAGAAGGGGTACCAAGGTAAAGGTAAAGGTAGCCAATACCCTCGTGCTGGTTACAATGCCATCTATCCCGATTGGGAAGACAATTTCGATTGGAGAGATGAGGACTTGCAGGAGCATCATCATGAAGAAGATTCTTTCGTAGGCATGCTAGGAGGGGTTGAAGAGTCTGAAGAACATGAACATGCTAGCCATCCTGAATACGAAGATTTTGAGTATCATGATGATGTTGATGAATATGAAGCAATTGCCTTGAATGCAGTAGTTGATTGCGAAGATGCCGAAGAACGTTCCTCAGGTGATGCTATCCAATTGCAGCTTGCCGCATTCGTCGCTTTCGGGAAGGCAAAAGGCAAAGGCAAGGATAAATTCAAAGGGAAAGGTAAAGGCAAAGGTAAGATAGTGAAGTCTCACCTTAGCATCGAGCAACGTCGACAGAAACTGTCCGAGATCAAGGCGAAATCCAAGTGTCTTCGTTGTGGTGGTTTAGGTCACTGGGCCGGAGACCCCCAATGTAAGATGCCCAATGCCCCGAAGACTGGATCAGCCCCGAAACCTGCTGCACACATTGCCCACATGAGCGATTCATCCGAGGACGAGGGGATTTTTCTAGGTGCGGCGTCTCCAACCGACAGCATTGCTCACATGGCCGTGAAGGCCAGCTCAGGAGTTCGTCCGGAGGCACCAGTGAGTCCCAACGATCTCGCAAGGCCTGAAGGAAGCGATAGGAAGTTCTTAGCTGGACAGTTCAGGGGGAAGACGTTTTGGCAGATCCTTCATGAACATCCTGACTACCACCAATGGGCCATCAAGAATGGCAAGAGTCCAATCGCTTCGGCTTTCGTCACATGGGTTGATCAGCATTTTGAATATAGGGGAGCTTCAGTTTTCAGGAAGGTTGGTGGTGCTTCTTCTTCATCGTCATTGCAGCCAATCCCAAAAGGGTCCTCAAGGAAGAACCACCATATCCACCAAAAGAGAAATGTAAGAATTGTTCCGAGTTCACCAAACAAGGGAGCACAGCATACACTATCAAGAAGACATGCCTTGTCTGTGGGAACTCCACCACCGAGCGTAGAGAGCAAGCCCCGAAGTTTGCATATGACGATTGCCCGCACTCGGACACCGATTTTCGAGGTTCTTCCAGGTCTGTTCACCGAGTGTATTGCAAGCTTTGTTGTTCGTTTTTGGATGAGACTCCGATGGAGCTCCAAAAGACTAGGAAGGCAGCCTCTCAGAAAGTCGTCAACGCACCGCTCGATAGGATCCCAATGATTGAACGTTTGGTTGAAGAGGAACCCGAAGAAGGACACACCCCCGAGATGCTAGAGAAGATTTTGACTGAATTTGCCGCCCAAGTCGCGTTAGCAGCCGAAACCGAGGCAGTGACTTCGATCAAGCTGCACGAGCTCCTCCACCTGTCCATCGAAGAGAGCAAAGGAGACTCGTTCACCATGATTGATTACACCGAAGATCCAGACCCCTTTGCAGGGATCGGCATTTGTTTTCATGGGGAGGAACCTACCCAGATGACAGATGGTTTGGTGCACATATTTCACGAAGCCAGGGACATGTACAGCCCAGACGACGGGAACATCTACGTCGTTCTCGACGAGGGATGTAATTCCACCTGCCATTCAAAGCACTGGGGAGACGTCGTGGAAGCCAAGCTGAAGAAGCTGGGGTATGATTTCCCTTTCTCAACCACAACGTCGAAGAACTTTGCCGGATTAGGTGAAAAAGGGACCACTACAGAAGGATCCCGCACATTACCCTTTTCGTTGCACTTCGACGAGGGAGATCCAGTGCATGGTGTTCTTGAATCCCACCAGCTGTCGAAAGGTCGATCTCCGCTGCTTTTGTCTCTTCATGCTCAGGCACACTTGGGACTAGTAAAGGACCTCAAGAATGGTATCATTAGCATCAATGGAAAACGCCTCAAAGTGTTCAGATGCATACACACCGGTTTGATGATGTTGGCAATTACCCCTCAACAATTGGTCCAAAGTCTCGAAGCCACCATGCCCCAAAAGATTCCAAAGTGTCATCGCAAATTTCGTGTCGCCCTCACAGCCTTCGATACTCCGATGGAGAGATTGGATACGGCAGAGCGAGGGTACCAAGCCCAGACTGCCGAAGGTATCCATCGTGCGCTTGGCAACATCATTGGCAATTTGAAGAGCCGTGAGTTTTTGCTGGTCACAGGAGGTGACCGGTTTGAAGACAGGTTGTCAGAGCATGTTGGCAGCGGTATCCCCGTGAAGTACATCAACGCCAAGTCGCTGTGGGATCCCGACCAGGATCCTTCGTTGCGTGGACACGTGGGAAGGCATCCGGCCATTTTGAATGGTCTTAGGAGGGATCAGAGAGGTCTTGACCGCATCTTTCGTGAGGTGGACGACTTTGTGGAGCGCCATGACAAGGGAGTTTTGGACGTGCGCTGCAAGTCAGGGCGTCATCGTTCTGTGGGCGGAAGCATGTTGATCCACAGGCATCTTGCTTCGAAGGGCTTCACGTGTGTTGTGATTCATTCTCACTCGCCTGAATGGCGTGAGATGTCGTGTGGAGGACGTTGCACTCTTTGTGGGCCGCTTTTCGGCGATACAACTGTGACATTGACTCCAGCACATACAATGAATGTTCACACTCCAAGAGCTGTTCGAGGTGATGCGGACGACCACGTGCCGTGGCGATCCGGTGAGCGTTCAACGGCACCACCACCAACACGAGAAGAGGCTATTCGCAGCACCAGTGCAAAGGCCCGTCCACTTCCACCTAAAGCCTGCCCTCCAGTACTTTCGAGGCCATCTTCATCTTCACGACCGCCGAAGGCGAGTGACGCCGTGGCATCTCGAAAGAGCAAACCAATGCCGAGCGCTGCCGTGACCTCGTCTGTGAGGCCGGTTCCGGATTTTGATGATGCTGACAGCCATGAAGACGACACCAAGTTGGACGAACAAGAGGTTGGAGAAGAGATAGAAGAGGTTGAGGTTGAAGAGCCAGAGATTCCAGCGGAAGGAACTTCGAGCGGAAGCCAAGAGATTCTGCAAGCCCTCAAGAGGTTGACAGATGCCGTGACGACGCTTGCAAATCGCAATCCGCGGTCCCGTAGCCCATTGAGGAGGAGAAAGTCGGCTGGTACATCAGAACCCAACCAGAGGCCAACTAGGTCTAGGAGTCCGATTCGTCCGACCAGATCAACAGTGAAGACAGCTCCTACGATGCCGAAGACTCCACCACCTCCGCCGAAGCCTGTGAGTCCGCGCACTCCTGATCATCCACCACCACCAAATCGTCCGCCGCCCCAGCTCTTGTCCAAGTCCAGGTACGATGAAGATCAACGTCCAGGTTTGGAAGATGAGTTGTGGGTCCTTTTGACCAACGATGGGGTGCCGAAGGTTGACCAGGTGGATCCTGAACTCCTCCATGTTCTGGCCGGTGCAGCTAGGGATTGGAGCAACCGTGACAGGACTTTGTGGTTGGTGAACCGCGATCTGCCGCCCAAGGATCAGCAGTGGCATGGCATCCGCGTGGACATCAAGATCAGGGGTGGAGTTTACACTTCAGCAGTCTCGAAAGCAGGCTGGATGACAAAATGGGGTTGGATCAAGTCGGTCTACGTTCGAAAACGTGAACCTGGAGCAATCTGGGAGCGCATCCAGAATGGAGCGCCTGTAGGAGACATGGCCAATGTCTCAGAGCCGTGGTCCGACGTCATCAGTTTCACTCACCGTGCTTCGCAAGGCTATATGGCGCTGCAGCCGAGAGTGGTTTTGGCCCCAAGGTCCGAGATTCGCTCGTTCGTGCCGCCTACACCCCCAAAGCCTAGGAGACTTAGGGAATCATCCAGGACACCAGACACCGAGGACACAAGAACTCCAGAAGGGTCCATTGCATCTCAAACTGAGCGTCCAGAGTCCGAGTCACGATCACCAACCAGTCCTGCATCCACTGAGTCCGCAAGTTACGAGCCAGTAGCACACATGGCATGGGACCTCGATAGGAAAGAACAGGTTGAGATCAACTTGGAAGATAGCAATGAAACCGATTCGGAAGTCCCTCCAGATCCCAATGCACAGCCAAGTAGTTCAGGAGTCTTGTCCATTCCACTGCAGATTGACTCCAATGAGAGAACCACCATGGGTAAGAAGCATAGGAGGGCAGTCTTGGAGGGCATTGACCGATTGAACCATCAAGATGCTTTGGTCAAATCCAGCATTGGTCTGAAGGATGTCCCAGTTTCAGAGCCTCCAACCTTGGTCATTACTTCGCATCCCCGCATCTTTCAGGAGCTTCAAGCAGCAGATGGTGTTGCAGACGTTTTTGACGTCGGTGTGGGAGCTGAGTACCTCAATCCTGAGGAGAACTCCAAGATTTGGTATGATGTTTTGCAAGACTACAAGAACATCGTCATTGCCATCGAGTATGAACAGAGTACAGATCCTTTGAGACATGGAAAGATTTTGGGTGAAGTAGAATCCCATTGTGACATGAGTGGTAGCCGGTTTTTGCACATTGACGTTGCAACTACCCCGAGATGGGAGAAACACGAATTTCCACAGATTCCCCATATCAACGACCATGACTTGGCATTCACCTGCAATGATCCCAAGTGGACTGAGCTTTTCGAATCGTGGTTTCGAGGGCAGACCATGAATGATGTCTTGTCTTGGCAGTTCGTTGATTGGTTAGGTGAATGGACCAATGATACAACCTTGGATGATGAGATGTCTATTGCATTTGTTGGTGAACTGCAAGAAGAGGCCATGGATGATGAACAGCAGTTCGATGCCATCTGGGATGATGAAGATCGTGCACAAGTGAATCCAGTAGAAGACCTGATCTCAGAAGAGACACTGGTCGATGAAGTGGACATCCCAGGCCTGCCAGCAGATGAAGTCGAACGACGCCGGATGTGGCGCAAGTTGCCTGCACGTGTGAGGATTGGTGTGAGAAGATTGCATAGGCAATTTGGACACGTCCCCAAACAGACGATGATCCATCTCCTTCGTGCAGCAAAGGTTCGAAAGGAATTCATTGATGCTGTCAGGATCCACAGATGCGAAACTTGTGAAGCAACATCCCAGAAGAAGGCCACGCACAAGACAGCATTGCCTAACAACTACTCGTTCAACCACACTGTAGGAATTGATGTGTTTGAAGTTCACGACATTTCAGGTGACAAGTTCCAAGTGTTGAACATGGTTTGTTTGGGTACTACTTTTCAGCTATGTGAGGTTGTTCGTTTTGGTGCTGGTCAACCGTCTTCTGCCGAATGTCTGAAAGCACTGAGGAAGCGTTGGTTCTCATGGTGTGGCCATCCTGTGAACATAGCATGTGACAGAGGTCTGCACAACCGAGGTGTCATGAAGAAGTACATGGATGAACATGGAATCCAAGTGTACCACACCCCTCTGGAAAGTCCGGAGAATCTTGGTCGTGTAGAACGTCATGGAGGCATTGTCAAATCACTGTTCAGGAAGGTTTGCAAAGAGACAAGCGCTATTGGCAGAGAACAGGTTGAGCAGGTACTGCTCGAGGTAGTAGCTACCAAGAACAACTCTAGTAGAGTCGGTTTCTCGCCTAGTCAGTGGGTACTTGGAAAAGGACCCCGATCGGATCCGAGTCCATTGTCTGAAGAACGGTTCGCCGAGCTTGGAGCTATTGAAGCCCGTCACAACCCAGAGAGCATTTTCGCCTTACAGCACATGGCCAGGCAGGAAGCTCAGAAAGCATTTGTTCACCTAGATTGTTCGTCAAGGGTGTCCCGTGCGCTTACTCGCAATGCTTCCAGTCTTCCTCGGGAGTATGCAGTAGGTGATTTAGTGACCTTTCGTCGAGACAATCAAAAGGGGGGCACCACATGGAGTCCCACTAGTCGGGTGATAGGCCATGAAGGTGAAAGGAATTTGTGGTTGTTGTGTGGAAATGTTCCAGTGTTGGTCGCCAATCAAAATGTGAAGATTGCTACGCCGACCGAAGCACTAGCTCATGCTGTTTTGCATGGTGAGCCTGTTTTTCCCGAAAACGTTGTCAAGGAAGGTGTTCAGCAGTCTTTCCTTGATGCACGTGCAGATCCGAGCGAACCCGGATCCCCAATACACATCGAATCTCAAGAAACCGAACCCCAATTTCCGGATGCTGGTTCACTACCCCCTGTTCCAGAAGATGATGAATTAGATGTAGGGATCAGACCGGATTTCTTTGATGAAGACCAATCCGAAGGTGAAGATGCGCTTGAAGAGTTGAGTAGGTCCGCTAGCTCCGTTTCACGTCCGTTCCCTGACACAGGAAATGAGCATAGTCGCAATGTGAGGCCCCGTGTCGCCGAACCGGAGAGTGAACGCGGTACCTCATTGCAACCATCCCGCAGGGAGTCCACGAGTGCTCCACATGCATGGCCTAATGTGTATGATCATTTGAACGACTTGCCAGCTTCTCTTCGAGAACATTTTGAGAGAGCACGCCAGAGAGACGGAGAGCTACCAGAGCAAGATCGAGAAGAAGCACATGCCATGTGGACTAGTTTTCTTGCCCAGACTGAGGATGAAGCAGAGCTAGGTAAGAAGGTTCTAAAGAGCATTCACTATGAATCTGCGCCTCCAGAAGTGCAGAAAGCCCTGCAGGAAACAAGGCAAAAGGAATGGTCCAAATTTGAAGATTTCGGAGCAGTAGTGGCATTGACCCCAGAACAAGCGCAAGAGCTCATTGACGAAGGGCACCAATGCATTCCATCCAAATGGGTGGATGTAGACAAGGCAGAGTACAAGAAGGGGAGAGACCCTGACTACAAGCCCATGTATAAAAGCAGACTAGTTTCGTGCGGGAACTTTGAAATGACAGAGGGTTTGAGGTCAGATAGTCCAACGGCCGATGTCGAGATGCACTGTCTCGTCTGCAGTTGGGCAGCCTGTCATCAGGCCGACATCCATTCAGCTGATATCACCTCGGCGTATTTCCAGGGACGACCATTGGATCGCGTCCTTCTCATGCGTCAGCCAAGAGGAGGTTTGCCAGGTGTAGAACCCAATGTCCTTTTTCTCGCGAGGGTCCCTGTATACGGAATCACGGACTCAGGAAGAGGCTTTTGGTTGCGTTTGGATGCCGATGCACGTAAGAGCGGCCTGAAGGCAAGCCAGTTTTTCCCAGGATTGTACTACCTCCCAGGTGAGCAGGGAGGAGATGC
Organism: Durusdinium trenchii; assembly: GCA_963970005.1. NCBI lineage: Eukaryota > Dinophyceae > Suessiales > Symbiodiniaceae > Durusdinium > Durusdinium trenchii. The sequence goes on from CAXAMN010006335.1 coordinate 432,202, forward strand.
TTGTGCCCTCATGTGCACTCACGTGGACGATTTGCTCTATAGTTTTCTTCCGGAAGGCGAGGAAGTGATGAAGTCTTTTCTTGCCAAGTTCAGTGTCGGCAGTTCAGACACTAATCGCTTTCGATACTGTGGGAAGCAGTTTGTGCGAGGAGATGACAAGGTCATCAAAGTCGACACAACAGATAACACAAGGAAGATTCGTGGAGCAGATGTTGGGTCTAGGCTAGGCAGTGAGCGACTCCAGCAAGAAGACATCACGAAGCTCAGATCGATCACAGGATCGCTCGCCTGGATCTCGAGACAGACCAGGCCTGACCTTGGTTACAGGGTAAGCCGTTTGCAGTCTAGCATTAAAGATGCAACTGTGTCCACGTTGGCAGACGCTAACGCAGTCGTTGTCCTGGCACACAAAGGTCACGATGTGGCATTGTGTTTTCCTGCGGCTCATCTCCAATGGAGTGAAGTTGGTGTGATCACGGTCACAGATGCCTCCTTCTCCAACGAGAAGAACTACAAGTCGCAACAGGGCAGGATCCATTTTCTGGGTGATCTCAAGGAGATCAAGGATGACAAGACGACCACCTATAAGGTGATGCCACTGTCTTTTGGATCCACGACAATTAAGAGAGTCTGCCGCAGCACTCTCCAGGCCGAAACGTATTCCCTCCAGAACGGACTCGAGACAGGTGACAAGCTGAGAGGTGTGATTGCGGAGATCAAGGGCAAGATTCGCAGTTTGAAGACATGGGAAGATGATGCCCGTGAATGCATTCCGCATTTGGCGATGACTGATTGCCGTTCGCTTTCTGACCACCTCAATCAGGAAGTCCTGGCCAAGGTGAGTGACAAGCGCCTTGGTATCGAGTTGCAAGGAATCCATGAGAATTTGTGGCAAGAAGGAAGACCAACATGGATTGCTTTCGAGAATGGAGGAGACAAGTTGATCTGGATTGCCACCAGTACGATGGTGTCGGACTGTTTGACGAAGTCCATGAAGCCAGATCTGCTACTTCGAGTGCTGAAGGAGTGCCACTACACTGTACAGAAGCAGAAGTAGATTTCTCCAATGCCTTAGGAAGACACAAGAGTTTCAATGTATAGCCGTGTGACACCTGTAGAACAGGTTGAGTGTGAATTTGAGGTAGGATCTCATTCTGTTGAGCCAGGTTGTCACACTATGTTGTGTCTGCCGCCGTTTGGCTCCTAGGGCCCTTGAGCTATACCGCGCTCGCTTTCGCAGTGAAAAGAGCGTGTGGACAGTACGATTCCGGTTGCTACCGACACCTCTTATTCATGTCAGGTGTGTCAGGTGTGCATCATGCGCGCGCAGCGCGACCAAACGGGTGTGGTCAGTTGGACCAGAAGTCAGTGGTGCCTGGTTCGCAGACGGTCGATCCATGCCCCCAGGGCCCAGAGGATCTATTGGGACTGGTGATTTTATCGTTTTAAGGGTCAATGTAGGCAAGAATAGACTCAAAACATGGGGATGTAGACTCTTGGATGAAAGAACACCACCTATATGAGCAAGCACTTTTATTTGGTGTTGACTAAAGTAGTCTATGGCATGGTCTATTTGCTTGTCCAACATCAGTATTCGCTGGTAGATGAGACATGGATCCCACGTACACGAGATACTTTTGTTTGATCACACTAAAGTAGGCTGAGCGAGATACTGCGATCTGCTACTAAAGCAGTCTGAACGAGATACTGTGACATGACCTCCTACTCAAGTAGTCTAAGCGAGATAGGGCCCCCACATAATGGATAGTGGGTTTGAGTTTAGCAAAAAACACACGCCGCCGCTCATATGAAAAAGTCTGCATGAGAAGCAAACTGAATGAGCTGAGCTGTTGGTTCTATGACACTAAGTTCCGAAACTGCAAATTGGATTGGCCAAGCAACCCACAGCTGTTCTTTCATATGCCATATATATGCCATTGGCTTTCCCGACTCAAAACGAAGTGGTGGAAAAAGGTTAGTTATAACGGTTAAGCGTGATTTCCTGGGGATCTGAGGGAGTCAGTGATCATATTCAAGTGCAGCACTTTTTGCCCTCCACATGCAGGATGTCTCGCCACTGCAGACCGAACTCTGCCAGGCTTTCTTCGAGTATTTCCTCAAAGCTGGAAATGCCCGGGCGCCATGATTGCCCGAACAGCTATCTTTCCAGGCAGAGTGGACTCTGTGGTTCACAATCAAAAGTCAGGCTTTCCCCTGTGGGGTGGACGTCGATTCGGGAAAGCGTGCTTCAACGAAAGAGTTCTTGATTTGCTGTGTATACTTTCATGGAGAGATCCCCTGGCCCTGGCTGGGTACACTGGTGTGTCTTCCGTGTCTTCCGAACCTTCTTTGGGGTCGTTGCCTGGGAAGTCTCCCTATTTCAATGCACGCCCATTTCTTCAATGACTGTAAAGGTCAGTCTTTCCCTTCATGGATGATACTGAACCCTAAACAAAAAAGAGCTGTCCTCAGTGTAGGCATGCCGCATGTTCGGGATTCCGCATGATTGTTGCTGAGTAGAACAGGTTTTCCAAGAGGCTTTTGACACTGCTCAAAGGAGGAACTGCAGCATTTGACCATCCACAGGGCATGGCATGCATCCCCCAAAAAGGATTGATCAACGACTTAAACATACCAGTACCCTATCCCGCAGGCTGTTTTGGGACAGGCGGTTTCTGGATACCTACATTGTCGCCCGGAAAATCGGTTGGAGGGTGTTGGTACAAGATCTCTTCAACAGAAAGATGTCAAAGGGACCAAGTTCCTCTATACCTGGTTCTGCTTAAGGTGACTATATATTTCCCTATGGGTGACTCCCCTTCTGGGAAATGATCGTTTTATGTTTTGTCTCGAGCGACCGAGTTTATCCTTCCACGCTGAAGAAACACTGACCGCTGAGGCCCGACACTTTGTCCTTGCCAGTGATCCCCAAGGGAGCGAGCCATCAGGCTCGACCCGCGTGGAACGACCCGCGCGCAGTTTAAGACTTCCTCCAATGGGAATCGGCGCAGGTCATTCGGCATCTCAACACGTACGGGCAAGCAAGTGAGGTACAGATAGGTGGATGATAGGCTGATAAGTGGCTGGTCAGGAATGTCTTTTGTCAAATGCACATCCGCAAGATTTGGTGTTTTTCATGTAAGCTTGGGGGTGTACCCTTGGGGTTGGTCATTCACATTTTGGGGCAGCTTCAAACCTAACTATGCCTGCCACCACTTTGGGATAGGCATTGCTGTTTGTATTGTACAGGGATATTGCTTCGCTCTCTTGCCCCCGTCAAGTTGATCGTCTCTAGCGGAGGGATAAAGGAGAATTGCACTCTTGGAGAGCATTTGATTGTTCGACATGTTCGGAATGCTGGATGCTTCGGAAGAATCCAAAGAATATGAAGTTCCTTCCTGAACACATGTAATGTGTATAATCGTTGTTAGTGTTTGTGGACAACAGGTCACTGGCGCGTAGTATGGCATCAACACTTGGCACTTTACTTTCCCTGACAAATAATAAGCGGTTCAAGGATACGTTTCAGATGTGGCAATCAACAGTCATGCTGCAATATCCCAGACTCCATCAGACTGGCATGTCAATGACCCCAGGTCAGCTACCCCAATGTCGGTTGAGCCATGTAGACTCAGGTGGTTGAGCCATGCCATAGCGCCGTCAGTCCATCAATCTTCCAGTAGCGTCCTCTTGTTCCGTTCGTAGGACACCGGCCAGGAGAGCTACGCTACGCTACTCGTTCGCTCGCTTCGCGTCCGTTCGGCTCGCCCGTTCGGTCCGCGTCCGTTCGGTGAGCGTCCTCTTGTTCACCGTGGGTCGTGTTTGGGATGTTGGTCGATGTCGTCTGGACCGTTGGGACCGGGCGGGTTGGGTGGCAGGATCGACCGTGGGATCTAAGTGGAGATCGATCTGGGTCGTAATAGCATGAATTTATCATTGTCCACTTGGTCACTTGGCCTCATCACGGTGGGCCTGCTGACTTGGGTCCACATTTGCATGGCAAGTACGTGCCCAGCTTCAGACAGCATTGGACCAACCGGGCCAAGCATGTGGAAAACGCCAGTGCTACGGCAGGAAATCCCAGTTATATTGTCCCCCACAGTATCTCAGGGCTCCAACGACATCCTGAGAAGGTGGTTAGGGTGGATTTTGTTGGGTCTAACCACCTTTTGAGGATATGGTTGGAGCGGTTGGAGCCCTAAATTATAAAATGTCGGAATTTCAGGATATATACAGACACATCACCCGTTTTATTCGTGTGGCGAGAGATCGTACAGTACACCTGTGACATCGGCAAAAAGAAGATGTACACTCCGACTCACTAACATGGAAGTGGAAAACCCCCTGTCTTCCAAGGGACCACTTTCCACTTCCATGTTAGTGAGTCAGAGTGTAGGTTGATCGCCAGGCTTGTTTCCTCGCCAGTGACATCTGACATCATGCTTGCAGGTGAGAAATCGTGTGTTTCTGTGACATGATATGTGGCCTGACTTCGGACCTTGGCAGATGACCTTCGCCGGACTCCGCAGATGTGCCTTTTGTTCGGTGCCAGGCCTTCAGCCCTGGCCCTCAGTGGATGGGAGATGGGGCGCGACTGGAAAGAAAAAGACCCGACCAACGACTTAGACGGAACGGGACGGGACTGGAGCAAGGCGTGGGGATGGACACCTGCGTTTTGGGTGGTGGCTTTGCGATGTTTTAAGGGTGAATGTATAACGGGTCAATATTCCGGTCCCAGGATTATGGAATGATTTCTTCTACAATCTCTAGACCCTGGTTTGGCCATGGCACAGGGGGGGTAGCCAGACCTTTGAGCAGGTCATCTTCACAAATAACAACATATGATTTTCTTTACAGCCGGCGGGGCAGGGTTTGTGTGTCTCTCTTCTCCCCATGTATCCCTGCTGAATCAACGATGAATGGCATGGACTCCCGTTTGGCGGAATGAATGACATCGACGGCAACTACGGCAATGACACGACCGCAGCGACATTGATCGAGGCCCGGATGCCTCTCCGGCGGGCTCCAACATGCTGCTCAATCCGCGCTCGCGTTCCTTCCAGGGCCTCTCTCCCGGGCATCTCGGCGGGCTTTTTTCGGTGGTCCGGCACAACAGCAAACATCTGATAGTTCTCCTTGGGGTCGTTGTGCTTTGGGCAGGCCAAACGTTTCACTGAGATCCTTCACTCCCTAATAAACAAAGACGAAAGCCTTTAGATTGATGGAACGGTGTGGGCTAACTGGGGACTGTATGTGGTGGGTAGGAGGTGATTTTAGGTCGGATCAGTCGGATCTAAGCGTGCGGACCTTCTCGGCTGGCCGGCTTGCATGTGTTGGGAGATTGATAAAAGTTCTTTAAGGGGAATGTGTTGGACCATCCAAGAAACATATATTAAACTGTTTGATTTTTGCTCTTGCCTTGGTCATTGGGATGACTAGAGCTATAGTAACATGAGGAGTCGTGTGTACTCCGCCAACTGCCCCCCAAATTCCCCAAAATTCAACGACTGCATGCTTGTACATGCTGGGCAATGGGAACATGTTCCTTTCAAACACATGCAGCACATGCAAGTTTGTTTGTTATTCTCCCTGGATCCTGGTTGGAGTCTTGTGCCTGCGCCAGGCGCCTGGCACAGACACGTTGAAACTAAACCCCAGCACTGGCAAAGAATATCATCGAACCATATAGAACCCAATAATATCCATCAAAACCGAACCCCCCTAACATCCCCCAACTCTTGAAAGTTCGTCAGCCTCCCAACGGACGGACGAACCCAAAGCGAGAAGATCCGCGCCCACCGTCCGCGCGCGTCGTGGCGCCGCAGCCGTGAGGCACAGCAAAGACCCCTCCCCGGTGAAGGTGCGATCTCGATCGGAGTCGTCACTGGGAAGCGCAGTCTACAATGCTACAATGCTACTTGTAGGAGGTCATAGGAGGTTGGTCCTGTAAGCTGTAAAAGAACTTAACGCATGAATCACCACCAAGCTTTAACTATTTTATATCTGTATAACTATATAGTCATATAAGCTTGTGGCAATTGGATGACCTCCTGATGAGATGGTTTGCCAGCAAGTTGGTATACACAAGAACGGAGTTTTGCTGATTGCATGTGATTCCAATGATGCCACTCATCCAACAGCATTCTCCTTCAGGGATGTGGACGTTTCATTAGTGGTTGGAATGCATGATAATGCATGGTATGCTTTTCCAAGAATCATCAGTATGCTGGGGTACTTTTTGTTGCCTCAAAGCATGTGGAACTTGTTGAGAGTCTAGCCAAAATCTCGTGGAAACTGCCGTTGCGGCAGTACGATTGCTCGAAATAGTGTGTGTGATGTTATTGAATTAAGCTTCACAACATAGTGTGTATGCTGTATATGCACATACATTTATATTGATGGTACATGTCAAAATATGTCAATAGTGTGTGTGTGTGTGTGATTCTGCCGTGCCCCAGGCGGTCCATCCCGAGGTCGAGACTGAAGAGCACGTCCAGCAGGAGGGGGGCGAAAGGCGGAACAGGCAGTACAAGGATATTCTTAATTCCCCACCTGTCAGGTGAGGGTTGCTAGATTTTATGTCGGTTGCCGTCCTCCTTCTCCTCCTACTCCTCCTCCTCCTCCGCGTCGTCCTCAACCGCCAGCTCCGGATGGCTGTGTCTCCCGCCGGACCTCAACCGCAAGTGCAGGATGGCAGTGTTCCCTGCCGGACCTCAAACCGCGAGTTCCGCTTGGCAGTGCTCCCCGCTGCACGAAAGGTTGAGAAAACACCGAATGATATGTTTGAACATGTCTGATTTTCAAATATTTTCACAACATATAAAGATGAATCCTGCATGTCTGGATCCAGAATTCCTTTTCTGGTCTCCCTGTCCTAGTTCTTGTCCTGTCGCCTCATAGGGCCACCTCCACCTCCAAAGCTTGCATGTTTTGCTGTTCAGAAGACTTCGCTTCGCGTGACGTCCAGTGTCACCGCGCGCCACACTGAGCACGCCGAACCCGCCGAACCCCCCGTAGCAAATCCGCATGGAGAATCTGCCAAATGTGCACCGGACGCTCGAGGACTCCCAAGAGGACTCCCCCTTGGACAATGCCTTGCGTCCGGGTTCTCAGTGGGGAAACTTCAGCTGCCCCATGGGGCATCATGAGGGCCAACAAACATCATCGGCAGTTGATTTCGAGCTGCAAAGGTGGCGGTGGTTTCCCGGAGTCTCTTCACATCCCTTCACTTTTTGTTTTCTTCAGGTTTGAAGTCTTATTGTCATGTACGATTATACACATCAGTAGTGGGCCAAGGGGGCACTAGTGGGGGCACTATATGCCAGCCATCCATTGCAGCCTGCTTGGGTTGAGTGTTGAAGGAACGATTGACATTATATGTTTGTTTTCTGGCTTTATGGCTTTGCATAGTTCACATCCAGAAGCGCAAGAGCTGATTGGCCCAGAGTTTTGAAGTATTCTGGATGAACTATGAGTCGTGGGTGACTGTTTTGGCGACGGTCGGTGGCGAGAGCTAGTGAAGAAGGTAGACAAGAAAAAAGGAAAACTTGTTTCTAGTGGTAATGGCCTCCAAGCTAGTAGTAATGGCCTCCATTCCTGTAGTAATGGCATCCGACCTAGTAGTAATGGCATCCTACCTAGTAGT
>CAXAMN010006335.1:439856-587586 GCA_963970005.1 Durusdinium trenchii
TACTGATGGCCTCCAACCTAGTAGTAATGGCCTCCAACCCAGTAGTATTGGCCCTCCAACCCCAACCTAGTAGTCATGGCCTCCAAGCTAGTAGTAGTGGCCTCCAACCTAGTAGTGATGGCCTCCAACCTAGTAGTAATGGCATCCCACCTAGTAGCAATGGCCTTCAACCTAGTAGTAATGGCCTCCAACCTAGTAGCAATGGCCTCCAACGTAGTAATAGTGGCCTCCAACCTAGTAGTGATGGCCTCCAACCTAGTAGCGATGACCTCATGACCTCCAAAAAAGTATACTGTGATTGTTTTTGGGTTGTATCGTGGGAGCTGGTTAAGGTTGTCGCTTTGGAAGCCAAGAGATGTACAATAAACAATACCCTCTGGAAAATTCTGCAAAGGCCGTGAAATCCAAGTACCAAACAGGTGGTGAACTCCACTTTGATTCTTTCAGGGAGTGTAGATTCAACCGCACGGAACGCCGCCACCTTTCCGTGCAGGGAAGGCTCGTCGAGCACATGCTTTTGGCAGCACCTTGGATGACGGAATTGGGCATTGCCCTTTTGCAAAGCTGGAGCCAGGCAGTGGTTGAGAACCCAAGGGTCCGTAGTGCTCAGGTAATACCTAAGCCTATAACCCATAAGTCAGTGGTTGATGCCAGGTGCAAGGATCTTTTCCAACCTAAAGCAAACGCCAAAAGGGACAAAAAACAACATCATGTGTCTTCAGAAGCAATGATAATTCATGACAATAACAACGTTTCCATTGGCTGCCAGTTTGAGAGTGTGCTTGATAGTAAACGAGTTACCACACAAGAAACCCTCTCACCTTAGCTCCAGGCTTCTATCATTTTGATGACAGCATGTTTGTGAAAACCTCAGTCGCGTTTGAGAAAACGTTTGCCACAAAGCTCTAAGGCCGTGCCAAAACTTGAAGTGTTTCCCACACTTTTAGATGCCAATGCCAAAGGTCTTCTTGCTGGTTTCACTCACTTCCACTTTGCGCTGACGTGGCCACCAGAAGCTGTTGAGGCCAAGAAGCTGTCGAGGCAGAGCCCACGGAGGAGTTTTTGTGGGGGAGAAGGAATGAGTCGATCTCGGTTCCAAAAAAGAAGTGGAATGTGGTCGCTTCAGTCGCTTCTAAGAAGACAGGTTCGCTAAAGGTATGTCGCTTCAGTCGCTTCCAAGTCAAATTTATGGTCGCTTGAGAAGGCATGTTTTGCATTACAAAGTGGGAATTCTGTTCAATGATTTGTCTTCAGATGGATCCAACAAGTGCTGCGTTCCTGGGCAAAATAAAGGGGGATGGCATAAATAATGGGCATTCGTTTGTTCACGGGGTCACCCAACATCACCACGGATAATGGCCTCCCTAAAGAGAAATACACCCGGGAAGAGACCTACATGGAACCTGTTGGCATGGACCAGACTGGAAGACGATTTTCCTCTACAACCCGACGTGGTTTTCAGGTTCTAAGTGGGTCTCTGGAACCAGGGTGCAGTGTGTCTTTTTTGAAGCTCCCCACCGCCAGGCACTGGCAAATAACCCGACGGTGATGCTTTTTGATGTGCGTCGAAGCTCTGTACGATCGCCAGGACCTGCAGGAAGATTCTTCTCCCATCGGCAGTGCCTTGCGTCGGGGCGCTGGCAATCGCGTTCGAAGTCGGGCGGTTTGCTGTTCGAAGTCGACCGTTTGCATCACATGGTTCGAAGCAGCCAATTGGGGCAGCGGCTCGGCTCAGGAAAACAGGTTTTGTAAAGGTGTGACACAAAAACATCGCAAAACTTGAGGGTGTCAGCACCACCCAAAGGGTTGATATTGGAAACTACTTGTAGATAGAGGGGGTCTATAAACCAACCTGTGGGTGGTGCTGCTGGTAGTGTGTTGTTCCTTTTGTTCACGGGAACGGAGCTGAGAGAATTGAGGCACTGCGTTAGACTATATCCGTTGTTCCTAGCATCACAACTCGGGCAATTGAAATGAACACGCGGTCTCTGGAAGATCGAATGTGCAGAATACTTACTCTGTCTAAAGTTGTTCAATGCCATTCTTCTTGATATGTTTCTTCCAACTGCTGGAACGTTCTCCCTTTTCATCAACAAAACAACCAACACGTATAAATATGTTTGCATAGTTGGAAGATGGGACAAACGAATGCATTGCCGTGCGGAATTGGTCCTTCATCGTGTGGATCTCCGAGGTTTTGGATCAAGTCTCCAGTGGAGTAGATATTGATCTGGAAGACATTGCGTTCTTTGATTTGTAAATAGAGTAGCTATTGCCATGAAGGTGTCATTTCGGCAGCTGAATGGTGAAGCCATAGTTCTTGAGGTCATGCCAGGCACAACAGGTCGCGAACTGAAGGAGCGGGTCAAAGAGTGTCAGCATTGGGAGGATGAGCTCACACGCAAAATTACCAAGGTAGACATTGTCGTGGGGGCGGGCAGATTGTTGGCGAATCATGAGACAGCTGCAGACGCAGGCCTTTCGCCCGAATTAGAAGTGACTGTAGTTTTGCGACAAAACACAGTGACCTGCTCCCACCAACGTGAGATTGCACGACAGATGTGCCGCGAGGATGACTTCGGATCTCCAGTTGCGGTTCAAATCCCAAGCGGTGCAACTGAAATTGTTCACCAGGCCTTCAGAGGCTGCAGCTCGTTGGAAAGTGTGACCATCCCGGGCTCAGTGACCCAGATTGGAATTGCAGCCTTTCGAGGCTGCTGCTCGTTGGCAAGTGTGACCATCCCGGACTCAGTGACCCAGATTTGGAATGACGCCTTTTATGACTGCAGCTCCTTGGTAAGCGTGACAATCTCCAACTCAGCGACCCAGATTGGGAGTGATGCCTTTAGAGGTTGCATATCGTTGGCAAGTGTGATCATCCCGGACTCAGTGACCCAGATTGGGGGTAAGGCCTTTAGTGGCTGCAGCTCGCTGGCTTGTGTGACCATCCCGGACTCAGTGACCCAGATTTGGAATGACGCCTTTAGAGACTGCAGCTCCTTGGTAAGCGTGACAATCTCCAACTCAGCGACCCAGATTGGGAGTGATGCCTTTAGAGGTTGCATGTCGTTGGCAAGTGTGACTATTCCCAACTGAACCAGATTGCGATTCGGTCGCATGTCTTTGTAGGATGCAATGCTTTGACTTCGGTAGTGCCAGTCACTCTGACCAGGGTGGCGTTTTAACGCCTTGACGCGTTGCAAAAGCTGCACAAGGATTCAAGCCACCGAGTGCGAATGTCAAAATGCGAGTACAGCTGATTTCCGAACCGCCTTTGTGTGTCTTCTTAGACTCTTCTTCCTCTGTTTGGTGGCAAGATGGGAGGATGCCAGTGGCCGCCAGTGTACTGTACATGTACACTTTGAACATCTTTGAACCAAGTTTGAGTGACGGAAAGCGACCGACCGACCTTTCTCTTTCTCTACATTTGGGGTCACCATGTGGTCACCCACTATCTCCAGGCCCTGCACCGGGCTGCACCCTTGACGATTCGATTCACTTGGATGGCTCTGAACTTGGCCCTCCCAGGTTTTGGTGTTTTGGTCCACAGAGCAAACCACCTTTAAGTTGCACACAAAGGATCATGACTCCCGTGGCATTCTGTGGAACTGTCGTGAGTTTCGCAGGCACTGGTCGTGAAGAAAGCGACGGTCCGGGGGGGCGCTATGGTTTGTATCCTGGGAGCTGGTGACGGACCTACCTACCTTCCTTTTTCTCTACATTTTGGGGCCCACCGTGTCACAGTCGCCTGCGTGCCCGCACCCACTGACCGCAAGACTTGTAACATGACCACTCTACAGGGGCCAGCCTGCACCGGGCTGCATCATGACACAGGGACTTGATTCACTTGGGTTGGGTGGCTCTGAACTTGGCCCTCCCACGTTTCATAGATCATATTAACTCGAGATCATATTTACATCATTAGCTTGCAATCGCTTGCACATGTTACAGATGATGGAGATCAGTTTAGAGATCATTCCAGAGCCACTGCCTATGTATATGAATATGCTTGGTCACTGGTCCACAGAAAAATAAAACAAAACACTTTTAAGTCGCACACAAAGGTGCGTGGCATGTTCATTTAGAATGATCACCCCCCAGTTCTTTTCCGCGGCTCAGGGTCCTTTTTCAGGCGTCCTGGAACGATGAAGGAAGCGAGCAGCGGCTCCCCGACCCGCTTCCACCCACCGATTGGCTTCCCTCAACTTGAGAGCATTGGTCAAAACATCTAAAACCTGAGAGGTGAAACCTGAATAGGGCAGCAACCCCTGTGCTGCCAAGCTTTGTGTGAAAGTATCGTGAAAGTATGGTGCTGTCGTCTGGCGTGAAATGTGGGCAGTTTACAGGGATTCTGTGGTTGACAGCGGTCTTCAGCAGAAGTCCATGAGTTGTAAGTCATGTTTCACACTCAGGACTGGGTGGTTTCTCGGCGTGCCGAAGTGGGCAGATACTGGTTTTGAAATTTGGACAGACGAAGGCGTGTCTGCCTGGTGGTGCATACCCAGACGCTTCCCAAGTGGGCGGATACTAGTGATGATATCATCTTGGGGAACTTTCAATTAACAGACAAACGCCAATAGTTGGCCATGAGCATGTTCACGGAAAGCCGCCGGATTCCGCGCAGGGAAGGCTCGTCGAGCACATGCCTATGGCACCTTGGATGGGGGAATTGGGCATTGCCCTTTTGCACGGGCGGTGGGGTAGTTGAGAACCCAAGGGTCCGTTGGTAGTATGGTATGTACCTACTGTAAGTCAATTCTATGTTTCCTTCAGCTTATTTGCAGGGCTTCTGACGCAGCCGTTCTATTATATTTGTGTGTTTTTCAGTGTGAACCGGTCGCCGTTTGGTTGGAACGATCGGTTCACAGACCCGGTCGCCGTTTGGTCCGACCGCCTGGGCGCGGCTCGGGTCGAACCGGGTCGGATTGGCTGCAGTTGTTGCACTAATGCGACAAGCACCCCAAAGCATCGAAGACCCGGTCAGTCTTCTATATATCTTTAAACATGTGTGACCGTAGCTGAACGCCTGGATTTGGGTGCCCCTGGTGTGTGGTCAACGTTGTTTTCTGCAGAACGCCCACCGAAACGACGAATCACTGGAGAGGTGTCTTCCTCAAGTCAGAGGCGAAAGTAAATTTGCACCCTTGCTGAGAGTGGACTTACTAGAAAAAAACAATAATTTCTGGAGAGCCTGAAAGAACAAGGTTGAAAAGCAGCGTGGTAGATGCGATCGCGGCCCCAACTCTGGACAATTGGCGGAAACTAAGCATATCATATGAATCATATAGCGTTGTTTGCGAAGCACGCCTTTAAGGAACATGAACATGGAAGCAGGGAACCAGTTGTGCTACAGCCTTGTTCAGTCAGTAGTGGTGTCAATGTATCAACATAGCAATATTATGCAATATTGATTATTTGCCAAGAAGATCCAAGAAGTGTCTTCTGGTCGGCACCGGGTCTTTGGAAGTTGAGTGACGAACCGGCTGAGAAAGCAGGGTTGTTGCACATGACCCTTGTAGGACACCTTTGTATAATACCTTAAACCTGACTTGGTGTTCGGCCAGATTCGGGCAATTGTTTCGGAAATATAGCCACTATGGACGCATGAACAGAATTTAGGAACCATACAGTACCGGCCACAGACACTTGATGCTAAAATATGCTAAATATCCAAAAAAGAAGGTTTGTACCCAATTGTTTGAGAACATTGCTGGCTTAATCCTCAATTGATGCATGATCAATAGTACCAATGGCTACGTCTTTGCCCAATTGCGGCTGGCAGCTAGGCCGCCTGGCACAGTTTCAGCATCGCTCGGCCCTGGCATCGCTGTGCCAACATGTCCTTTTGACCAATTGTCATAGGTATGAGCTCACAGAACTAACACATCTCCTGTGGACTCCTTGACATCGTTCTGGCTCTTTGGTATGAACTCACGGAAATCAACGATGTTCCTTGTGGACTCATGTTTAGCACCATATGGTCACTCCTTTGCTCACTTTCTGTCATACCAAAGACCCAGACCTGACATGGCGCGAACGTGCCGGTGGTCGTTGAGGCCAGGAAGGTGAAGAGATGGAAGCTGAGGAGCCCATGGAGGACGTTTTTTGCGTTTTTCGAAGGATGGCAGATGATTCATCCCATTGGCAGAGGCGTTTTCCGGGGATGAACTGTGTTGTTTTTTCTCCCAAAAGGGATCCAAGAGGTGCTAAATGGTTGGTGGTGACTCAACACTTGTTCAGAAACTCAAGAATCAATTATGAGCTTAGATTAGCTAAGCCCTATAGGGATCCAAGTACCTTCTCAGAAAGTGTTTGGGGTGGGTTTGGAGGGATCCAAGTGCCTTCTGAGAAGGTACCTGGGTCCCTAGAGAAGACAAACTAGGGTTGCGGCCATTGTCATCCTGTACTCAAGTGACTCAAAACCGCACCAACTCCAAACATGGGCATGTCGGTCTCCCGTGTCGCAGCTAGAAATGGTGGACCCGCACGAAAGTTCTTGGCGAGGAGGATACCATGTTTAACGGGATGTTTAAGCAGTGCCTGAAATCTGTGTTGGTGTCCGTTGATGGTTGGTGGAACAGCTGGTTGATGTCACTGAGAGGCTAGTGAGTCATAGCGCGCTAGTGTGTACCAAGGCCACAGGGTTTGTGTGTTGAGTGGACGATCTAAAGCTGGTTGGTGTTTTGTGCGTTCCGTTGTTCAATTTGTTCGATTGCTTCCGATTTACTATAATTTGCGCATACGAGGGTTTTGCACAGCATGGTGTTTCGAGATACATCACATCCTCCTCTGTTTTGTTGAGCCTACATGTATGAGCATATTTGGGAGCATAAAGATCGACACGGATAAACTCGGGTACCCCAACAGAAATGGAATAATCCAGCTGGCCCAGCTTAAAAGCATTAAGAAGAAACCACCCGCAGACGCACAAACCCTTTTCCAACCGCAGCAAACAATAGCATTGTCCTATCAGAAGAGGGGTCAGATTGAATCAAATGTGTTTGTTCTTTTCATTTATGTTTTCCCAGTTTTGTTGGTGTGCGACCCACAACAAACGCAAGGACTCTTCACCCTTGGGCAGCTCATTGCGTTGAGACCTTATCACGGCTGCGGTGCTCGTCATACCTCGAACTGAAAACGGAGCAGCCCAAACAGGATCTAAACAGGGAACAACGGATCCGTTTGAGCCAGTTGGCATGACCAGGGGATGCTTTTTGTGATATGTTTTTTTGGGAGTTCTCTTGGAACAGGGACGATTCTCAATGAATCCTTTTATTCCCCTAAAAACACTCAACTCAACCATATATGATCTCCCTGTCAATATCCTCTATGAAATCACAGGGGTCAACCCCTCCTTAAAAAAGGGTTTCTTGGCCCCTCACTGGGGGGTGGGTCCTTGATTTTATAGAGAAAACTTGCTGGGAATGGTGCCATTTCCTGCCAAGTGCCCCCGGGCTGTCCCCAGATAGCAGATTGTGTCAATTTGGTTGCCCACTGTGTTTGTTTGGCCGGCCATGCATAGGTGTAAATGGGTTTATGGTGCTTGATGGCGCTTGGTTTGTGACGTGAGGGTTTGTGATTTTATAGAATTACACTTTAGGTGAGGTACCTGCATTTTATGTGCAATAGGGGGTGGGTCCCACCATGTTATATCTATATCAAATGGGTGGCTGGACCCCCACACCTGAATTGACACGCAGATCATATATGCTACCATATTGGCCTGACATCCCGTGCCTTGCCGGTTCATGTCCTATGCACCCAGAAACCTACCCCGTGGCCCGCTGAGGTGCCGTGCGCCGTGCTCGTGCCTTTGCCGGCGCGGGGCTGCATCCGGTGGTGTTGACGGGCAGGAGGTGGTGCTGATCGCAGCCAGCCTGGCTGTGAGTGGTTTTTGTGGTTCAATCCCCAAATCATCGCGAATTAAGCCTATGGCCAAGCCTATGGCCTATGCTGCTTTGAAGGTGAATCAGATGCTGCGTTTCTCATCATCCTAGAATTCTAGCTGAAAGTAAATCTTGGATTGTTTCCACCCAACTCATTCCATGTCTCCGCATTTCCAGCCAAAACGTGCTATTGTTACGTTCTCATTTAGGTTTATAATTGAGCACACATATTTTCACCAGCTCCGTGCGTCATTTCCCTCAATGTCTCTTGTTTATGTTCTTTGCACAGAGCTTAGCTCCTGGATGTTGAGCTGTTGTTCATGCGGTTGACTGTGTGTTCGACTACAGTACCGCGAATGCAGGCTTTGTCATTCCAGCAAAAAATCATCATGGCAAAATGCAAGTTCGTGAAAGTTGCTCATTTGGCACAGAACATGGGAAAGTTGTCAGAGCAGAAGGAGCAGCCAAGAGAAGTCAAGGATTCAATAACCTTTGATGCTCTTAAATGCAACGCAGTTCCGGCAGGAGATGTGCGTGTCTTGATGAGATCCTTTTCGGGGGATAAGGAAGTACGCTTCTGACTTGTGATGCTGAAGAGGCTTGCTCGCCCGGCGAAACACTAGGAGCTCAAACGGCCGCTCTTCGCCACCGACCGTAAGAACGACGGTACGACGGACGCACCGCTTCGTGCGCCTTCGCCGTCGCATCGTCCGCTTCAGCTCTTTCACCGGACAGCGGACCTGCGGAGTTCCTCAAACGGTCGTGACCAGAAAAGGTCTTGACCTGTGGGGTGGTAGACTGGCCTTCTCCGGTTGTAGACTGTGTTTTGTGCAAGAGCTTGCCTCGATGTCACACCTGTTTCAGGAATGACATGCAAACATGTAGGTCGTCGTCGCACGGACCTCCAAAAGCAAAGGGTCGCTTGCCTCTGTCCGTGCACGTTCTGCCGGGGTCCCTTGAGAATCTTGAGAACTTGTTTGGAGTTTGGACAACCATACCTCAGCTGAGCGGACCTGTTCTCAGGGGCGTACGTTTGTTGCATGCATCCTCAATGAGCTCGTTTGCCTCTCAGAGTCTCATGCATCTCACGACATATTGGATTTAAGGACATCACTCAACAAAAAACGATATCTGTATATAGACAGTTGATGAATTCCCCCAGCCCTGGAGATGCATGACCATCCAGGTAGTTTTTTTCTTCGTCACTTCGCATAACATTACCTTGCCATTAAAGATACTTAAACTAATTTGAAAGAGCTTCACTCATCTACATCATCTATCACTGTTTCTCACTGTATCACTTTCCCCCGTAAAGAAGCCGGATGCACCTCAAAGCTCCTCACTATGCCAGACGCCTCACATACGCCTCGCCTGATGCGTTGTCGGTCGTGTGGCCAGGCCATTCATCGGAGCCTCCTGCAGAGGAGATGTACAGCGCCGAGGCGGCGGCGCAAAATTGCGGCGTTGCTTTGTTCAGCTTTGATGGATCTACCATCTATCAGCTATCATATTATGCTATCATGTTTATCATCTATCATGTAGCAATTGCCTACACTTCCAGCCGCCCCCCACGAGCTTCGATGTTTGCTGTGGTTTCGAGACCATTCGCCCACCTGGTTGCGCGTCCACTGCTATCTCCTTGGTTTGTCGCCTATAGTTTAATTCACTGGTGATTGCAGGCAAACGAAACACCATTGTTGTTGCTATGTGGTTTCTTAGTGCGCTATTGGATTTCCAGTGACTCTTCCTACAATAGCTTAACAAGAGTTTGACCCTCTAGATAGGCTTTCCACTTTTCTGGGTTTCTCAGTAGAGGCATGGCACCTCAGTCAGAAGTGTCCAAAGCCTTTCTGCTGTGCTTTGTGAGCTGAGGACCCCAATTCCGCATTGGCAGGGCACATTCTTTGGAGACCAAACCAGAGACTGGTCACCCGTTTTTGAGGATGACTTTGGAACACCTGCCCAACAGTAGGTCAAGGACCAGCTCATTCTACTGGACTGGAGTCGTACAACAACACACAAGCACCCTACTCAATGAGCTTTCAGGACCTGGATGACAGTCTCCTTCCATTGACTTATTTCCCCACCGCGAAGCTCGCCGATCGACCTCAGGCCGATCACTCCCCACTGGCCAGCGCCTTACGTCGATTTGGCATGTCGAGAGCGTTGGCGCGTGACGGGCCCGTCGGCCCGATGGCTCGGGGCGACGATGCGCGCGTCAGCCCGACTGCGGGGCCAAAGAGTCGTCACCCCTCTCACCGGTCGTCCGGTGAGGATTCTCGTGTCTTCAAAACATTAAGAGACCTTAAAGCCTTCTTAGTTTCAATTAATATGGTTTGACAATTCCCGTGTTCTACAGGCCAGATCCAAAGATCTATTTAGATCCCGCGTCTTTCTTTGGAGCAGGTCTCTAGACCAGCAGTCCACTGCTGAACAGTTTTCTTTGTGAAACCGGCCACCAACGAGTGGAAGGATTGGTGCTCAGTCTGCTGAGTTTGGACCATTTGTGGTGTGAAAAATACTTGGGGAAAAGGAGCTCTGATGTTGCTGAATCTGGATAGAACATCGAACAATCCTAAGCCGCCAGGGAAATGAGGCTTGTTACAAGGCAACTCATGATGACAAAACATTTAGTGTAGAAGGTTCAGTGTCACAGGATTTGTACAATGCACACCGTTCGTTCCATGTTTATGAGCTTCCGACCATGTGAGCCCTTGTGGCCCTCAATCTTATTTCAACTTTGCACAAAGGCAGTGGACACATTGGATGAAGTGGAAGTGGAATCTTTAGATTAAATGCAACCTTGGTTTGTGATTTGTCAGTTTTCCTTTCGCAAACATACTACGTACTCGCTTGTCCAACCATCATCACTCAAAGTGGTCTCATTGCGAAACGCTAACAGCTTGATTAAGCCCTCCGGGTCCAGTCTGACAGCAAAACCTGTGTCCTTTACCTCATTCCTGGAAGAGCAAAGACATCATTGATAATATGATGTTTATGCATGTCCCCCGCTCCTTTGAGCACATGTTGGATGTATATTGGTTTTGCCTATTCTTCTTTGTTCATCACACTGCATGCATGTAACATAATTCGACAAAGAGGAGAAGATCTGGGGGCCTTTCCAACGGCATCATGCTTGGTGTGTCTCATCATGACTCGACGTGTCGTTTGGACATGTCGCGTGGGCCAGGCGCCATTCGTCGAGCACGCGCCTTTGGAGGTCGGGTGTTGGGTTGTTGGTTGTTGGGGCGGCGGGAGCCATGTGCCAGGCTTTGAGGAAGAAATAGCCATATTGATCCATATGGCCCATCATATGGCCATCATAGCCAACACCAAGCAAGAATGTGAATCAACACCTGGAGCACTAAACCCTGCTAGGTTGAACACGTTTTTGTAGGCCATTCGGCCATTCGGTTCATGTTCTGTGATCAACCAGGGTCTCCATATGCCGCCCTCAAAAGGAACTCAACCGCCCCAACTGATCGGTAAACGTGCCAGTCCCATTTGGTCATGTTTGAGTGATGTGTGGATACTGGAATCTATGGAACGGAAACCCCCAATGTTGTCTTCCACGCCCCTGAAACATTGACCAAATGCGTAACATGTATGTTTATGTCTACAGGTTTGGAATCCATGGGACTGGAATCGATGCCTACCATGACCCCAGCTCAACCGCCCCTGTGTGTGGTGTTTGGGTATTTTTTGAGTAGTACGTCCTACGAGTGGTTCGTTTCTTTCCCACCGGCCGGGAGCTTTGGGCACAAAAGCTGACCGGAGGACCGTACCCTGGGGCTCCTGGCCGCCACCCTCCGTTTCGGTGGTATTCGGGTGGGTTTTTGCGGTCTAACCAACTGAGGATATGGGACAGGAGCCCAAACGGGGTGGACATTCCGGTTTTCATGGTGAATGTGAGACCTGACGAGTAGACTCGACGTGAGGCGTTCCATCTGTTCAGGGCGGTGACTCCGTGCTAGTACTAAGCACAGGCTCTAGAGAAAGGAGGGTGAAGGCCCAAGCACCCGTTCTTCCTCTCATTCTTTCAGTCTACTTTGCTCATTTTTGGTCCCTCACACTTCGCTTACTTCTAGTACTAAGCACCACTACCGGTCCGAAGGCCGTTTTCTGGTCTTCCCCATGGAGGATGGACCTGTCTGGGACTGCCCAGATTTTGCCGATCAGTGAATCAGTGTTTTGGGGGGTGAAGGTAGGTAGATTCCAGTCTTTTGCTGGGTGGATCTGTGTGGTAGTTTATCTCTATATATGTTTCAACCTCTACTTGGGACATCTTGGGACGGTGGGTCACCCGGTCTACTTGTGTTTGTTTTGACACCACCAACCGTACGCAGGGTGTGGGCGTCGTCCATGGCGTCGTCCATGGCGTCAGGCGACGTCGCGGCAGTTCGAGCGCAGCTGGACACCAATGAGCCGTTTGAGGCGAAAGCGCCGTTTGAGTTTCGGTGTACTGACGACGTCAGTGGGTTGCAGCATGGTCCAAAATCACTGTATCTACTCTATGGGACTCCATGGCAGGTATTAGGTAGGTTGGCAATGCCTGGTACGTCATGCTGTGCAATTTGTTTGGTGTGTCATGTTAATTTGGAAAGGCTGATAGAGGCCAACGACTTACAGCAAGCAGCGAGGACTGTGAGGATACATCATTCCATGATCCACCTCAAAAAGTCCTTGTGCTTGTAATTCAATAACTCCACGTATGGAATCTATGCCTACAGTGACATATGTTCAACCGTCCAAACTCATCGGTACATGTACCAGTCCCAGATCTGTCGTGTTGGCGTCAGTACAAGCTCAGCTCACTGATCAGATTACTTTATCCCCAGACACTCCATGTATAGAATATATGATATGTCATATATGGCATGATATATAGATAAGCCATGTATGCCATATATTATATATGCCATATATGTATATCAGTATATCCCAGACACTCCTGCATTGACCCATATATGGCATACATGGAGTGTGTGGGTCTACCCAGAGGCCCTAACTCTCAGCGCCTCGACCGTGGTCTTTGAGACGGCCCGGTCTCGTGAGGGCAAGCAACGGCACACACTGCAACACCAACCGGAACACTTCCCACCCAGCCCTGAGATGGTAGTCCGGTTGGTCTTGTGTTTTGATTCCAGATGACATTTACTTCCAACAGCACACAAGACAAGTTCAGCATGTGGGTCTGGAATTTAATGGGGAGACCTCCCAACTAATGGGTTTTGGTCGGTTTTTGTCCTTCTTCCAGAGGTTTTTGTCTGAGTCTCCCCATCTGAATACACCCATATTTCACCATAGTCGCCCATGGTCTCAAGGCTGGAGCGAGGTGGATCCCCAGCAAGGAGGTTTTGCGTGGTTTTGCCATCCTCGCGTCGCCAAAGACAATAGAAGACATGTGATGTGATTCTTGGATGGCTAGGGCCCGTGCCGCTGAATATGTTGGTTTTCAATACACCTTTTGGAATTCCTTTGATGAACACAATGCGGACCCTCAGATGGGTTTGGAAGATTACATTCTGAGTGTGCACATGTTTGTACACTTCGGTGTGTTTGTAGTCACAATCTTGAGGGAGTCGCAACACGTGGTCCTTGACTCAATGATATACCGACCTCAAACATCCTAGAATCGAAATGTTTGCCGCAATTAATTATGGGTAGAGGTGCCTTTGTTTGTGCTTAGGCGGTCGTGTCCCCTGTGTAGCATTCTTGTCAGTGTTTGGGGGCAATGCTCAAATGGATAAGGATCCACCCACTACTGCTTCCAGGAACTCCCGTAGTGATGAGCACCCTGCAACCAGGGATGTGAAATATTATATATATATATATTTGTTTGAATGAGGAATTCACTTGATGCTTCAATGTAATTTTGTATCGTGTTCTTTTCCCCCCACCCTACTATACAATCAGTGGCTTGGCCGAACAAAGGAATCATAGCCTTTAGGGGGGGACTTAGTGATAATTTCAATGACTTTAGACCAGGGACTGACTAGCGAATGGCAAACGTTTGGTTTCCCATTCTGGTTCCGCCTCCTCGAGCGAAAGAATGGCAACGGGCAACAGTTCTAAGCGAAGCAGGTCTAGGAATGTGAGAATATGTGTGCTGCTGGTACTTGCACCTTGTAAGAGTGGCACAACATATCCCGGGCCACCGTGGGTCCTGGTCTGTGTCACAAGCACTTTTGAATACACTTTTCCTCCACCGACCTATGTCCGACCTGAGGAGCTTTGTTTGACAGAGCCTGTTGGTGCGGTTGGAAAAATGCAAAGCATCATCGCTCTCTCGACGACAGAGGACGCCTGCCTCTCCAGTTGCTGTCCCTTGTGCGATATCCACTCACCAGGGGTGGGCTCCACCATAGGCTCCACTCACATCCACTCACATCCACTGAGACTTCTGCCACCACTGCTGATCCGAACTGCGGATCCTCCGAGCGACGTGCGTGCTCCAGGCAGAGGAGGAGGACTCGCCTCTTGGAAGCCAACTCCGCCTCTCGGTGAACAAACAGACAGAGGACCGCTGCTGGGTTTCGCGGACCGGTCCGGTCAAGATAAAGGTATATTGCTTGGATTCGAGGTCGTTGTTCTTTCAGTTCTTTCTCCTTTGGGGACACCATAGTTATTTGTTCTTTTTTGTTGTTGTGTGTGTTTTGTCCGAAGAGCAACTGGAAGACCAAAAAGGCATAGTATAGTTGCACATTGTTGCCCCGGGTCACACAGGACGTGTTTGACATCTTCACGACTGCTCAGCATTTACCCTCTAACGTAGCACCCACGTGGTAGGATCATACGCCCGTAGCGGCGTCCACACTGACACATATTCCGCGTCACGCGCGTAGCACATGGGCTACCAGAGTCAACGGCGCTGTCATGACTTCAAGGTCCCAAAGTGACCTCATGATGGAAATGTTGTCCTTTCACCCTGGAGGTATTTCGGCCAAGAAGGATTTGTTTGGCATGAGTTTTACTGTATGTACATATACTATTATGCACTTAATCTTGCCTACCTCGGCCTTGGCGTTTGCAATCTTCCTCTTCAACTCTTGACTGGGGGCGCTTTCACCCGTTCGTTCAGGCAGTGATATTTATCCTGTTTTCATTGCCTTTGTTTCACCCTCTTCGTGCACCTTCGCTGGGCTTGCTGCTTTTGCAGCCCAGCCAAGGTTGCGGCGTTGTAAGATTCACGGGTCACGTTCCTCATGTTTCCAGCGCCCCCAGAGCCCCCAAAACGGCTGATTCTAAAAGGTCAAAGATTGAACGGAAAGAATGTATCAGTATGCATCAGCAGACAGATGGTCTCAAGGTTCCACAAAAAGATAATTCAGTGTGTGTTGACTCATGAATCATTTCACAGAATCACACCGAATCGTGAACCATTCAAATAATGTCGCAGAATCTCTTCTGTGACATTCCAACCAATTCAATTCGAATCATGTCACTGGGTCTTCCACCCCCCAACCAAACGACACCACCACCGACACGAAAAGCCTCGAGGTGCCGTCCGAAGAGCTCGTGCCTTTGGTGTCTCGGTGGCAGTGTGAGGTCGAAGAAAGAAGAGAGATCCTCATGGTCCTTTCCTCCCGTTTGGGCTCCTGTCCTCATGCTCCTCAATGGTGTAACCTTGGTGTCTTTATAATGTGTTCAAATGACACATATACATTTCTCAGGACTCACATGGACTCGTGACACATTTGATCTAGCCAGACCGTCGAACCAATCCGATTTTGAGGGAGTCGGGCTGTTTTCACGGAGCATCTGAGTATGTTTAGATTTCTTGAACTATGTAGTAGTTGTTGAAACAGTGGGTTCTCTCAAGACTCTTTCATTCGAGTCTGTTCAGGTGTTTTTGTTAGAGCCCACTGTTCCGACTGCAGGTTCAGGTCAACTGACATGGAAGACTGGGGAGAGTGTGCCAAAATGAATGGTCATTTGACCTCCGCATGTTGGTTTGACCCCCGCATTTGACTTGCGTCGGAAAGGTCGCTTGCGCTCCAAACAGAGGTGTAGTTCTCGCCTGGGACCATTCATCAGCATTCCATTCAGCATTCAGGAGATCTTAGGCCACTTGAGCATGAAGGAACATCGTTAATTTATATGTTGCGTCGCTTCGGCCAATTCAGCAGAGGTTTCTGGTAGATAGAAAGTGGTGCAGGCTATCCTTCTGACTGGATAACCTTTAACGTCAACTGTTTTGGGGATTGGTTTCCTGACTGAAATCCAACAGCTTTTGGTTTTCGCCATGAAAAGTTTGGCAAGCTTTTATTTTCCATGGAAACTTCGTTTGGGGGTCAGCTATGAGACAAGCATCGATTCGTCCTTGTTTGTTCTAGCTTCTGCGCAAAAAGAAGGGAAAAGGTTTGCTAGTCTTGTTGCATTCCCGCAAACGAGGATAGCACACATCGGAAGGTTGGGAAGACCTGGTATTTTCTTGTACCAGGTGGGGGTACCTTGGGCAGGGTACACGTGGGGTCTGCAATTCCAAGAGATGGATGAGATGGTCTTCTTCTCCCAAGACCACCCCTTCCCATCCAGATGGTTGATTAACATTTGCAGACACTGCAGATACCAACCACAGACTGAACTGCACGTCTTTGCAGTTCTGTTTTTAGGATCGACTCATATGTTCATCCCATGGTTCCGAGCTGTGCCAACTTGACGCCACTTGCCATCCTGCTAGCAGGATGATGCGGTTCTCTTGGTCCCAAAAGATCTCAACGGGCGTCACCGAGCCAAATGGTTTGGAGGTCACCGAGTCACCAAGGGTGACAGGGGGCAACCCGCCCACTCGATCGAGTGTGACGTGATGTGACAGGGGCACCGAGGTGGCATGGCCGGGTCGGTGGGCTGGCACCCCGGCATGGAACTGCTGGTGGAAGGGCTTTTTCTTTGGAATAGTTACATACATTTTACAGTCAATTTCAAATGACCCATCCATGTGCGGAAGTCACTTCCATATGTGATTGGTCCGGGCTTGGGGAGTTTCCATCACTTCGACACGTGCTCGATCTCGCGCTCGATCGAAAGCGGAACGACGTCTTCGCCAAAACGTCGAGGTGCCTTGACACCGCCACTGGTGGCGGAAGCCCTTTAAGGCCGAAACTTCCGCGTGTGCACCGTGCCGTGGCGTGGTATACGGCTTTCCTTCGGCGCGGCTCCTTTCAGGGCTCCAATGTTTGGAAGGAACAAGGGGAAGCCATAGTAACCACTTGAAAGTTTGAAGGGACTGTAGAAACGGAAGGGCTGTACCTTTGTCGCCTGAATGGCCCTCCTTGAAATACCAAGAAGCATAGAAAGAATGTTGATCCAAAGTTTCAAAGTTGGACTGGATCTTTCTATTTTGTCCCGTCTCACCATTAATGGTGATAGAGTCCTGCTGCCGCTTTTGTAGAAAAAACTCGCTGCAGCATCATCCAATGACCCGACCTGATGCGGCATCGGCGACACATTGTGCTACACACACACCACACATCCCCGGTCGAGCCAAACCTCTAGGCGCGTCTCCGTGAAGCGGTGAAGTATACATTGATAGGGCTGTGTTTCTTGTTTTTGTCTTTGTTGTGTTCAACTCTTCGTTTTCCAAGGCATTTTGAAGGAGACAGTCCAGTTCAAGTTCTTGCCTATCCAAGTGGTCCAAGTGTGAAATCAATGAAGGATCCCGGTGATGATTTCGATTTGACGGTGGTGTTGAACATGCGCCTTCTGGATGTTTGTGTACCACGCACACTTCCGTGAAAAGGCCATTTACTCATTACATATCCACCTGCTGTGGGATTCAATTGTCGCCAACAGGTTCTCCACGTGCTCCAACCTAGCCAGGAAATGTGGATAACCTTTAAGCTTTTTGGCGGATTGGTTTCCCCACTCAAATCCAACAGGTGAATAGCTTTGTTCATAAGCTTTATATAGCTTGGGTCTGTTCACTTACCTGTAACAGTCAGTAAACATTGATCGCGGTCTTTTGAACAAGGCCTTTACTTACCCTCATCTTCCACTGTTAGTGGTAATAGGATGGATCCAGTGATAGACCCAATATATAACCTCTCTTTTCCAAGAAGACTCAATGAGGAACCTGCCGTGTCGCGCATGTCTTTATGGGCAGACCCCGGTGACCCTTATGGGCCTGCCGAATCGGCCCTGCGTGATGTGAGTGGTATTTTCCACTCCAAAAGGGTCGAAGCGTTTTAATCGCTTTGAGACAAACACACACAAAGCTCATCACACCTCCAATTTGAGACTCTAGAGTCCAGAAGTACCCTGTAAATGTAATTGGGACATTCAGTGACCATATGATATAGTCGCATATTTAGTGGTGCTTACCCAGAGGCTCATGGACCCTCCAACTGCTACATGTTTGAGGTCCAAAACCCTGGCTGTGAGGGTCAAACCCTAGCTATGAGGGTCCAATGAGCCTTTGGGTAGTGATTATTTTTTGGGGTGGTGCTTTGATCCACTGCATCACCTACTTTTGCCCGGGGCCATCTACTCTCGCCAGTGATACCATACCCCTGGCCAGCTGTACGTATCTCTTTTCCAAGCATGTTCGGTGCACTCTCGCCTTCGGCCAGGCGAATGCATGGCCAAGGACGTGGGGCCGGGCCGGGCGTTGCTCGGTGATGGCAACCGTGGAGTTGTGGAGCGATGATGTGCGTCCATGTTCCTTCCCCGAGAAACCTTTTTATATAGTAGGTGGTGAACAGAAAAGAGAGGAAGACGTGCTACATTGACATAATAGGTTGATTATGGGATGATATACTCAGAGTATGATGCGTTCGAAATGATGCTTTCAAAATGACTGTGGTATTGTTAACTGGACAGAATCCTGCAACTGAAATGTCGATATCGATGGACCGGGGCACCATCGCACCATCCAGGGACTGGTTTTTGCTTCGAGCTGTTCCACCAGGGACCCACTCTGTGACTGGCTTTCCTGGAAGCCTTCATCCGAAACTAAGAGGTTTTTGAATGGTTGATTCATGTTGATTCCACGTTTCCACAAGCTAGGTTTTACCTGAAAAAAAAATCATTGTGGTTCCCAAACATTCGAAGGTATTCGATCATTCGTGGGGTGGGCAAGGGTTCCAGCAAAGACTAACTTGCTGTGCTTGGCATTTATATAATGTTGATTGGTTGGTGTCAGCAAACGTGCAATTGACAACTCGCATTGGTTTAAAGGGCATCGTCCCCCACAATATATGGTGTGTTGGTGCCCAGCGCTAACCAGCACCAAGCTGTTTTGCTCTCTCTCAACTTGAGCCAACACGAGTTGGGTGGCCGACCATCCAACCGGCCTTTTCTCCACTCCACCGGCCTTGGAACTCCAGTGACAGCGCAGTTCCAGGATCCCCTGTTGATGCCGCTGACGCTCGATTTTTTTGTCCAGACGCGCGGGTTTACCGTGCAGATCCGTGTGGTTCACGCGCATCACGTTGGGATCCCTGTGGCGCCGTGGCGCCAGATGTTCGAGGTAGTTCAATGTCGGTGATAGACGATAGGATGCACCAGCAGTCCGGCAGTCCCCACGGTGTGTCTCTTTGAGCCGCTTTCTTTTGTGGAAGGTATCATGACAAAGCACCCGCTGTGGGCTGAGGGGAAACAGGCAAAGACATGCAAACACAACAATGCCGCCACAAAAACGCCAGAGTTTAGCTCTGGCCTGCCCCAAACAAATGCCAGTTGTGCTGGCATCTTACGGTATCATCAGGGGGATTGATGAACGTGAGTGGACTCGACCAATCCGAGAGTTTTCCCCGAAACAATGGCGGCCACACTAGAGGTTATTGTGGTAAGTGTTAGGACCGTACACCTCTAGACACACTGTTTGGGGTCTCTTGTGGGGATAACACGACATGACCCTTATCTTGAGGCTAGAAAAAGGCATGAACAGGGATGAAAAAGGCATGAAATTTGGGTGGCAACCCGGTTCTTCAATAAGATCACGAGATCGGTGGAGATCGGTAGAGAATCACGTCTCCTCATGACTCATGGATAAATCGTGTCTCGACATGTCGATCTGACCGCGTCGAAAACACACGCCCGTGTCGATCTGACCGCGTGGCTACGACGCCTCGTTGCGCTCATTGCGCTCGTTGATTCTTGCGTTGTTCACTCCCATAGCGTTCACTATAGTTGTCATCAGGGATATCGGTGTAAGAATATACTGTTTGTATCTGTTTTGTGTGTTGAGTCAATATAGTTATATAGGTCTTCATCCCAGTTTTAGATTTCATGTCATAGACGTAGAAAGATGGTGCAACCAGGTTGCAACGTTTGGAGAAAGAATCCACTTTTTCTTGCACTGTGTGTCAGACATGTGTCAACGTGTGTGTAACCATCAATTCATGTGGAATCAAACCGTGATGGGATCCACTTTTTTTTTAGGGCGGAGAATCCAAAAGTGGTCTTCGTCCCCAGGAAGAGCAGACATCTTGCCTCGTGCAGGTTGTTCAAGTTGATGGAAGGACATGGAGAATCCCACACAGTCAGGGGCAAGGGCTCTACACATTTACGGACCTCATCCATTGAAGGTACAAGGGCTATTGCTTGATGTTAAGGTATTGGAGACAATCGATTTAAAATCATTCTTCTTGGGAGCTGTTGGAACCGTGCCCATTTTCAGTACTCGAACAAAGCTACACTCCGACGAAAAAAAGGAAGTGGAGTTCACCACCTGTTTGCAGAGGAAACTCCTCTTGCCAGAGTCACTGTTCCACTTCCAGAGTGTACCTGGACCATCCTGTTTGGGTGTCCTGGCTGGACTACCCTCCACTACTATCCGGGATCTTCAGCCACGACACCCATTGCACCGATGTGAACCTCCAAAGCTCGGCGCCGAAGACAAATCGACTTAAAAGGACGTCGGAATGGGACCCTAAAGATGGTTCTAGGGCCGGGTCACCATAGGGGTAGAGAGGCCCTGACTCTCCATGTTTTTCTACTTTTGGGCAAATTGTTGTCCGAAAAAAGCAACCTTCACTTGCGGCTCGGTTAATAACCGTTCGCAACCTGCGCGGCGCGAGTGAATTGACGTGCTTTGTCACGGCACGTGTGACAGGGGTGAGATGACTGCATGGTTTTTTTTGGAAGGTGCAAGAAACAGATTGAGAAATACATAGAAATACTGTACTACCATATGTTTTTTGACCGGTGTTGAATCCATTTTGTAATTACCACGGTCTAACGTTCTCTTGATAAGAAGAGGATCCCACGAAGGAACCACGTATGACTCGCGGGCCGCCACGCCGGTCCAGTTCACCACAAACCACACGTCCTCGCCATCAGTGCATCGCTCATCCCCGTCAGTGCCAAATAGAGCGGCCACGTGTCGGGGAACGGCTCCCACTTTGCGGTTCGCGGGGTGGGAGAAGAGCTCTGTGGGTGGCGGAGTGAACCCCCGCGGGGTGAACCGCGTAGTGAACCGGTCGCCTCGGGGGGTGGGTGGGTCGCTGCTCTACCAGGGAACCGTAGGCTTGTTGCTACAAGTCCAGGAAGCCACCTGAGATGGGGAAGATCATTTTGCAACAGTAATTAGGTTGTAGAACTCAAGCTCCTTTCACTGAGCTGTCGGAAATCGTTTCTCTCCATGGCAAGGCTTGCATACTAGTCTGTATCAGTATCATTCTGAAGCAAAGTGAACATGGAAGTACCCAAGAACAACATTTGCATTTCCACAGGACTCTGAAAGACAAAGTGAACTAGGCTAAAAGCCAAAGGTGTATTGAATTGCTCATTTCCCAAAGAATACTGCAAGTGGTCCTTCTTTCGGTCGTTTTGCTGAGCACCTTGACAGCCCTTGTCGCTGCGCTGGAAAGCGAAAGGTAACAGTTGAGGCAACATTGTATTGTATGGTACGCGTTTATCATATTTTCTACGGATCGGCTACGGGATTCCATCCGGGGGTGTCCAAAAACGGGTCTTCCGTTGATCATCTAGGGTTGAAGACATCATGTGTTTTCCCTAAAGTTTAAGCACACATATTTAGTGTGTTGCGCAAATGCAGGCTGCCGCCATTGTACCTGTGAGTGTTGAATGTCAGTGTTGACACTTGCTAGAGGCTGCTAGCATCTTAGAAGAAAACACAGCAGCCGTTTCGACGCTTTCAGCGATGATCCATCAATTGGCCAACCTCCAACTACAGGCTTCATTGGTCTTGGTATGTGCAGTACGGTCTATTGGAGGAAATGGCCACCCAAGGTGGTCATTTGAAGTGGTGAGTGTTATCACTTCTCTCTCAACAGCTGTTGCCTCGCTTGTGCCGTGGCTGCTTGGCTTCATATCATCTTGAGAACAGCGAGCCAGTCAAGCCAAACATGCAAAGCAAAGCCGAAGGCCGTCTCCATGAAAGCAACCTTGGTCACATTGTGTGTGTGTGTCCTGATGTGTCAGTTGCAACAAAGAAGCACAAGACGATCATTGTCCGCAGCACGCTCGAACGATCACATCCAATGTCCAGATTCTCATGAAGCTATATCCGGAGCTCCAACTTGTTCAGGTCACTCCGAGCCACTTCCGTCCGGTCCGAAGCTCCGAAGACCTCTGCGTTCCTCTTCCGCCATGGAGACCGATGCCTTGAGCCAGTTTGTGCCATGCCAGCAGGAAGATAAACCCGTCCAGACATGTCCAGAGATCCGCTGCGTTTGAAGCCACTCCCAGGATGGCCTTTTAAGGGAAAATCTACAAGAAAGCCATGGTTTCCTGCTGATTCTCCTGTAAACTATGACTATATATATATATATATACTAATGGGGGTCAACATTTCCTGCATCAAATGACTGGCCCTGGGGCCCGTATAAAACGTTTTGTTTACGACCCCTAAAGTGACGATGAGGCCCTCATTTTATAGTCAAAAACAAAAAATGACGATGTAGGCCTCATGTTGCAGAGATTTCGTACTGGTGGTTAAATGCATGGACTGCAATTTTGTACAGAAGCATCTTCTGATTTTGTACTCTCAAAGACCAGCCAGCCAACCAATTTGTAGAGAAGGATCGGAGGGTCGACGGGGTGTTGAGGAATTCAAGCTAGAATTTTTATACAGGTTTGTTGTGTGTCGACCATTGAATTCGCACACCAAATCAAAATTATACAAAGATGATATCCTTGTACCTACTCCTATCTAGTATGACCCAGTCTCATCTTCTCCATTCTATTCTCCGAATCTCTTGGATCCCTCTTTGGGTTGAAGCATGTTGCAGCCTGCGTGATCCAGAGATTCTGTAAGTCGATGGTCCCTATATTGTTGAGAGTGCCCTGGCTTAACAATATGACAACTCTTTGCATATTCCACCCAGTCTTTACAAAATTAATGTAAGCTATGCTTTTGCTGTTTCCCCCTTTGCATCCATTGCAAATTCTTGGTGCCCAACGCAGTCTAAAACCACTATGAAATCGTGGGGTCCATCGTCACTTTTCCAAACAAGCTGATGTGATCTTAACCTTTTGGTTTGTATGAAATGCTGGGACTCATCGTCATTTCTTGGCTGGTAGGGCTCCAGCGTCTCCAGTACAAAATGCTTGGCGTCACATGAAATTTCAACCGGGATATATACTATATAATTGATTGGGTATAAATTGGGGATAAATTCAAGCAGATTATCCTTTAGACTAATCGATTGGGGTCATGTGGTCCATTTTAAATCTATAGAATCAATGTGGGGGAACCCCCGCACCTGTGTGTGCAACCTTGTCTCCAAACAACATCCAAGTGGACCACCATGGGCCACCCTTGGCCACACCCCCCCTCGTCGTCACGGGGGAACGTGGTCTTTCCAGCATGCATCCGAGCCAGATCCTCCAAATGCTCTTGGGGTCAAAGAGACCTTTTGTGTACTTTTGTCACGTGCCAAATATCATGGAATCGTGAATCATTGGCAAACGGTGCCCAATTTCAGAAGCCAGTTTCTACACGAGAACTGCACGAGAACCAGTGGTTTGCCGTTTGCCCAATCTCCCGCTGCCTTTCGGGTCGTTGTTCCGCTGCGCCGCATCGTTCAGCGCGACGTGCTCGTTGTTCCGCTCGTCCTTTTGGCGTTCGGAGGTCATTTTGGCGCAGACAGCACAGGGCCGCGCCTGTGAGGCCGGAGTGGTGTAGCCGGTGGCCTCCGCCCACCGGTGTGAACCTGTTTGGATGCGCTTTTGGGGCGTTCCATGTCCGGTGCGTGGCGCCCACCTCCGTGTTTGGAGAAGGTGGTTCAGGGGTCGAATACTACCCAGGCCTGAGGAGATGGGACAGGAGCTTTAAGGATGACAAGAGGCCTTTTGATGAGGATGAGGAAGAGGCCTTTTGGAGCTTTAATACTACCGAATACTTTGAGGATGAGGATGTTGACAATAAGGTTCAAGAAGTTTTAGTCTTAGACAAGTTCATCAATTATAGTTCCCGTGTTCCAAGTTCTAACGTTCCTGAATTTGAGCAATATTCTAACCCATCTTCCAGTGTTTTCTTGACAAGATGTTGTTGGACTCGTCCATACTCAGCTTACAAATCCGGTTCAACGGTTTCAATGGTCCAAGCTCCTGTTTCCTTGGGATGATATTGAGCTTCGATGGTGTGGCCACTGACACTCAGACCTCACAACCTTTCTTGCCACCTCCTTCTTGGTGGACAAAGAGAAATTGTTGATGGCTGAGTTGCTCCAGATGATCACGGCTGTGGTCGCGAGACCAACATTTTGATGCGCAATTGTCAGCACACCTTTTCAGAGCAAAAATCAGTGTTGCATGGTACACGGGGTAGCAAGAGACATCGGGCGGTAGCAGATCGAAGAGAACTGGGCTCGAACAGACTGGAGACCCAACTGGGCTGTGTGAGCCAGACAAGTGGCACCATGAAGGAAGTGTCTTCACCGTTCAGTGGTGGCGCCAGGAGAGCATTGTGCCATGCACCTGACAAAATGGATTGCGGGGGATTGCGGGGGTACACTCCCGGTACACTCATCATGGCTACGTGGATTTGGGCACCCAACAGGATGACCACGGCTACGTGCAGACCAAACAGGTGCCAAAGGCACCGACTTCTTTACTCCACCAAACCGTGTTCGGTGAACTGGCCGGAGCGGAGCCACCGGGACGTGGCCAACAGCCCTGTCGGCTGGAACTGGAACACTGTGGGCCCGCGGTGGTCCCTAGGGGGGCCTTCTTGGAGCTGGTGCTCGTTCAACTATTATATATATATATATACACATACTGTATCATCACATATCGTTACTATGATTCCCAGGATCCTCCGGTTCAGGTTGACCTTATACAACTTAGAGAAGAGACGTACTTTGACTTCTCAAAATCTCGTTTTGGACCAAACCGCCCCATCGTTGCACCGGCACCGTCGTTCTGCGCATGTTTCATGCACGACGTCAAATCCTTCGACGTATCGGGCGAGGCGGGCGGGTCGTTTGGCCTCATGAGGCCTTGGTGAGGCAAGCCCTCGAGCACAGCAGCGTCTTCGTCTTTGGGGAGCTCTTGGAGTGCCCCAACGTCCAGGCGAGCGGGTCGTGCTTTGGCCCGT
This sequence comes from Durusdinium trenchii, assembly GCA_963970005.1. Lineage (NCBI taxonomy): Eukaryota > Dinophyceae > Suessiales > Symbiodiniaceae > Durusdinium > Durusdinium trenchii. Next base: position 465,249 of record CAXAMN010006335.1, read on the forward strand.
GTTAGGGGCTGGTTTGTTCAAAGGTGGGGGGAACACAAATGGTTTCGGCTGAGCACAGCTTGTGTGTTCAATGCTTTTTGTCTACATGCTTTCTTGAGTTTTCTTGGTGGCCTGTTCTTCAGCTGATTATGGCAGTTCTCGAAGATTTGCTGCGCTGGCAGGACAGCAGACTATGTGGTTCATTTGTATGACTCCCCACTTTGTTTTGTTGCAAGCTTAGTTGTAGAGTCTACTCAAGACACTCAAGATAGAGATTAGGTGACAAGCATGTGCGTTTTGTTTTAGGCATCCATTTGAAGGAACAATCTTTGTGTTCACCTTGCGGGAGAAAAAATGACATCGCTCAGAGCTCTGACTCAGACCCTTACCTTAATGAAACATGCAATGTAAAAGACCCCCAAAGTACTACTAGCGATATTGCAAGGGTCTTTGTACAGTGCAGCTTTGTGTGCATGTGATGCCAATTTCAGGCATGTATGTTTTGATGCGTGAGCAAATGTAGTGTAGGTACACCAGTTTACCATCTACTCCAGGCACATGGCATGAGGATTCCGTAGTTCTCCAAGGCGTCATGTGTTCCACAAGTAGGAATTCATGAAGAAGTGTAGACAAGGGACTGCGCTGGATAGCTATTACATTTGTTGCCGGATAGATATCCCAGACACCCATGTATGGAATATATGAGCAAGTGTCAAAACCTCCGATGAAGGCAGCATCACTACAGTGAAGACTAAGTAAGTAAAGTGAAGGAAACCTTCAGGAACGATAAGGTTCACAGAAAAAAGCGATAAGGTTTTAGTACATGTGTCTAAACCCTCAGGAACGATAAGGTTCACAGAAAAAACGATGACGTTGGGAAGAGTGCGCACTACAACACATAAGAGGTTTTGCACGTCGCTCATATGCCTACATTGACGCCCGAAACCACCCCAATGTAGGCAAATATGACATGTATGGGTATTGTACTTGCTATTGTTACTTTATCCTGGTGCCTTCAACTGGTCCACAAGTAAGAAGCATTTGCTGGTGTGATTGATAGATATATATATATATATGTCGCCCGCTGTGCAGCCATTTTGTGGCGGTTTCAGCGTTGTCGCCTGATAAAACTCAATGAATGAGAGTAGCTTCTTGCTACTAGTAACAAGTGCATCGCTACTAGTAACAAGTGCATTACTACTAGTAGCAAATAGCTACGTATACTAGTAGTTTCTTGCTACTAGTAGCAAATTAGCTACTAATAGCGAAGCACTTAATCCTAGTAGCAATGCACCTTGTTCCTTGAGATATGGGGATGGGTCAAAACCTTAGCTTGACCTTCCAGGGGAGGTCAACCAAGGCATCCTGGTTTGGACCCACAGCCATATCCATACATTGTATAGACCAGCAAATATTACCAATTGCTTCAGACAGCTACTTGTTTTGCCTGCAAGCTTATGTTACTCGACTCTGAAAAATATATGAAATGTGTTCTTGACTATATTTGTGTCTGGGGAATACCCCTTTAAATGCATGATGAGAAGGGATAGACATACAAGCAGCAGCGGGACATTGGATGATCACTTAGTATAGGATTCCAGAGGATTCCTATTCACCTGTTTATCTCCAAGATCTAAAATGAGCATACCCGTGGATCCTAGCATACTGAAAGGTGGGTGTTGATTCCAACCCCGTCCGAACACGTTCCGGTCCGAAGACGCTTTCAGCTCATTGGATCTAGCCTTGCCGTGAACATCTACTGTACCGTTAGCAGAGCATACTATGGACCCTCGCATAGCATCATACCCTTGGGTGAACACAAACCACGTTTGACCACCACGTTTGAACACGTGGGGAGGTGGTGCGACGTGGTGACGAAAAACTGGTGTGACGTTCGGGGCATCGTTTGCAGGCCCTACAGGGCGAGTTTTCAGCCACGCTGGACCTGTTGCGGATCTTCGCTTATGGGACCTTCAGCGATTACAAGGCGAGGACGAAGAGAAGGATGGAACGATGCCGTGGCGACTAGTGACCAGAGCCGGCCAGTTTGGGAAGGCTGTATGTGTTTATATTCAAATAGGAAGGAGACCGACCCCCCTTGCCCACGTTATTTACATCCTGCGGGTCGTTCCGCCGGCCTTTTCAGCCAATGGTCCCAAGATGCGGATTACCTTTTGCGTCAAGAGGAAAGACTGCAACAGAGCAGAAAAAGTAACAGCATCATCCAGAACACAGCTGAAGCAACAGAGGAGCCTACATGAAATTGCATGCATTATGATACAATAAGAGAACAGGGAGATGAAATTGGGGGATGCAAAGTATAGCCTGCCAAGCAAGAAGACAAATTATATGACATGTGACACAATGAGCGAAGTAGACCGTGCGAAGCAGCAAACGTACATAGCATTCCGTCAGACATGATACAAGAGAGTAATGAGGACATGTGTGGCATGGGGATTTCCAAGCAGTCTGAGTCTGCAAAAAACGATAGATACGTGAGTGCAGGTGCAAAACCTGAGAAAAACGCATGCAAAGCAGAAGCGCAATGCATGGACAACGACAAGAGAAGAACGACGATAAGAAGGAAGCGCACACAACCTTTCACTTTAGATATGATATATGTGAGCTACATACATTCGGGATGTTCGGGGGGGGGGTCAAGTTAGACGAGGCAAAAACTTGCTCCAGAGACATTTTTCTTATTACATATAGATTCAACATAACTTAAGCTACATACAAACCACATTGATAAAACACGCCGGCGCCCAAGGGCCGGCGCATTTGAACGCATTTTTGAGTTCAGTTGTCCTCCTTGTTGAGGGATCGAACTGAACTGGGGTCCCTGAAAACAACGCACCCGTTGCCGTTTTTCGGAAGTCACCGCTCAGTCTCATCGGATTGTGTTTGGGTGATCGGTCGTCATGGGAAGATCGGCAGTTCCTTATGGCATTTCGTGTGCTCAACCGCAAGTAGATAGGAGCGGTTCTGACTTGGGAGGTTTTGCACAAGTGCGAACGGTTCACTGCTATTTAGCTGTGAACGTGCAGTATTGGCCAGAGTGGAGTGTAAAAGCATTTCTTCAGCTACTTGTATGTGCAACTGGGGTAGCCTGCAGGGTCGTACACCGTTGCGAGGCTGGGTCCATTGGTCTGTTGGTTCTGCAAGAACTCCGGACAAACCCAGAATTCTGAATCCAGTGTGGGAGATCTCAAGTATACTTGGTTTGGTGCGTGCTAGGTCGTTTGTTATGCTTGTTTTGGTCTAATTAACGATGGTTCTTGAAGCACCGTGTGCATAAACCTCGAATCCCCCGGACCACCGGGCACGGGCTGCGGCACCGAAGACACAGAAGCACCGCACCGGAGGCCCGACAGAAGGACTTGGGAGACTTGACGGTGGCGCAAACGCGGAAGCTCCAAATGCCACTGGGACTGAGTTGGTCCTTCCAGGATTCATCCAATATGTTTTGTGCAAAGGGGAACTCAATTTGTTTATGTATTTGTTCTTATGTTTTGTTTGAATTTTGTAAACGTTTGTGCATAGTACAATCGCATATAGCATCCAGACAAACTGGGGGATATGGAAATGACATTTTGTCCAAACCATTGTGACTGAACATCATTCTCATCATGTCCAGTAGTTCGTTCTCAAAGTGCTGACACCAGGAGAGAAGGTGAGTTGGGGCCAGGCCTCGAAGAGAGAGTCCCCAAAGAATCCAGCGCCACACCAGTCAGTCACACCAGTCACACCGGTCGGTTGTGTGCTTGTTCAAGTTCTGGAAGTTGGGCCAGAGTTGCGTTGAGTTTTTAGTTTTTTCTGTGCAATAGGATTAGAGAATGGAGGAACACGTGCGACCGTGGGCGTTACAATAGTGAGGAACATTGACAGTCAACAGTACCCAAAACCTCTCGAGAACATTCAACATTTTGTTGGACTAGGAAATGCTTCATTCTTTGGAAAAGAGGTTCCTGAAAATCATCATTGACATGTCAACATGTATCAACCAACACAGACACAGGCAGAGTCTTTGGCTTTTTGAAAGAGGTCATTGCAAAAGGTGTCGGAACAGAAAACAATATTCGAGATAATTCGAGTTGACTTGGTTACAAACAGGGACAAAATCGGACAACATGATATTGGGAGATGAAAGGCAGTACTGATGAAGATTAGTTCCTAACTGGAGAGCCACCGGCAAGACGTTGGCTGGGCGACAGCAGTTCTGAAGAGCTGCCTGGTTCGGACTGTCCAAGCGACCTTCGAGGGGTGTCCTGTCTGGAGGTCCCTTATAGTAGTGTAGGCGCTGACCCCTTTGAAGGTGCTGGGGGCGGAACTCCTGAGTTGACTTATGTTGGAAACATGTTCATGTTCAATGTATGTGCTTTCTTGATGTCCCCTACCTCTCCTTCAGTTGGTCAGTATACCACCCCAACATCCCAAACTCCTCCAGTACCAGAATGCTTCGGTAGTAACAAGGGCATCGCTACTAATTAACAAGGGCATGACTACTACTAGTAGCAAGAAACTACTATAGTCACAAGAGGTATCGTCTTGCCGGCTCGGGACTGTCCGTCCCACGCCGCGCAGCCTGCGCAGCCTGCGCAGCGCGGTCTCTCCGAGCCGTCGACCCGGTCGACGACTGTGGCTGCCAAGGCTCACCTTGTTGTCGATGGCCACAAAGGCGCCGGGTTTTCGGTCGCCGCTTTCGGCGAAGTGAAGAAACGAAGCTCTCGATGAATGAGGGGCAGATGATGAAGAGGGGGAATGGAATGGAAGGGATCACAGTGAAGTAGACGGTTTGATTTGGAATGGATCAGTGAAGTAGACGGTTTGACTTGGAGTTTGTTTATTGTTTGTTTGTTCTAGTGTTCTTTGGACGGTGTTCTAGAGACTCATATGGACTGTCAATGCGGGCGTGAGTTCTACAGTTTGTGTTCCCTTTAGCCGGCTCCTCCACATGATCACGACGTCTAACATGGGTTCCTTTGCTGAAGTGTCACCAAGCTACACAAAAAACAGCTCCGTGTCAGGTTCACAGACAGTGGAAACTTCCGTTCCGAGTCTTAGGACATTCCACTTAAACATGGTTGCGTGGTCTTCCCAAAGGCCATGCCATCATGCCATCCACTGCCATTGTTGGAGGGAGGGCATCAACAATTGACAAACATCATAGAGATACTTAGGGTCAGCATGGGTCGTCACTATTGTCGCCCCTTTGGAATCGACTTTTGGTCCGGATTTGTTGTTTGGTTTGTAGACTCAGAGATACATCGTTGTCACTTGAGCAGTGGCGCGAGACGACAAACAAGGACATAGACAGATGCCATATACTAGGACCCTCCAAGGGGTGTCCAATGGACTACCCCACACTACCTATTAGGCTTCCATTGGGCACCCCCCTTGGAGGGTCCTAGTAGGTGTTCAGAACGGTTTACTTGGTCCTTTCGAAATCGATTTGCCGCTTCTCCCAGGAGAAGGTCATCAACTTCGCTGCGCTCGAGGCGCCAGAACATCGGCGAACAGCGCGCTCGAACATCGGCGATTGGAGCAGGAATGGGATCAATCTTTCAATATACCCAGACACTCCATGTATGGCATTTTACATACATTGACCCATGAAACCACCCCAATGTAGGTAAATATGCCATACATGGAGTGTTTGGGATATATGTTTTAGACGGTGATATGATCTTTAAACAGATTGTACAAATCAACCATTTTGCCAAACAAGAAATTCTTTGTTGCCAAACAATTGGAGAACCAACATCGAAAGGAATCAGGCAGTCGCACGGTTTCGCTTGGTCTCACGGTCGCTTTCGCCTCGGGAGCCGTGATCGTTCGGGCGGTGGGGCGAAGTCCACCGGTGAATGGAGAACAACCCCGCCGTGAACGGTGAGTTCAAGCACGCATGGGATTGGAGAATGGCAGACTGAAGCAGAGAAAATGTGAATCAACTGTCAGTTGTTTCCTTTGTCATCTCCAGAGCTGGTGTTTGATCAGCTTGTCGAACCAAACGGCTAATGTTGTGTCTGAAATGCTAAAGTAAGCTGCCTCGGCCATGCTTCCTTTGGGGCTCAAGCCTTGCGCCAGGCGCCGGTTCAAGGTTTAGGTTCGAGACACCGAACCACCGCGGTGCGCGAACACCGCGGAGGTTTCGCGTCCTTTGGGCGAAGTCTGGCCGAACTGTAGTCACCTTTGCTCCGGAGCAGGTGGAGGGCAAGTCGGTACAGTGGCTCAAGAGGATGTTGGCCAAGCTGATTCTCCTTTGCAATAGTGTATTGGCACCGCTTGCGATCGTATTTATAGTTGAAGGTTCAGGGAATGCACCTAAGGATAGCCTATATACCTTTGATAGAGACGTCACATTATTTGCATTCATGTAGTTTTTTGTGTTTGCATTGGATGGAGGACCACCATGGAACCTGCATTCACACTTGTTGATCGGTTGGATCCAATACAAAAAGTCAAGGAATAACTGACCAACATAGCTACTTATCACAAAACATCAGGATGACCTGAAGGTATGGGGTGTCCAATGGAACCCACGCAATACTGAGAAGGGCAGTCTATCGTGTGGTGTATTGGTGTCCCTTTGGACTGTCGCAGCACATGAATCTCTCGATACAAAGAAACCACAACCTTTTGAGTAGCGTACCTGACAAGTAGTTTGCATGTGGGGTGTTACCATGTCTTACCTAGCCTCTTGCATTTCTGGCATTTTTTACCTCCCAGCCAATTTACCATTCAAGCTAGTGCCTCTCTACTTTGCGGCTCACCTTTCAAGAGGCCACTTGGTTGATTGAAGAAGACACTTGCAATCTGAAGAAGAGGCGCTAAGCTTCAGACAGACCTCCAATCCTTGGGGCAACCCAAGTGAAACCCTTCAGTATTGGTTTTGTATTACCATCCCCAGTCAAATGAGGTCTTTGACTTGTAGGGAAAGGTTTTGTGGTGAAGAGATGTGTTTCTTCATGGAGAGGCCCAGGGACCCGGGAGCGGTTGCTGTGCCCAGAGCGGTTGGTGGGAGCCTTCCCCAAGAGATCCAGCAGTTAACTATATATGGTGTGGAGCAAGGTGAAAACGGGCTCCATAAATCATGAGAAGTCTCAGGCTTCATAGATATGGTCGTCGATCGTGGCTGCAATCGCCTTTCTGAAATGGACAGTACCTGTTTCCTATGTTGGGACCGTAGGTGGAAAGAGATCATGTCTGCCACTGAGGATTGGATTTACAAGGTTCCAGCAAAGGTGCTTTGCAGAAGATCTTGGACATCCGTTGGACGACCAGGAGAGGTCTCAAAACATACCCTTGTAGTCATTGATGTTGTCGAGGAAGATGGGTCGAGTGCGAGGGTCCATGTAGAAAACGTCCATGTGGATGACCAGCAAGAGGTGGACCACAGGCGTAGCAAATGACAAAGGAGGGTGATTTTTAGGGATATGTTTCTATTTTTTTTAGTGGGATGTCTTTTTGTTTTTAGTGGTTGGGTAGCTTTGGGGGCTTTTGGCTTCTGTGGCTTTTGTGGCTTCTGGCTTTTGTGGCTTTGTGGCTTTTGGCTTCTGTGTGGCTTTTGGGTTGTGTGGCTTTTGGCTTCTGTGTGGCTTTTGGCGTTTGTAACTTTGGCATCTGTGTGGCTTTTGGCTTTTGTGGCTTTGGGCTTCTATGTGGGTTTTGGCTTTGGGTGTTCAAGTAAAATCGCTATGTTTTATAAATCTATTTTGAACTATCTCTTTTGATGGGGGAGGCGCAGCACTATACTTTGTGTTCATTGCGGGGGAGGCGCTGCGCCCTCCCCCGCACCCCTCCTGCTCTTCTTCATTTCAGCGCCCCCTCCCGCTCCCTCCCGCAGTTTACGGGCATTAACACGTTTTTTAAATAAAAAAGCAATCGCTTGTTTTTGTTGACTCTCTCTCTCTCTCTTTTTCTTAGAGAGGGGCCCTCACTTTGAGAATGGCGCTCAGCTCTGTCTAGGGCAAACCTGTCCATACCAAAAAAGCACTTGACCCAGGAGCACCAGCAAGAAAACAGGGGAAGACATTTCTATCATGATGCCTCTTCTATCGAAATCTCTACTTTTTTGTGGCTTATCTATTGAACTCTCTATATATTGAATTATTTTTGTGTTTTAGGGACTTTTCTAGTCAACATATCTATATACTTGTGATGCACTTTTCTAGTCAAAACCTCTACTTGTGATGCCATTCCCCTTAAAACCTTTACTTTTGATATCTTTTCTCCTGAAACATGTTTGATGAATTGTCTACTGAATTCTCTGCTCTTGATAGCTTTACTAGACAAAATCTCTCGTTTTGACCCATGACAATCGCTACGTTTGGTAATTTTTCTGTTGATATGTCGATGTCGGATTATATTTATATTGAAATCTCAACGGGTTTTCTAATGAAATCGCTATTTATGTATGAAATTTCTATTGAACTCTCTCTTTTGATGAGTTTTCTATTTTAGCATTCTTCTTTGCTTTTGATGACTCTTCTAGACAGCATCTCTACTTATAATGCCTGTCCCATTGAGAACCACACAGACCACAAAAAAAGAAACAACCCAATGAAGAATAATCCCGATTAAAGTCCCGACCCAATGACAAATGCTAGAGACCACAGGGGTAGTAAACTAGTAGCATGACTAATACAAAATGGGTTGTAGTGACCCCTATATATATATATGTATATTATCTCGACGCAAGCCATTGTTGAATCAACGGCGATCTGTGGTGGATGAAATCATCTGTGGCGAGCTGTGGTTTTGTATTTTCTGTTGGGTTCTGTTCTGATGTTTTCCTGCCCTCTACCATGATTGACACTTGGAAGTAATTTCGTTTCGTTCGAAGTGTGGTCTCCTCTACCAGGAGGTCCTTCCTCCTTCAAGGGTGCAGCTCCTTGTCGTGGATTTTCGAGCAATCCCATGAGCGCGACGTGAAGCTCCTCACGGCGTGTGCCACGAATAGCTATGAGGAAGTGGAAAGTTTGCTACAGAAACCACTAGCTCCAGACTTCACACGTCAATTTGGCTGGACAGCACTACACACTGCAGTATGGGCTGGCAATTCGAAATGCATATCGTTGCTGCTAGAAGCTCGGGCAGATCTGGACCGACAAGATTGGTTTGTCTCGACACCACTGTACTTGGCAGCTGAGAGAAACAATCTGGAAGCTGTGGGGTTGCTGGTAGCAGCTGGAGCTGACCAAAGCAAGGCTGCAAATGATGGGTCTACACCATTAGACATTGCAGCTTCATGTTGCTCAAAGGGTTTTATATACTATAATTGTATATAGATTTTTGGTTTTCCCTTCGAACGGGCCATATTCTGTTGTTCCAGGCGAGACCTTGTATCAGTAAATCCAAGGCAATTGCCAGTGAACACCTGTCAGTGGCGCAGCTGCTGCTGCTGCTGCTGCTGCTGTTGCTGTGGGAGCATTTGCCGTTGGGTATGGTTGCTAGCAGCCATGGAAGAAAGGCTGATGTTGAACATGTCCTCAAGGATTGGCCATCCAATAGTGTTACCTGTGCAGAGAGCGCAGCACGTTCAGAACGCCTCCTTCGCAATCGTTTTGGGTATGAAGCAGGCCTGTGGTACTTATAACATGCCTTAACATGTTGTTCACAAGTCAATGAAGATGATGTCAAGGCTCCTACAATTCTTTAAATTGAGGTCTATAAATTATGTTATTGTTCAAGTTCCCGCCAAATCTGTACAGGTGTCCACCAAGTTTTTTCAAACTTCCTGAGAATATGGTCAATTTTTCATTGCAGTCAGGTATCTTGTCATTCGGCTGTGCAGGCTACCCTTGAGCGATGCCGCGTTTGCACAGGGGAATGCGCTGGCAGCAAGCTCCAGTCGTTTGCCACGCCGGCGCAGCCGCATTCCTTTCGGGGAACCTGTTCTCTCCTTCGATGCGAGAAAGGACCTGAAGGGTCCGGTATTTAGAAGAAATGATCAAAACGATCATGCCTTCGACGTCTTTGCCAATTAAGTATCACCACTTTGCTGTGAATCACACATCCCCGTGGATTGGATGGTACCATCATCCGATCGCCCAGCCGACTATGACGATCGGTCGACGGGTAGGTCGGAGAACTGGGAAGAAAGGGAGGCCTGCATCAGCTCTTGGTCAGGCTTTTTGGTTCCGGACCCATCTACACCTCTAGAGATTCACATGGACCCTGATGGCCAGTCCAACTTACTTCCCTTACGAAGTACAATTAAGGCAATTGGTTGACCATTCTCACTCGAGTAATCACGAACTGTTCGCGTGCTGTTCTTGGGCACGCGCGTGTGAATCTTTAAGGGTGCACACCAGACTGATCGGACCATCTGAGCCCAGGGATGCGATCCAAATCGATCCAAATCGATCCAGAAACTCTTGTCAATTTCTTTTTCAGGTGATGTTTTGTTGGATTTTGGTGCCAGACAAAGCATGTGTAGCTGGCTGAGACTCCGGACACAACCGTTCACATGCCTGAGACTGCTGAGACTCCCCGTCACCTTTGTAGGGATCCAACAGCCAGTTTTTGGTGCAACCCCCTTGGGCACTAGGGCACTCCAACGAAGTTCAATCTGAACCCTAGAGTTCAAAACCGATAAAAGCAAACAAACTTGAGGGATCTAGCGCCAGCCGCTGAGATCTGGAACGCAACCCTTTCCATGGAATGACTGATTCCAGCCACCACTTCTGCGGAACAGTGCAACAACTTGAGCTTTGTGCAACAACTGTAGCTAGTGCCGTCCTCTTTTTCTTGGCAGATCGAATTAAGTCGGAGACTGAACATGGACATGATGAGAGCAAGAAGAGTTGCCTGCTCTGTGGCTGCATGAAGTGCCAAAATGGCACAGGAAAGATGGGTTGCGAACACCACCTTTTTTTGGCGACTTCTCCTATAGAAGTAGCTTTGGCAGGTACCTTGTCATCCCAGATACCGCTTGAGATTAACGGCAGTCAGCATTGTGAGAGAATTCCCTGCTCCCATCTCTTTCCACGCGAACCGCTCACTTTCACACACGTTGAGAGGAACAGCGCCGCGACCGTTCGTCCTGCGCGACGAACAGCGTTCTCGGCGTCGCGAACGAGCGTGGCCTCGCCGCTCGTGGCCTCGGAGTTTGAGAAATGAAAACCCTTCGCGGCGGCCTGTTTAGACAGGCCTGAAAGTTTCAACACACATGACATCATGACACTGGTTGGATTTATTCCGAAGTGTTCAAGTGCAAGAAGTTCACCCAGAGCTGAAAACACTGGCAACAGACAGCAAGACAGCCATGGAATTACAATCCCACGTCATAGGCTAGGTCCCATCTATTTGGAACCATGTAGTCAGTCTGACATTTGGTTTCGAAAATATAGTTAATATATGTTAATATCAAGAGGTAGCTGAGATGTCTGTCTGACTGCATGTGTTATTTTCTTCAATTAATCTGGTGTTTGGCATGTGATTGATTCAGTGATTCCGCCTTTTTTTCAGGGCAAGTACCGAAGACTCCTACCCTTTGAGAGTGAACGCTCGAGTTCGGGTGAACGCTCGATACAGATGCCCACGTTGCCACTGCCCAGTGTTCCACTCTTTCTGAATATTTTGTTGCCTTCGCCAACGCCCAGTGAGGCGGCCTTGGATGTCTCCGCCCGCGCGCTGGAAGATTTGATCATCGAGGCGGCCGTGTCGGGGAGACAACGAAGAGCCGAAACGATTCACCCGGTGGTGCTGAACCGTTTGGCTGAACGACGAAGTCACAGAAATAGGCAAATGGGAAAAGCATATGAACAAAAAACAGTTGTTGAGAGAGAACATGTGGATTCAGTAGATGGGGGAGATTGATAAGATCTTCATGTTGCTTGAATTTGGGTGCTGTGCAATGTCTATGTTCAAACATACAACCAAAAAGAATTGGAGAGCATCCAATTTGCACAAAGACAATGCGGTCAAGTGTTATTAGTATTTTCATGCATAAAACAGCGGGAGTAGCGGTGAAACTGTTGATTTCAAGGTGATCCTGTCTTTCTTTCTATCAACTATACTTATAATATAAGACTACAGTCTGAGAGACCACCGCTTCAGGGTGTGTGTGTGTGTGTTGGTTCAGTGTTTTGATGTTCTTTCCGCAGACGTCGCTCCACTCCCACCTAGTCTTTGGCATGGTTTTGGGCGGAGTGCAGCCGTATTACAGATCACTAGAGCTTCACTGCGCTGAGGGTCTATGCGTTGCTTGGTTGACCTCTTACACCTGGGGCCAGTCGCCGTCTAAGTGTTGTGAAGGGGTTCACAAAACCTGCTAAAGGTCGAACCTTTGGGGGGCAATTCAACTGCTAGGCTAAGGTTCAAACCTGCTAAAGGTTGAGATGTACTTGAGTCTTGATTTGTCTTCATTTTTCACACGTCTTCCATCAAAGAAAAACCACGCGCCAGGCGGTGTACCAAAATCTCATCACCGGGAAGATGGATCAGGATGCCAATGAGTGACCTTCGCACGGGGTGGCACGGGCCGGTCGGTGTGTTTCTGGTATGGGTCCCACTTCCCGAGGGCGGAAGGTGAGAGGTGGAAGACTGACTCTTTGCCTTGCTTCGTGACAACATGGGGTGGGGTGGGGGAGGTAAGTTATGACGTCGATGTTCTTTCGTCCACTTGAAGATAACGTTGTACTTCGATTACTTTAAGATAACTTTGCACTTCGTTCACATTAAGATAGCTTCGTAGTTCGTTGCATGGTGCAAGACGTTGGTTTAGGGCTATGTTATGAAGATAATATGGTACTTTGTTCACATATTAAAATAACATTGTATTTCATTTGCTTTAAGATCAGTTTTTGAATTCGTTCACATTAAGATGTCTTCATACTTCGTTCACTTTGCGATGGGTGGAACACAACTGGCTGAGAGCTCATGGAAGAGCTTGAAAGCTTGGATACCCAAGCATATTACAACCAAAGCAAAGAGTCGAACTGTCAATCCGGAACTCTTGAACTATGTTCGGAGTTGGCAGTTTCGCTATCACCATAGAGGGGACGATCTCTTCCCTGCCATCGCAAAAGCGATGAGCAGCAGTTCGAAGTGAGCAGGAAAAGGCAATGCCGAAAACACCTAAACATCAAAAACTTTTCCGAAAACGCGGTTTCGCCTGCAAAGTCGAATGCATTTTGCAGCAAAAAACATCAAAAACTTTTGCTTGAAAGGAAACGCAAAAATGATGACCCTCATGAGACTTTGCGAAGCCCAACCGTGCAAATTAGCGCGACGCGTGAGGGTTGGCCATCCCTTTTGTTTTTGCTAACGGGCGGTCCCGTGAATTTTGTGCAACATTTATCCTTTCCTTGCGTACGTGATGTGCATAATAGTGTGTGTTTCTTTTTTTCGTTCCTTTGTATACTTTTCTACGCATGAACATGATGTTGTACATACTTCGGGGACAAGTTCACACGCACTGTGCAGGGGTGTGGGGGGTGGGTGGGTGGGGGGCTAATGACGTTCGGTGGAATGTTCTTCGGGGATGTCTCCATATGCACACATGCTTTCGCGGATGAGTTCACACACACAGTCCTTTCGGGATGTTGCAATATATTTTTCACACATACTTTCACAGACGATATCACACTCACTGTGCATACACATGACACTTTCGGTTTTGCACATGAAGTCGAAAAGGTTGGTTGAGATGTTTTCTGTCGTTGGTCTGGGCGCAGTTATTTTTTGCTCGCGTTATGGCGCTATGGAACAGGTCGTTAAACAATTATCACAATTTTTGAGATGTCAGGCCTTTAGAAAGGCTGACAAGGCGGAAAATCCACTGTTACCGGCTTACCATAGGAATGGGGGGATGCAATACCGACCCAGTCGACCCAGTCGAGCCGATGTCACCACTCCCGGCTGAAAAGCGGTCGAAACGCCGATGTGAGGGAACTTAAGTGACAAGAGGTGTGCTGACGAGTGTATGCACTAATGTACTCAAGATTACTCAAGTACCATGTGCCGATTGGAGACTATTTATGTAGGAGAAAACATGCCAGTGTTTACAGACTATCCCTACAACTCCTGGCCTACCTCCGTTTCGGTTCGGTGGTTTGGGTGGATTGTTGGGGTCGAATACCGCCGAACCTGAGGATATGGGACGGGAACCCCAGGGTATATCTTCTGGGTTGGGTTGCCTAGCTTAATAGAGGTGACACTGCCGGTCGTGTACAACCAATTTCATGCTCGGGGCACTGACCTGCCCCCTCTCTTCTCGAAAGGATTCCCAGACACTCCATGTATGGTATATTTACCTACATTCATCCCATTTCAACCACCCCAATGTAATTTTTGCAGTCCCATGGAGTGTATGGGATTGGTACCCATCATTGTATATCAAACATGTTCAATCCAATGTCGAGGGAGATCAAAGATTTGCATTGCCTCGAGGGGTCACTGACTCTTAGCATTCTTGGCGTGTGAGATAAAGCCGGCGGTCCAAGACTACCAAAAGAAGAGTCTTTGGAGGACCAGTTAGGGCCCGGGCACCTGACAAGGAATTTCCCTTACTTCACCTTGGTCATGTGCTCATGCACTCTTGTGTAATAGTCATTGGACTTAAAGATACTTAAAGGGTCAAAGATGATAAACACTGATGAGGCATGGTAAAGCGAACCCACCGACCTCCCAGGTTCTCCCGAACCACCGACCTCCACGGAGCGCGGACGCTAGGAGAACAGCTGCCTCATTGTGGAGTCCTGCGCCTGTCGCGATTGCAAAGCAGAGGAGAACCGGACACGGAATACGGCTGCGACACCGAAGCGGTTGGAGGGAGAGATGTACAGGAGAATCAGTTCTTTATTTGGAAAGACAACACGTGAATATACTGTATATTAGTGTTATTTTCTTAAGTCACTGAGATGCACATAAGTCTTTCTAATTTGATATCAAAGATGATGGTTGCTGTCAGTTAAATCTAGACGTATTTGGACAGCAGAGTGAGCCCAACCCCGGGGCAAGATCCTCTCATGTAAAGGAAGGGCACAAAGGCTTGGATTCCTGCCAATGCCTGCAATTCGCGGTGTGTTTTTGCTCCAGAGGTCCAGTGGCTTCGGTTCCCCCAAAATTCACCAAACCCACTGGGCGAAGTCCACCACCACCGGAACCCGCGCCTTCGACCAGCGCAGAGTGGAACCGACCTCGGGTGTTCGGAGTTTGAACGGCGAACGGCCATATGACGGAAAGCACCCCCAGACATAATGAGCAAACTAAAAAACGTCTATGTGATGAAACATATACAAACACATGGCAGTTTGACCATAAGGAGTGTTATAAGGGATAACGAGTGTTTGGGGTACTTGGTCCCCACTCCAAGTCTTTCTGGGCAAGCAGACCTCCGCGTTTGCCACCGGAGCAATTCCAGGGTTTTCAGAACTGCGGCTTGGTCGACGGAAGATCGGTCTTTCTTGGGTGTTTCCCTGGTGGCGCTCAGTCGTACTGGAGGCCTGGACCATCACTTCAAGCAGCGTATACGCACTCCGTCAAGTCACTAGCACTCGGAAGTTGTGGGCGTTTCTCGAGCCTTGGCAGTCCGCCAAACACGCTGGGAGCCGTGAAAGGAGGGTTCTTTGGGGCAAAGTGCTGCAGGCTGCAGGACTTCTAACCCGTGCTCTAGACGTACATATGAACCCCTAAAGACACGGTCGTGGAAGGCCTAGCCTGCACGTCGTGGAAGGACGTGTTACAGGGCCAACCATGCCCAAATGCTCCATGTATGAAATCACCTACATTCCAGCAGAGGTTGAAGAACCCTATAGGTACCCCTGTAGGGTCCCAAGAGGTCACTTAACCTCTGTAGGTTGACCCCCAGGTCAACCACCCCAACTGATTGGCGATGCCAGTTCCAGTTCCCAGGTCATGGGGAGGGGGGCATCGATCGACCTGAAAACCGGATTGACCACCGCAGGACATCGACTACATCATCGAGACCCTCAGCGCCTGGCAACAAACGGCCCAAGAAATGATCCAATCGTCGCTGGGACCACGAAACGACCCACCGGAAGCCGGCGTTTGGCCGTGCGGGTCGGCGTGCTGTGTGAGTCGGTGTGGTGGGAATTGGGGGATTGGATGAAGTGGACATTCACACCATGTTCTGAGGCAATTCCTTATGGGAACCATGTTGGTCTCCTGTGATTTGCTGACAGGAGTCCTTTCTGGAAGAGGCTAGCGGCCCACTTGCACAATCTTGCGTAATTAGTGAGATACCAGATCTTACATGATCTTACCACTTGTAGGACCCCGCTTACATGGGATGAAGCACCTCGGATTCCTATTTTGTGTGACAATCATGATCATTCATTAGCTGGGCCTTCAGAGTTGCAAAGAGACTCACAGGCAGCTTCACCTTCAGCATCACTTCTTGCACTCATGCGGTTCCCAAGGATACATTAAATAACTGATGGAAGGTGAACATTTAGTCAAATAATATCGTACACGTTGCTGTCACAGACCACCGAAAGCGTAAAGCAAATCTGGGAAAAACATGGTTGATTTCTTTGGCCAGTGGTCTGAAAAATAACTTCAATTCCTCAAACGCAGAACCTCCTCCCTCTTTTGGGCAAGGGTTTTGGGCGGAAGAAACCCAAAACCAAGCGCAGAAGCGAAAGAACGTGTCCGGGTCACGTTTTCGAACGTTCTTTTTGCCACAAGGTCAGTGGTTTGTGAGAGGTCAACAAGGTTCGGACACCAAAAAGACAAGAACTTATATGACAAGCTCGTCACAATATAGCTATGTGTTTTCTTTGACGTGCACGTGTCCAAAGCAAGCTGATATCCAGGTAGGTGACTTCAGCGAGTTGATATATGATGAGTTATTCATGATTGATGGCCACATCTAAGGTGCAAGTCACAGGTTCTTCAAGTGGGATGCACTTGATTCATGCACGGCCAAATGTGTTCAAGGGAGCCACTTATAGACTTTCTGTACTGTTTGATCTGTTTGGAGCGCCAACGAGTTTGGCATTCTTTTCGAAGCTTGTATTCATGTGGTGTTCTTCGTGCAGTTGTTTCCGGTCGACCCAAACACTTTGAACCTGGCCATTCGACGCCCACGTGACCCAAGTGAGCTAGACCCCCGCGAACGGTCCATCCCAGGCTCGATGCCGCAGTGATGCCCTGCCGGCGCGTCATTTTGACAGACATGTTTGAAGACTCACCAGGGACCATGGTCCAACGTGGCACACTGATTTGGGACCATCGGTTTCTTTTTTCCCAAACAGTGTGGTCACACTTTTGGGGTTCTCAAGGTAATATTATGGTAATGCTGCGGATGCTGGGTGTTTGATTTGTGGTGCTCATGGGTGTGGGCGGCTAGATTTTGACTGCGCAGGCCTTCAGAATTTGCCGTGCCCGAGCGAGTGCTTTCCTGGACTGTGCTCTTGCTGTGGTGCAGTGCGCATTTTCGGACTTGATGGTCACTTTTCGTGGCAGGCGCAAGGCAAACCTTGGGTTTTTCGTGGCAAAGTCGACTCTTCGTGGCAGGTGCAGGGCATCGGAGTGCTTTTACTTCGATGTGCAGATTTGGGAGCAGGCGCAGCGCGTTGGACATGGTGAATGTCTTGGGCTCTGACTTCGTGGCAGGTGCAATGAAACGTGACCTTGGGACACTTGGACCGTTTGTTTAAATTCGGAGGAAGTATCGAGCGAAGCCTGCGCTTTGGCATTTTGATGTTTCTTCGGAATCAGTGCTGCGAAACGGCTTGGCAGGGCTGCGCGATATGAGTCTTGAGGTGCAGATTTCGTGGCAAGCGCAGCATTTTTGTCAACCTCGGCGTGCAGATTTCGTGTTTGGCGCAGCACTGTTATCCTCGAAGTGGAGATTGCGTGGCAGGCGCTGCATTTTGTGCTCGCATATGCACATCCTCTCTAGATCTTTCTAGACCTCTAGATTTTGGATTGCCCACGCACTAGTTACTTTTTCCTGGAATTGGTTTAAATTGGTTTAAAGTAGTTCATTGGACGGTCCCTTGGCGTTTTCGGGGAATAGCTTTTCATAGCAGACCGCCCAGATCGCGTTGCTCGTTCAATGTCAGTTCTGTTTTTGAACACAGAAAATTAGCCTTGGATAGAATTAAGCAAATACAAGAAGATTTAGAGAACAGTCCCACCTCCAAAGAAGGATCCGGCAGACACGTGTCCCTACTCGCGAAACTTTTCCCGGGAGATGCGTTTGCAGTTCAGAAGGGGTTGCAGTATCATGTTTTGCTGGCCCACGACCCAGTTGGAGCGCGGGCTGAGCTCCGAGGTTTGACCCCGAGGGGTTCCGTGGTGGAGGAGGACCCTTCTGATGATCACATCAAATTGATGTGCAAGAAGGATCCCAGCTGGTCTTAACTCCAACAAACTACGTGGTCGAGAGCGCGTTTTTGAATCCAACACCAAAGGAGGTGCGCAGGTGCCGCCGAAGATGTGTTTGCTTGCGTTGATCACTGCCGCAAACCAGCCCCTTGAAACAGAAGGGTTTTCAATCTGATGGGTTTTGATGGCATTATGGATTTTGAGGAAAAATTGATTTTTGAGATTCCTAGAGATTTTTTATGCGAAAAGATGTGGAAAATGCAGTTAGATGTGACATATGAAGAACTCCTGTAAAACACACATGCAACTCATCAATGAACGAACCAACTTTGTATAATGAGTGTATAGCAAATCACAGCAACACTAGATGATGTCAAATCAGACACATAAAGACACATGAAAACAGCACACACATCAGGAAAACTAAAGGCGACACACCCAGAAACATACAAACACAAAATACATGAACAAATACACAGTAAGAACATAAGTATAAACAATATCTCAAGCAAACTATCTCAACAAATTGTAAACACTACACCGTATCTCAAATTATCTCGCATAAAATCTCAAGTTATCTCAAATTCCTCAAAAGATCTCAAGCCAAAAGTACCTTTCAAGGGAAACAACGCTTGTCCCAGCTCAGTTTATCTCATTTTATTTCAGCATTTCCGAATTATATCAACATTTATCGGAATACTAATTTTTAAGTTATAAGCACCCGGCCAGATTATCTCAAATGTTTTCAAATCTTCTCAAAATATCTCAGAAGAAGCAACACCATGTGACAGGCTTGGAAATTCTGAGAATCACAGGGACACTCAATGAGGTTTTGTGTTTGCTTCCCTGCTGTCAGGTGTCTGGATTGCTGTAGTCAATTGTCATCTCAAAGTCCAAGCTCCAACACAGTTGTCATCATGCAACTTAGACTGTGGCTGAGGTTGACAGTGGTGGAGGGGAACTTTGGTTTCTCAGTTGTCTTCAGTGGTGACCAATTGAGTCAATAATATCTCAGAAGAACAAAGTTAATGCAAATTCCTCTTTGGATTGGGCTTTGGTGGCCCTGATCAGTTTTCAATCAGTTTTCTTCATGCGCAATATTTAAACCAAAAATCAAATAACATGCCATAGAAAGCATAAACAATCATCAAATAAAAACACAATTTACAACAAGAAATGCGATATTGTGAGCTGGTATTTAAAAACAATTCTGTTTGACACCCTTGGGCCCGACGCGGTCACAGTCCTTGATCAACCCTTTTGAATGTTCGGGACTTACAAACGTTGTGTTTATTATGTTGACTGAATGCTAGCGGATTGAAGCATATTTAGGCCTTTTGAACCAAGGCGCATGCGGACGCCTGGTAGAGCAGTATTTATCAGCGTCAAAATTGTACTTGTGATTTGTCTCCACGTCGCCATGGCAGTGGGTAAGAAAGTCCAGAAGCAGCAGCTGCGGCAGCATCAATGCTGCCCTAGCGCATTGAGTGTTGAAGCTTTGGAAAAATGAAGCGTTCCGGCCGTTTGTGTGTATCTTGCAGTTGCATGTTGTTTGTCAAGTGAAATGCTTTGTGAAGATGTTTTTGGATATGTGAGTTTTTAGATCAAAAGTAAAGTCTAGTTAGTTGTTGAAAACCATGTCGGATGCTTTGTTTTGGAGCGACTGCTATGGCAGCAGCGTGATAGTGATTGAAGGGATCAACATGCTCAATCCGCTGCCGCTCTTGCCTTTCCTCCGCGTTGAAGAGTTCGTACAAAATGACCACATGCCCACAAACGCCCGCGTGTCCATTCGCGAGTGGTTGCGTGCGGTGGCCCCTGGGCTTGTCGTCCAAGAGAGGATCTTTGAATGTGAGAAGGGCCACAAGCTCTTGACACATATCGAGAACTACGATGTGACCGGTTTCGATGTGACCGGTTCCCAACGTCACATATATGGATGGCAGTGAGATGAGGATGATGCATTGGCCAGTGCAGAACTCGCACAATGGCGAGTGGATGATTTATGAGTCCGGCCACAGTCAACAGCCCTTCATGGTAACTTTGAACCACGGAAACAGCCCTGTCATGGCCAAGAAGCAAGATTGGCTTGTGGTACGGAAGGTTCTATGCAGATGGTGGGCATGGGCGAAGAGCTGCAACTTTTGACCGTGGCTCCCCCACCACCGGTGACATCCCCATGTGCGGGTGCTCCTTCTGCGATGCCAGGGTTCCATGAGATGTTAAGACGAAGACCATGAACCAGCTGATCGCGGAGTCCGAACAACGCACCATGGCCATCAAAGCCGATAAGGCTTTCAATGTGGACACCCGCGACACGCTCTACCAACACCAGAGCGAAGTGAAGCGGTTGGCTGAGAAAGTGGACGCCATGCAGCAGCAAGTGGCTGTGCAACAAGCAGCGCGGCCAAACTTTGTGGAGTACTTCGTGAATCTATGCAGTTTTTTCATGATCGTACCTAACCTACGCATGATTTCATCCATGTGCACCATGGACCTCGCCGGATTTCTCAGCGTCGCCTTCATGTCATCAAAAACATGTACCACTAGGTGGAACTTGGGCCTTGGGTTCAAAAGTGGGTATACATATCTGCGATCTTTGTACTCCAAGTGCAGCAACGCATCCACAAGGTGAACACTTCCAATTGTGATTTTGCAATTTCTCTCCCATCATCAATGAAATGTGAGCCAACAGGCACAAGTCGAGGGATGGAATGTGGTTTGCCTCGTAGTGCCGCATCCGAAATGCAAGAGGCCAAGTTCGTGTTCTTGTGGCAAGCGGTCGAGCATGAATAAATCCATTGGCAAAACTTCCAAATTTAATGCAGATGGCAATGGAGAAAAACGTGATTGAAATCTAAAAAGTTAGATTTTGAGAGGTTAAGAAGTGACAGTGAATCTGATCATTTGACGAGTGACTTCCTGTTGATCAAACAGTGGTTCACACTCTTCTATCATGCAAATACTTTGGGTTGTTTTCCATGTGCAATGAAACATCCGGCATTCGTCAGTATATGAGAGTTGTGGTGTGTATACTCGGATACTTAGATGTCAGGATTTTCCGTCTCACAAATTCAATTAATACAGGCATGCTCACAAAGCCTATAGCCTATAGCTCTCTTTGATTGATCAGCGTTTCAACGAGCTTCAACGTGGGCTGACAGCGGCTTCGCGGATATTGGGCCCTTCCGCGCATGGCAGGTTTGCCGCCAACAACTACGAGAAGCAGAAGGTGGCACAAGAGGAATTGGAGAAGGAGGTGCCCGGAGGTTCGTGTGTCGAACCTTGGGTCCAAAACCATTGAGATGCCCGTGCCTTCCACGTTTGGGAGTGATCCCGGAGTCGCCAAGATGGGCGACTTGGGATGTCAGATCTTGACCCATGGGGCCTTCGTTTTGACCCTACACCAACGAACTTTGGACCACACGTTCATTTGCGACCACACGATTGGAGGCTCAGATTGCCCTAATTATTTAGATACACAATGAATATATTCAAAGCATACATCATATTTAATCTTTACTGTGTACTAGCTTGTATGGTATGACTCGGTATGACACAATTAGTGATAAATCAGCTCTTCAACTTTCCGACTCTGAGAACCCTTGTGCATGTGTTATGGGCGCCACTACCTTATAGGGTCTCAGGGTGGCGCTTGAGGTGACATGCATGTTTTTATTCCAAAGTTTTTGGCAGGTGCACCTGCCCGCAAAATGTCCAGCCTTCTAATAGACCTTCGTTTTGTGGTTTTCCAAGATGTACAGTGGGAAGGGCAACTTCTCTTAGGTTCTTGCCTCACCAGCAGCTGCGGCAACATGCAGTTTTGCCTGATGTACTTTTACTTCCACTGCCCTGATTCTTTTTGTCATACACAGACCGAGGAATCAGCCAGTCTTATTAGATTTATAATTTGAAAGCATGATAAAGCATTTGAGACACATCAAACACCTATACACTCTTATAAGATCTTATAAGTTATATCTCACTAATCTTTTTTGTATAGTAGGCGAGTTTGATGTGTTTGTTTTTTCTAGTGTGTTGAATCGTTTTGGCCCAGTTCGGTGACTTGCACACCATGGACCACCAACCACCGAGAGCTTCCTCCTTCCCTCCGGTCCCCATCGTTGTCCAGCGGATGGCGGGTTCACGGCTGTCCAGCGGCTCGCGGCTCAGGTGAAATCGATCCGTGAAGCCTTGAAGGACGCACGTTTCGCGATACAAAGTCCATGTCAAAACACCTGCAATGGGGTGGTTTTTGTCATTGACCATCTTCACTGCACCCTCAATTTATACACCTTCTAGAGTTCTACCCTACGCAACCAAACCCTATAAATTTGTAGGGTCTCAATCGGATCATTGGGTATTCTTGTGAAATCAAACATATCTCAGGTTTGTTCGTAAAACCTCGGGTCTTGTTCTTCTAAACTGTGCTAAACCCGTCCTAAACCCATGTTTAACCCGTACATACTGGTTGGAAAACCTGGGTTTCCTTCAGAAACCCTAGGTTTTTCCATCGACCCTACAAATTTATAGGGTTTGGGTGCGTAGGTTATATGTGTAAAGGCCTGATACATCCTCGATGTGGATTCGGGGGTCAATGGCAATGGCATGTTTGACCTACATTGACACCTGAAACCAACCACCCAAACTGATCAGTAAATATGCCAGTCCCATCGGTCGTGTTTGGGCTGGGGAGGTTCTGAGTTCTTCCATTTGGGGCAAGGGAAGTTCCGTCCTATCCTGCCACAATCAAGTTCAAGTCTGTTTTGTTTTGTTTTTCTGGTAGATTTCCCGTTGTGTTGTGCATATGTTAATATTTGTTCCCATTCGAAGGTTGGTTCATTCCTGGCTTGATCACTCTGGTTCGAAGTCTGAAGTCCATGAGCAAGTGCCACGTCACCTCCGTATCAAAAGATTGAGAAAACAGAGAGATCGGCTGAAGAGCTCTTGAGTCTTTGAGTCAGAAATATCGTCGAGACTCCCACGGTGGCTCTTTGGAAAATGGTCCCGCGAAATCCTGTAATATATATGAGATCTGATCAGCATCTAAAAAATATCCTGATCAGAATCTCAAACATCTCCAGCGCCAGTCATTCCCCAAAGTCCACATCCCGCCTTTCTTCCACTTTCGACCCCCAAATCCGCAGGAGGATTCTCCCCCACCAAAGTCCACCAAAGTGTCACACCCCGATTCGGATTTCTGGCAGGAGGGCGATTCCACCAAGTCCGGTGCTGGGGGCTGCACCCGGATGCAGACCGACGAGGTGGATGAGGCGCGCTGCTTGGTCGTTCGGTGCTTCGGGCGCATTTCGGTACAGCGGAACAAGCACCCTACTGGTAGGGCCATGGTTCGAACAGCGCTGGCAGGGCCACTCCTTGTTGCTTAGGCCGGCGCTTAAGCCAAGGGCGCACATCTATAGCTATGGGTGCAAGGAGTTGAGTAAGTCGACCGGCACAAACTGCTCCAATCTTCGGAAGACATGATACATTCATGATACATGGTTCGAACCCAAAGTCCTAAAAAGTCCTGAAACGGTCGCAGCTTGGGAGTCAAAACGTATACTTGTGGTCCGGTTTGATGAGGTATCCACGCATTCCAAGAGATCCTTGGAGGAAAGCACCCTGCGAGTGTTTTGGGTGTTGGGTGTTGGAAAAGAGTTGAACTTGATGGACACATAGACATAGACTAGACAGACAACTTTAGAAGCTTACCCTAGTCCTTTGTTGGCTGAATTGGTGTATTTTGGAAGATCCTTCGATGATCCGTAGATGACACTGTGAGTTTCAATCGCGATTCGATGCACTTCGACCATACTGGAGGATGCTCCACACCAAACTTATTTCACCGTTCTTCACGGACGAAGTATCGCGCAATACGCATGGAGTATCATGGGGCAGATGCTTTCTTCCTCCGCATGTCACGTCACCCGTCTTCTGTTTACCGTCTCATGCGGCTTGCGTTTTGCTTCACAGCTCGAATCTCCGCACGTCACGTCACTCGTGTCACCACGTCCGCGTCGCGATGAATTGGAGGAGTCCAAGCGAGCCAAGAGCACACGTGGTCGCTGGGTAGGCGCGTCGAATGACGGACATCGGCGGAGTTTTATTCCTGGTTCCTCGAGAAAAATCAAAACAACTAGAGAACTGATTTCACTGCCAAGCGATGACAAATGCCATGGAGGAACATTGTTTTCTCCACCATGACCGGAACCTCTGCTTCACTGGATTCTCCTGATGGATTTGCGGGTTCCGCCCTCCAGTCAGAGTGCGCGGTCGCTCCTGTCAGGTCTTTAAAGGGTCATAGTCATGGTCATGTCATGTCCCATTTTCTATCATGACGTAGCTACACCACCTGGGATGGGAACAAATATGTGTTCTTATTTTTCAGATGACCCTGAAATCCTCATACCAAACACGGTGGTCTTCAATCCACTTCCATGGTTTTTCATGGTTCGTACCGTTGCGTGGAGACTGGGGGATCTTGTCGTTAGGCCGGGAAGAGCTAGGACAGCTAGGAGAGGCAGGATTTTGGAGTTTTGCATGTCCTTGGATCAAATTCCTTTTGCTTGACTTCACTGCCCTGACTGCTGTTCGTTGTTCACCCAGCCCTGCTTTTTTGTCTCAGATCTCGGTTCGCAACTCGCATTTTTGGCGACAAGAGAAACAGATTGAAGGCACCACGGTGCTGTGCTGAATTGGGCCACCAAAAGGGCCACGACAATGGCAGTGTCATGATCTGAGTTGTGTTTTTGTTGTTGCACCCGCACTTCAGGGCGGACAGGGTCCCGTTCACGGACAAGTGCTTTTTTCGCGTGAGAGGGTCAAATGTTGCCCGCACCAAAAAGGCCTTTTTGGTGTTTTCCGTTGAAGCAAACCAGCCGGGAGATGTGAACACTCAGTTCGTACCTGGGGACCAGTGTTGGTACGGGAAAAGGGTACAAGCAATGACCTGCGATTATTCTGCGTTTCATCTGCTCTTATGGGGTCATGTCTCATGTTCTAAGGTACTTTGGAGGGTGCAGGTAGGAGGTTTTATCATGTTTTATCAACCAACCGTCGACATGGATATACCGTGGGAGTTTGCTCTTGCCGCTCTTGCCTCTTAGAGCGACACGCAATCGGTGGGTGGTGGGTAGCTGCCCTGCCACATGAGGGCTCCTCAAAAACATCACCTCATGGTTTCAACATCTTTTTTTCTTTCTCGCATAGGCCTAAGACGTCTGTCTGTGGCTGCCGTGCATCTAATTAAGCCCAATCGGTCCCAGGTACTGTACTGGGCAAGATCAGGTTGAACAAGGCCAGGCACAACCCTGAATATGAAAGTTGCGCGTTCCTTGTGGCAAAACTAAAAGTCAGGCCAAAAGCAGCCATACCACTTCCGGCAAGCTGCGGGCCGCAAAGTCCCAAGGTACCGACACAAAGGCCAAAGGGCAAAAACAAGTCGCACCCATCACAAATCCCAGATTGGATCTGATTGGGTGGCGTAACGAAAAGGGTAATTGAGGCTGAGCAGCAATCAACCTGGTCATCTGTTCATCAGGCCAGGCCACTTCCGATGCTCGTTCAACAGCAATGAAGTCCTCAAACCACAAGTTTAAGGCAAATCAAGCTCATTCTACTGACACTATTCCAAGCAGAAGTCTTCTTCCAGGGCCTCGTGGAAGCCATCTTCATGCTTTCAAAGCCCGAAAACTAGTCAATACCAGCTTTCCGCGGGAAGTAACCAAACTGCCACTCCGCATGCACAATTGCCAAATAAAAAGAAAAGGCTCCCTTTGCTTTCCAGCAAAACCAGGCAGCCTCGACTGTGCGGTTCGAAGGGTCAACACCATGCAAAAGGCCGTTCCACTGTAAACAGAGCCTCTGCTCGGCAAGAACCTTGGCACCATGGCCACAGGCAGTAGGAATCCCTCCGACAAACACTGAGGAAGCCTGGCGTAGAAGCTCCGAAAACAACTTTCATTGCGTCCGCCTCCCCCTTTATGAGCACAGATGCAACACAATGGAGCAGCTGCCTCTGTTTTTTTTTGGTAAGCCTCCCAGCATGAAACGTGACATGTAGGAAGCACCATGGTGTGATCCTGTGACCACTGGGGCACCGAGTTAATCCAGCTACAGGGCATGGCAAGCTCGAGCCCTGGTTTCAACATGTTTCAACATCTTAAACATAAACCAAAATCCCCAATGGATCCAGTTCCCCACTATATAGTACGGATATAACTACTGCATATCTACCGTATACCATCTTATACAGGTGGTTTGCAAGACACAAACCACTGTAGAGCTGCCTCCATCGCTCCATCACTCCACTGCCTCCGCTCCACTGGCACCGCGTTGTGCAGGTGCCCAGTCCGCCCTACGCTGAGGCGAGTCCGGGGGAAGAAGCCGGTGTGAAAAAGCATGGTGGGTCAGGCGGCGAGAAGGGCAGACTCATGGCCGGTTTAGTTGCACTGTCCTTGATTTGAAGGAGTGCGTGGCGGTCTGTTAAAGGTGAAAGACGAAGAAAGAGAGCGAGAGAGAGAGAGAGAAAGAGGAGGACAGTATCCGATGATAATCTCTCAGGTCGAGTTTCTACAGGTCTGTGTGTTTGTTTCATTCACGGTATTGATGAGCTACTGCAGCTATTGCTGGAAAGAAGCCATCACATTGTTTTATGGCGGTGGAATCATGGCCAGCCTTGCCTTAAATGTGCTGAATAACCTTTACAGCGGACAACTAGACTATATGACTAGACATACTATAGACGCCTCTAAGTCAACGTTTGCTCGCAGATGAGTGGCTCCCCACACAGATGAGTCCGCAAGTTCTCCACAGGTCTGCGCAGGTCAGCCTAGTCCACACAGTTCATTTTCCTTGAAACAAGTCCTCCACGGGTCGGCAGCAGCAGTCTTCCTAACCCCCAAAACCTTAAACTCAGGCTTGTCCACTTAGTCTTCATCCTTCAAACAAAACATGCCAGAGCAGATCATGTCTGGAACATGTCAACATGTGTCAACTGTAGGATTGACACCCCAGCGACCCGTGGGGTGTTTCCACTCCACGATCGAACATGTGTTCCCCTTTTTGAGGGGTTCGCTGTGCAAAGCTATATATACTGTGTAGGTATAGGCGGTATAGGTTACTGGGCTGCTTTCACTGCGCTTGCAACTTGCCACCAAGGGGTTGTTCCCTTGGACTGCTGCTTTACACCTGTCCAATGCGAGGACTGATGATGTTGTGGTGTCACACCAAGATTGGGAGTGAGACAGGTGGTGAGACCGGACCTCTGAAGCTTCCCTTAGTTTTCCTCCTCTATTTCGATACAGCTGTTGCACAAGAATCACAAGAATCACTGTGGGCAAAGGGAACGGACTCTCGTTCCTACACGAACCGCGCACTCGTGAAGAACCTCGGTGGAGAACACTCGACGCTGCGAAGGTGCACTTGGAGTACAGCCAACGTTTGTTGTAGAACTGGAACGAAGGCCAGCTTCAGCCAGCATGGGAAAAAACCACGGAAAGACCAGAACCTAAACAAGTTGACATGTGCTGCGACCTGAAACATATCAGACCGAGTCCGAGTTGACCCTTTCAGGAGAAGGTCCCAAATGTTTTTTTTGATCTGAGTTTGGGAGAGAAGTCCCCAGACCTGTCGACCATTTTTCTTGACGGACGGAGTAGAAAATGGGAGGCTTACAAATAGAAGAGTAGCTTAAGCACTTTCCATCACTTTCCCAATAGATCAATTAGGGAGTCCATATTCTTCCATCGCCAGCTTTAAGAGGCTCCCTGTCTGAAGACCGATCCCGCTCCAACGCAGGCGCGGAAACATCATCGCCCGCTGTCCACGCCGCGAAGTTCCCATGTCGGATGCGAAAAAGGAATGCCGTCGGGCGGTCTAAGTTTTGATGTGTTGGATGTTTGGATATGGGCGGTCAAGCTTAGCCCGGGAACTCCAGCTTAGCTGTATTATGGTGACTGGAAATTGCGACGTGACGGTGTCATTGCGACGCATGTTTGGAAATATATAAATATTGAAAGGACTTTCTTGTAAGTGAAAGAACACTGTTATGTAGTAATGCATATAGATTTGAAGGACGTGCAGCAAAGGCATCCATCAGGACTGAAATTGACGTTGTTTTGTAGTGTTTCTGCTGCTACCAGCGCGTTCTTCTTTGAGAAAGATGTGCTGCAATATGTTTCTTCACAGATGGTGAGCAACCAACCCAAACCAAACTGTGTTTGCCCCACACAAACCCAACACCGTCCAAACCCCCTTGCCCCGAAACCTTGCTTGCAACCTATGTTTATGCGCACGGGAACGCGACAGATCTTTGCACGGGAACGTTGTGGTATCCGGTGAGGGTTTTCAGGACACCGCGTTCCGTTGGTGCCAAACAGACCGCGTACTCAGTCTAGCAGATTCAGAGGTGTTGGCCCATCGCCGCGGAATTTGGCTCGTGTATAGATACATAGGGGAGTTGTGCATCCATGAATGATCAAGAATCAAGAGTAGTTTTGAGATGAGGATCAACTGTGCCTTCTGAACACTCCGTGTCGCTGCTTTCCTGCATGCGATAGTGACATAGTCTTAGCGTATTTTAGAGTTGTTATGTTCCTTCTGAGGAGTCGGATCCTCATGAGGGTTATGAGGGTTTTCAGCATGGAACACCTGGGCCCCACAGGCCATGAGCTGGGGGTTCTGTCCACCGGTCCTGCAGGTGGTGTTGAGGGATGGACCGACAACTAGAAGCATCTTGAACCCGGATCAAAGTGGGAAGAACTGATATATTATATTATATATATATATATTTATGTTTATTGATTATTTTTGTTGAATATGCTATAGTTTCAATATGTTCAATCAAGTCTTCCAGCTGTTCATCCACATTCTTAAAGGTGTGAGTGAGCCCTTCAGATGGAATAAGGCATAGATGCAACTCCCAAGTCCATTCCAAACAACCACGCACCTCCCCGAACTGCTCAGAAGCTTGAAGTTGAGTAGGACATTCCTTTGCCATCTACCAGGTCTCAATGCCCAAATCCACTCACTTTGCTAACTTTGAACATTACAAACCCACTTTTGCTCAGAGTTTTGTTCCGAGATGAGGGCCCATGACATGTTCAGTTGCTCATCAACTTGCCATCGGACTTCCAACCGGTTGGACCCCAATAGCGCTTTGATCCCACTCTCGCCATGACGCATGTCTATCCTCTTTTGGTGGCTCAGTCTCTTGGGCGTAAGTTGTCGCTTTGGACGGTGTCTAGATCTGCTGTTCCGTATTTATTGAAATTAATGTCAAAGTTTATCTACTTTGTGGCCAGGGCATTTGATTCATCTCAGGCTGTGATTTGGAGTTGTCCTTGGAACATGACAGGGAATTATTCAGAGCCCTATGAAATGATGCCTACACCCTACAGTGTCTATGCGGTCCATGCACAAAAGGCTATGACACGATACGGGACGTCAAAGGATTCCAGCCTAAACAAATGGGTAATTGGCAAAGCATTTTGGATGGGCTTGTCCATGGGGTGTTTGAAAGTAAAAACAATCCTACTAGGATCATCCAATGGGCGTCCAATGGAGGTCCATGAGCAGGGTAGTCTAGCCAGGACACCCAGACAGAATATGACCCAGGTGAATTGAGTGAAGATCCTCCAGGTTTGATGTAATCAGGGATTTTCTCGGATCGAGTACCACAAGAATCCATCTCTTGGCGGACGGGTGCGCAAGAACATCGGATGGGTGGAACATGGGACAAGTTTCACTGCTGTTCATTCTTGGACAAACTGATTCGCTTTGATCACATGTTTTGAACTTTCTCAGGCAAATTGATGCTGAACTCTAGACTCTAGACCGGAGCTGCTGAGCCTTGTTTGATATTCTATGTCAGAAGAAGAGCATGTCATGATGTAAATGTAAAATAACAACATTGGAAATAGCACATTTCCAGGTGATAATATTCACTAGATGAACCCTGCACGGCAGAGTTGATTCACCCCACAGATGGGTTTGTCACCAAACTGTTTTAGAATGTTACAGACATACATGCCCCTAGCACTTTTTTAGTGGATGAACGGTCAGTCTTGTCATGTCCTGACGTATGCACTCTTGGGCAGTCTACGAGTTAAAAAGGAGTTATTGCACCTAAAGAAGACCTGTTATTGTTTTGGAGGTCCATGCCAGGCTGCGGAAGTTGATTCCCCGTTTGCTGCGCAAAAAAAGGCGAATTTGAAGAACCGAGCGATGCCATATGCGTCCGCGTGCAGCGAGCGTAGAACCTTTTCAGGTATGGGGAATGCATGCGCCTCATCGAGGAATGCACCAAGGAGAGATGGAGAGAGTCATGACCGGATTGGCTTTTTACGGCCTTGTTTGGTTGATGAATCCCGAAAAAAATGTGTGCAACCAAGTTCGGTATGTGGTACCCGTCACGGACCCCTCTATTTTTCCCACTAGGACATCATTGTTTGGTCGTGACTGGACCATTGTTCACCTGACCGGTCGACTTCAGTCGACCATTTGGAAGCGAGTCGAGTCACCAAAAGCGTCCGAGTTGAGTCGAGTCGGTATGGTCAAGTTCCGACTTCAAAGCTTATGATGTTGTTGGTCCATTCCCAGACTCCCCCCCAAAAAAGCATACACAACAAGTTTGTTTTTCAACAACACTTGGACAAAGACAGGTGCACGACTTGTCGCCTCCCACTTAGTAGAGGAAAGAGATCATGTCACGACTTGTCATGCAGTTCCTTGACAAGAACAAGTTCCTCATGTACCGAAGAAAAGTTCATCGCCCATGATTGGTCGTGGTTCATGAACTCATGCTTCAGTTTCCCATGATTTCACTTTCCATACCTCATCTTCCAAACCCACGCACACCACTTGCTTCAGAGTCTCTCTTCAGAGCGTCCCACTCACATCTACAAGCAAGCTCACTCAGCCTTGCGCAAGCCCTGCCAGCTGCGCCCCTTCTGTCTCCATCATCCTGAGCAATCATATTGTTTGTTTTGTTCCGTGCCAGGAAGGCGAGAAGCTGGAAAAGCTGGAGAAGCTGGCCGCTTTGAAAGTACCGGTCGCCAAGGCCGCCAAGGCCTCTCTGGGCGGTGTCCTTCTTCCGGGCTCATTCTGTGTGCGGACGTCCTTTGGGAGCCGGTTTTTGCAGAAAAAGGAACGAAGATGGCCTTCCAAAGCGGCCAAAGCGGTTTATAGCTGATTGAGAGTAGATGGCACAGACCCCCAAAAGTGCTTGAGTGGTGGACCCCCATCTAAAGGACATCATTGCGTTATCTACTTCATCTACTCTGAAACCACTGTGAAAGGCAGGTGTTTCCGTTTTTGGGAAACAAACACGAGAACCTCTGAGAGAAGCGTCGTACGTAGTTTGAGGAGATTCGTCCTTGGCACACGGTCGTACTCCCCACAGTCGCTGGGGGCAGATCATGTGTGGAGAAGCACCAGCAGCTCACCAGCAGTTCCAATGGGGTGCGATCCATGTGGAGATCCATGGAGGCGAGTGTGCCCCTTTCACATCCACAGCCCCTGGCTGGGACGAGCCACACCACCCAACTCCATGTGACCTAAAGGCGGGTGACGATCCAACTGCCTGTGGCTCGGATTTGCCGCTAAATTCCACATAGACACGGGAGGTCCAGCAGTAGATGCAACATCATGATACATGTTTTGGTAACTCTGGCTGTCACCATGACTAGGACCTGCCCCCCAAAAAGTGCCCTCATAACACATTGACCAGATTTGTATAGATTTGTTTATGTTTCAAGACCTTTAGCGACATAACTGTTCGAGTGTTCACACACAAAGTCTAGATTCCTGCGGATTTTCTCCAACTCAGCCTAGTGCTAAGAGCTGAGTTACTAATTACTGATAGGTTGTAATCCTAATAGGTTGTAATCACGTGTTACATGATTACTCAGCCGAACTTATCAAAATTTATTCAACATGTGCGATTATGGCAATTTCATAAAAGCCTTGCATTCATATGAGCAACTGCCAAAACCTCCGATGAAGGCAGCATCACTACAGTGAACGCTAAGCAAGTAAAGTGAAGGAAACCTTCAGGAACGATAATGTTCACAAAAAAGAACGATAATAAGGTTCACAAATATATTATATACTGGCATGCTCCAAACCCTGGCAAAAGATAGACTCACAAAAAAGATGATACCCTTTAACAAGGTTCCAAAACACTGGGAAACGATAGGGGAGTCATATGACCATGCAATAGCCACACATAATAAACGTTGACCGTATAATATAGTCAAAAAACATGTCTAGGAGTGATCCAGTTTCCATGTTGTCAAAGCCAAAGGTAAACGGTAAACGCTTGACTCGTAAGAGATGCGAGAGGTCTTTGCATGGGTGTTGTTTGTGCACCAACGCTTTGCTTCCAAGCAAGTGATAAACGCGACCAACAAGAACAAAACAGCAAAGATAAACCAGCGATGATCCAACCACAAACGAGAACCATCTTGGAATGGGTTTGCAATTTGCTGTGGGTGCCGAACGGAAGTGATAGACCACCTTTTGGGGGAAAGGCCAATTTAGGACCACCATTGGCGACACCCATATGCAGTTTGGGCTCCCGGCCCATCTCCGCAGGTTCGGTGGTCTTCGACCCCCAAGCACCGAACCTCCGAAATGGAGGGACGTATATTCCGGTACCCGAGTAGGGTCCTATAAGAGCTATAAGCTTCCAACAGGCCACAAAACTTAGACAGACCTCATTATATATATAGAGAGAGAGAAAGAAGAAGTATATAGATTAATTAACCTTATTTAAGTGACACTGAACCTCTCTTGGCAGCCCGGACTCGCTGTTCTTCCAGGCCACGGCGACCACGGCGGCCAAGGCCTCCGTGCCGAAGGAGGCCACCGGCTCAAGTGCCACATCTGAACCAACACTTGGCTTAGTTAGGAGAACGTGTAACGTGGCGCCACTGATAGACATTGTTTCTAGTGTTCCCTGATTCTTTCAAAACCCGACAACCCGACTTCAGCAAGTATAGGCATGTTTTTTCATCAATCCACCAGACCTCCACGGCCACCCGGCTCCGCAGGCGCGGCCCACGGCCGCGAAGTCCCGTGCGCCGGGCAAGTCCGACATCGAGCCGGCCGCGCCTGGAGGGCCCAGCCGCCGTTGGTTGGGCAGTCGAAGGAAGCTACGAACGTAGCAAGAACGCGACGAACCGGGGCTCCTGGCCTTACTACTAGTTGCAAGAACGCTACTAGATGGAAGCCATCGTTATTTGGTTGGAGGCCACTACTACTAGGAACAAGAAGCTACTAGTAGGAACAGGTGCATCGCCTACTAATTGGTAACAAGAAGCTACTAGTAGCTTTTTCGAACATCTTTGAAGTGTTTGGAGATGCCTTAGTATGGCCATGAAGGGTGTTTTTGTTCGATGTGCATGTTAGTTGTAGGAGGTATGAGGTTTAGGATGTCTCGGGTTTTACCTGGTTTTACCATATATACCACACCCAATAGCTAAGCTTGGTCTCAGTGGAAGCACCTCCACCGGAGTGCAAAACAACCTCGGCCCAGCGGGTCCCGCGTGCGCGCCCCCGGGACCATCTTCGTTGGCAGGATGAGACCAATAAGATCGGAGTGTGTATGTCCTCGATGAAATGAAGGGGGAATAATAAACTGCTTTATCCACGAAAGGTTATGTGTGTTACCTGTTTTGTATATACATGGATAAATGTATCTGTCCTCCTCCATATCCACAAAACATCATAAAACCGCTTCTTGGACACTTGGAAGCTCAGAAGATTCTTGTTGTGCAGCATGTAGCAATCCACCAGTTTCATCGAACATGAACTTGCAGATCAGTGAGCTGAGAAATGACCCATAGCATCACCAATGGGCACGCCATTGACCCATAGCAGTCCGTATCGGTCATGTTATTGTTGGATGCATCGTTGGTCATGCTCATCGCAAGAGTTGTATGATTCAGTCTGGAGATGACCTGTGCATTCCGCGCACATGGCGTCTCCACTCGTGCAAAAAAAAGAGTTGTATGATTCAGTCTGGAATTTTCACTCCCCTACAGTTGTGGCTCATTCTGGGAATGCTCGTCTTGATGATGCAATGTTTGATGTGCCATGATGTGCCCAGCTGTGCCCAGCTGTGCCCTGCTGCCTTGCTTCGGGCCGAAAACCAGCATCAGGCGGCTAGGTGCCAGACGATGAAACTTCCTGCCCCCCAATTGAGGCATTGGTAACAGAAACGACCAGCTGGTTTAGCAAGTGCGTCAAGTGCGTCACCCGGGCCTCTTAGTTACGTCCCATCATCCTGTGATACGTCCCATCAGTATGGATGGCGTTCCAGAGTGCTTCAAGAATCCATCTCCAATAAAATCAACGTTAACACCACCTGTCTGGGACCTGCCACATTCGCCAAATCAGTTGGGTTGGTTGACCTGGGATCAATGGGGTTGACCTGGGATCAATGGGGTTGACCTGGGATCCATGGGGTTGACCTGGGATTCCATGGAGTGTTTGGGATATACATGGAGGTTTGGAACCACCAGTCGTGCATTCGCTGTCACAGCGGCCACACCTTCGGACCACGGAGGCCGCCCGCCAAGCGGCCCCGCCTAGCACAGGTCGTGGGGGAGCCCGGAGAAGATTCAATTGCTGGATAGCAATGCTGTGAAATGGGCGGCGGGCGTGTACTGTACCATTTTGGTGACCTATTGTTGTTGTTTTTTTCTTGGTTTGTTTATTTTGTTGCATCAGTCGGAGCGTAGTTTTTTTGGGGGGAAAGGTCACTTGGTAAGAGGAATTTATTCATTCTGTTTTTGGTTGTTTCTTTGTTTTTTGTTGGCCAAATCGAGGCAACCAGGAAGGTAGGTAGGTAGGTAGGTAGGTCGGCAGGCTACCATACGGTATTCATTTCGCATCTTCTCAGCGCCATTAGGCTCACCAGAAATGACCGTTTTGCTTCATCTGTGTTGACAAGTGAAGGGAGGTATGATCTCACCAAATGGTAGTCAATAGGAAGTATGTACAACATTCCGGATTCCTTCTTCAGCTGTTCTTCACGTGCCACCCAGCGTTTTTCCTACCACCGGCGTCCCGCTTTTGCACGTGACGTCTCCACCGGCGCACGTGACGTCTCTCGCGGCCAGGCGAAGGCTGCTGAAACTGGCCAGGCGAGGGCTGCTGCGGCCGGACCGGCGCCGGTCGCCGGTGGTTCCACGACTCGTCGCAGGCGTTGGTCCAGCTAAAAGAAAATCCTCGACTTCAATTCCATAGAGTTGTTGCCAACAGGTATTGACTCACAAAAGCCACAGTTTACTTGGAATTGTTGTGAACACAAACTATGATAAGTCAACGACAAAGTATTTCGGGCATGTTTCGAAGGTCAATGGGATCCCCAACCGCTTGACTCTCCCGATCGATCGGTGCGATGTTCTCGGTAGCGGAGACCGGATCCCAGAAGGCCACTTCTTCACTTCTCCGGCGAAGCGAAGCGCCACTCCACCGGTACCCAACCGAAGGCGAAGCAGGTCAGTGGACGCCGAACGGGACCGGACCGGTCGCGGCACCAAGTGGACGCAAGTGGACTTCAGCGGTGTCTGCGGCGTGTGTGGACGAAGCAGAATGACAGTTTCGCCTGTTCTCCTCAGGCTCTCACTACCACGTGGCCTTTCCAACACAGGTTAAGTGACCGTATATAGGACCCGTCACCTGGGGTACCTATATATATATATATATATAGATAGTCTATTGGGTTCTGCAACCACGGCTGGTTCGAGATCGTTAGAATTGAATTTCACGTAAGTGTTTCCTTACTATTTTTCGTTTTGGCTTCACCGGAGATTGCCGGTATGAGCACCTCCGGTGTGCAGTGAACCGAACGTAGATCCAAAGGAAGAGTGGTCTGAGTCTCAAGCCACAGGTGTTCGTCTAGTGTGCCAGCAGGTTTGGAAGGTACCTTATGGCCCTATGGCTCTTTAGCCATCATTCCATCACCCACCTTAGTGCCTAACCTATACAGGAATAAATGTAAAGCACACAACTAACATTATTGTTTGGCAGTTTCCAATTAACTATTGACACTGGCCAAAACGTGTTCCATTTAGAGAAGACAGTGACAGTGGCTGTAACGGTAAAATCACATGTGCCCTGCTCACCAGGCTCCCGCGGCGAAATGGGCCCCAAAGAAGAGGCAGCGAAATGGGCCCGTCCCGGTTCGCCACGTCCACTCTTGGAAACAGCCGGTTCTAAGGGCTCTGGAAACCAAGGGCGCCCCTACTGGTGACAAGACTTCCACTGCATTCTGGGTTTCTGCCGGTGACAAGACTGCAATAAGGTTTCACCATTGCCGGCTTTCCTCCAATGTCAACAAAAATATCTGCTCAACAGATGTGATAGGGCCAACAATCAGTTTCAATTCTGCCTTTACTGCAAGCTGTAGGTCCAAATGTACTTACTCTCCCTGGAATAATCATGGAAGTCGAGTTCACCGCCTGTTTGGTCTTCGGATTTCATGGTCATCCGAAACCAGTGCAATTGTTACATCCACGTAATCATGAGGATTCCCGGGAGTGTATGCCCTAGAAGTCCAAATGTTTATATTTTGACCGACTGAAGTAAAGGAAGTTCATTTTTTGGGTCCCCTGAAGACCATTATGTTTGTAGTCTTTGACTCCCAGGGTATGCAGTTTTGGAATGTTTTTGGATATTCTTCCAGTCGTGTCCCCCCCACAGCATCACCCGCCGCTCGCTTCATCGCCGCTGGCAGGGCGACCGCAGTGAAGACCGGCGGCGCGCCGCCAGCTGAGGCGGGTCGGAGAAAGCTGTGTCGATGTGTTTTATTCTTTGGGGTTTTCACATAGTGTGTCGATGAATGTTCGATCTTTTCTTTTTGGATCCAATATGATCCAACGGGTTTGTATTGATTAGGGGGGATGGATGTATATAGTTTGTTTTTAGATTTTCCTTTTCGAACACAGACCCAAATGTTGCTGGTAGGACCACGCCATCCACTTCCCCTTGCCCAACCGATTTTTCTGTGTGGAAAGGTCAGTGAACGTTTCCAAATTCGGATCGAGAGAAAGGCTCAGCGGGGCTTGGGGGTCAACAGCCAGTGCTGCAGGCACCCCCTCCGCCAGCACCGCCTGCTGTGGCAAAAGCGGCGAAGGAGAGCCAGGGGAGGGTGCAGAGGGAGGGCTCACTTGATCATTTTTGGGATCCCTGTACAAGAAGCTGTGTTTGTTCATTATCAAGCCCCATCGATCAGGAACCAGGGTTTCTGGGTCTATGGTTTTAGAACCACCGGTTGCCAGTATAACACCAGGATCAGGCATGGACATGGCATCCGAAGGGACCCAGCTTCTAAATGCCACAAAAGGACAACCACCGTGTTCGGGTGAGACTGGGAGAATCTGGTTTTCAAGTACCGCAGTGGTCAAATCTTTCTCCTGTCGCAGCCTCAGCCACTGTTTGGTGGTGAAGCCCGTTTTAAGCAGTGGCAATGTAACCACCAAGAGGAACGACCATGGCAAGCCCCAAACGGGATTTGACGAAGAAGGGAGAGGCACTTTTTAGAAGTTGAGGCAACTTCCGGCAGTAACAAATGCCAGCTGTTCAATTTGCCATCAGCGGTTCAAACAGTTGGTGGTCTACTTCCAGCACATCCTGTGGGCTTATAGAACCACCAGATGGCTCATGGCTGATGCAAAGACTAGCTATATAGCTTGATGTGAAACCTGTGGAGCAGCACCGCCAATCGAAGCAATGTGGGGATGGGTCAAAACCTGCAGTTTGTTCCACCATATATATATAGAGCTTGACCTTCGTTGGTAGGTCGTGCCCGGTTGGTATCCTGGTGCCAGCTCCCCACAGCCATACCTAGATCTTCAGTCCGGCACTTTTACAGGGTCCGGCGCCGGACTTCCAACTCCGGCATTTTTCTGGATTTGGTCCGGCAGTTTTTCCAGGTCACTTTATGTGGATTCTCAAGGCTTTGCACTCTTTGTGGTCTTCATTTCTTTGAAGGTAAATCCACTACTGACGATGTTGCTTGCAACGTGTGCTCGTTTGCCTGTTTTGCTGTTTTCTCATTCCACCGGCTTCAGCAGTGGTTGACACTGGCTCAATCATCAGTTTAGGTGAGGATCTCAATGAATTCGGTACATGAAAGACGCAATTGGGTGTACCTAAGCTGAAAGAACATAGGCGACAATGTATTGCAGAGCCTGCCGGACAAGTTTTGGGTTGTGGAACGTGTGTCGTTCAGAATCTCAATTAATATGTTTTGCAGAGAGTTACCGAAAAAGGCGCGTCGTAACTCCGGTGTAATTTGCCATAACTCGGGGTATTTTTCCGGACTCAGTCTTTTGAAGGTATTGAATGGTGAAGAGCCTTTTAAAGAAGTGCTTTGACTGGAACCATGAGTTCTGCTACCTTTTATTAGCGGGTCGAGGTCCTTGAGGCAAGCTGGAATATCCGGGAGAGAGCAAGCCACTTTGCAAAAGAACTTTATAGACACGGTTGCAGGGAAAGAGGGGCTCCTTCCCATATACTCCTTCGTTTGTTCTTGGAAATCTTCTTGGGCTAAGCTTGCTTATTTTTTGTGTTGGTTCTGCTCTTAGGCATTTCGGAAGATGGGCGAGGGCAACGGAAACGGGAAGGCTCCAATGTTAGGTTGTGGAATGAATGTGTTCCAGAAAAACTACTCGTGGCGCAAAGGCAGGTTGCTTGTGTAGGATCCAACCTTTTATCATCTCAGTCTTTCAGAATCTTGGATCTGGATTTTTTTCAGGTGCTCGAGGAGGATCCAGGTATGGATGTAGTTTTACCAGTTCTATCGCAACTGTTCGTCAAAAATGGATATGCATGTTCACCCCACTATGGTTGTATCAGTTGGGTGTGTGCCAGTAAACCTGTAACAGTCAAAACAAACTTTATCGCCATGTTTGAGATGGAAGGCCTTGCAAACGGGCCCCATCATCCTCTACTGGGGGCCCAAAAAAATCAGATGATATGCCCAAGGTTTGGGACTGGTTTTTGCTTGTAGTTGAGACCGTCGAACGCTTTCCACCCGACGGCCTCGCATCGCACGCACTTGTTCGTCGCAAACCCGACCACGGTCGCGCCAGGCGGCCCCTGCCAAGGCTGGGGAGCATGAAAAATGGATGGGTTGGAGGTTCGGAGTGTAGGAACAGCTCTACACTACGGTTTGACACATGCAAGTCTAAGTGGCGTGCACGTTCTGTTCGGAACGGACTTGGAAACGTCGTCGTGGCCGAAATTGGGGCCATGCCATCCACATCCGTGTGATATCTTTCGTACGAGTGTAACGGCCTAAAAAGTCCAACGTGAGACTCGTACCCAATTTAGTGTGGAGTTGCCTAAGGAAACACAAATTCCGGAAGGTAGTCTATGGTAGTCTTGTTTGAGGGTTTGTATGCTTAGTTTGCGAATCGCAATGGCAGTGTGTCAAGAAACATGTTGTACAAGGTACCCGAATTGCCTGGGATGCATGAACTTCTGGGAGTTCACCCAGAGGTGGGTGTTTTTCACCGTTTGGAGGGTCTAACGTGGGGATTCCGTGGGAGTACTTTGTAGTACTTTGTACATAACAAATAACCCCAGACACTCCATGTATGCCATAGATGCCTGCATTAACCCCCAAAACCACCCCAATGTAGGCACAATTAGGCATATATTCCATACATAGTGTTTGGGAACAGTGATTTCGTCATGTTCTTAG
The DNA here is from genome assembly GCA_963970005.1 of Durusdinium trenchii. Taxonomy (NCBI): domain Eukaryota; class Dinophyceae; order Suessiales; family Symbiodiniaceae; genus Durusdinium; species Durusdinium trenchii. The sequence continues at coordinate 505,249 of CAXAMN010006335.1, forward strand.
GTTTTGGGTGCTACAGGATCTATATAACAGCTGATGTACATGACCCTGATTCACATGACTTCAACAAGCTCATCTGCAGTAAGGCTATGAGTCAAAACCTCGAGCCCCTTTTGCCCTGGTAGGTTGACCTCCCGTAGGCCGTCTATTCTGTTCGTTTTGGGGAAAAAACCAGCGTCCCCCGGGTGTGCCATGGTGCCACCCACACGGCCAGCAGGGTGACAACCTTTGGGGTGCCATGAGGTCGATGGTGGAAGGCTGATGCGGAGCTGTGGCTCAAAGTTGGGCAGTTGGTTACAATCCCCCAAGCCCATCCGATCTCATTCTCCCGCTTGGTCTCTCCACGTCTTTGGACGAACAGAGACCAACTGAAGGGTTTAGGGTTGCGGCTCAGCCCAAAACCAGTAAGCACCAGCTTCACCCCAAAACCAGTCTATGCCCGGGATTTGGCATCGCTACTAGTAACAAGTGCGGCTAAGCTACGCAGGGCCATCGCTAGGGCCATCACTACGACCGTCCACTTCTTTGAGCGTGAATGCCGTATCGTATCGGTTCATGAACCCGGTTCACATGAGTTGGATGTAAAAGGAATCACAGGTGGCAAAGAGTAAAACCATTAGTAACAAGTGCATTAAGTACTAACAAGAAAACTTGTTTTTGGTCTAGTAGCGGTGCACTTGTTACTACTAGCGATGCACTCCTCAGCTTTGCTCCATGTGCTATTTGTTGATCCTATTTCCACTCCCTGGAACTCACATGGAAGTGGATGGCATGGCCACTTGGAAGACCCGTTTCCTCTACCAACAGGTGGTTCTTCCACTTCCATGTGGCTCGCCTTGGTCCCAGGCCGAGACCAAGGCGAAGGCGGCTTCTGTCTAACCGTCACAAATGGTCCTCGCAGGGGTGCAGTCGATCGCAGTTTGTTGGCATGGAACCAGTAGACTGGAGGTAGAGTATGTTTCAGCACAGACCTGGAGGTAGGGTTTGGCACAAGCTCCAGCAACTCAAGAAAAGACTGTCAATATTGATGAGAAAGGCCTGCAACCTAACAATCATCATCCACTGCTACTGGTAATGGGATGCACCCAACCTGAAGGCCTCTTGATGAATGCGATGATTTGCCAGCAACCAATCACACATCGATTGCCATGTGTTGGTGTTATATATAGTTTTCCTTGTTATGTCCCCGTATGTCCCCGCCCTTGTTATCAAAGTCTCATACTAGGCGGTTCTCCACAAGGACCTGCCAAGAGAATAGACAAACACACATATCACACAACAGCCTGTGCAGCCTATGCAGGCTGTGATCTGAGGGATTCAGCCTTATGGGCTTGATACTTGTTTCGATGGTAGTGTGTTGATCCAGCAGAGCCGAGAAAACCTATCAGCTTGGTGATCCCCAACCTTCGCATGGCCTCTATGTACGACCAGGGCATTTGTTTTTGTCAACATGTTGCAAGTAGCTCACATCATGCTGCCGTGGCACAACCAGCAAGTCATGAAGTGTCACGATGTATACATGTTCTTCTTCTCTCTTCTCCAATTTGTTTTGCTTCATTCGTTTGCATTGAATTGATTGGACCTGGTGCACCCCATGTGTTCTCAACATGTGCTTGTCGCCTCCTTTCCTCACCAACCTCACGCCCCGTTCACACCGGGCTAAACGGCTCCAACGCCTTCCCAGGCCGAAGGCGCGGTCGCAGATGGGTGGGTTGGGGCTTTCGCAGGTGGACGGAGCGACCCGAAGTCTTAAATCGTAGTTTTCACTTGTCCCGATATCATATTCATGCTTAATTGGTTGGTGTAAAGTGGTGTAAAGACATGTTCTTGGTTGTCGAAATTCTGCTCTTCACGCCTTTGTTGAGTGTGGTCCGTTGCAAAACTCTTGGGGAACCGAAGGACTTCATGTTCAACGGATAGATTTGCCGAAGGATTGAGAGCTGATCCAAGAGGCATAGCAACCTGACTGACCTGACCAAAAGCAGATTTATAAGTGATTAGCATCAGAGGATGTTTTTGTGTGAATTTTGGCTATCATGAGACAACCTTTGATGCTATAAAGAGACCGGACACGTGGATGTCTTACACGTTTCTGAGATGTTCTTCCCTTTGTTGTGCAAGTATGGCATGGTCGGGCCCGCACAGTATCATTCGCCCATCACATCCCATCCTGCATCCTGAAGCACTCTTTGTGCGTGTACAAGAGCCGGTGGCTCTTGAATTTGCCCTTGATCTTAGGCCTAGTTTTGCTTACAGTGATGGTTATGTTTCCCTTCGGATTAATGTCCTTCTGAGGAAGTCCTTAAGCAAATCCAAGAAGGGCAACGTGATGGAGGCCATCGCTAGATACTGTCATATTCCTTCTTATAAGCAAGCTATAGCAAGCTTTAACATCTATGCGCATAGCTCATAGCTTTATGTAAACAAGTCACCCACGTTCTGCCAATTGGAACATGTATGATTCCACCAACCCAATTTCCTGGTCAGGTGCAAAAGAACATGTTACAAACCTTTCTAAGACAGGTTCGTCGGAGCGTCAAAAAGCCAACAAAAACACGAAATGACTAAACATACAAAGAGCTAGTTGTTGTTTTTCCGGACGAAGCAAGCGAAGCAAAAAAGCAGGTGCCAAGAAGCTCACAGCCGAAGAGCTCCGCGCCAAGCGGGGGAGCCCCAGCCGAGCGTCGAGGACGGCCGTCGTTGTGAAAAAAAGCTCTGGGACCGCTGGCAGGGCATGGAAAACCACAGAACGGGCGGAGAGGGATTCTGATGATTCTGATGTTGAGAGCACTGTTTCTTGGTTGAAGCACTGTTTGAAAGCACTGTTTGAGGAGCAAGCTGCTAAGTAGCATGCAGTTCAATTGGTTCCAGAACCTGCCCCACACATATGGGACATGTCTAAGTGTTTTTCAGCAGAGACGGAAATACAATGCCAATGCTGCAGATGTGTTTGCTGTTTGATGGGGGTCTCAAATCCATACCACCGACTGGTCTCATTCCATTTCTGCAAATCGGCAGATTTCCAGGCTAAAGTGTCACAGTTTAGACAGTTTAAGGAGACCCTCAAAACATGACACTTTAGCCTGAAAACATACTAACTTGTTGAAACATGCTGTCAAGACATTGTTTACTTTGTTGACGCATGCTTTGGGCATAACCCATGCAGGCTGCGTTTTCTTTACCTCGGAGCGCCGGCATCAGTAGCTCTCTTTTTCGTCGCGGAATAGAACAGGTGTCCTCCTCCAGAGGTTGTTTCTTAGAGGGCCTTGGTGTTTGTTCAGGTTTTTTTCCCAGTATATATAGTTACTGTAGTGCATACCCAGAGCATCCATCTATGGAATACTTATCTACATTGATGCTTAAATCATTTGGGCACTTTGGGGGGAGAGAGATGAAAGAAGAGATATGATTGATTTGCAATCGGCCGTCTTCGGCACCCCGGGTGCCGTAGCAGAGGACCTGCAAAGAGAACACATCATCTCCAGCAAATTGACATAATTAACATACCAGGACCCTCCAAGGGGTGCCCAATGGAAGCCTGTAGGTAGTGTGGGGTAGTCCATTGGACACCCCTTTGAGGGTCCAGGTACCTTTCGACATTCTAACCTGAATAAGATGGGAGTAAGATGTGAGACGGAACGCTGCGCGAACGGGCGCTTAAAAGCGCACCAAGCAGGTCTCTTTCAAGCAAATGAGACTTCCGGTAGAGAAAGGGAGAGAGAGAGAGAGAGAAGCAGTAGCACCGAGAGAGGGAAGTTGCATCTTCTGGATGTAGCAACGCATACTATCACATACTATCACTAAACCATGAAACTGGAAGATTTGCCTACACTGGGGAGGATTTAAAGATGTTTGATGCCAGAGATTGCAGAGATTGTTTTGCCTTGGCCGCACATCGAATTAATCGCGGCCACCTCGAATTAGGCGGTGGCGTCCCGACAGCATGGAGGTTCAGCTGCACAGCTATGAGTGCACAGTACTGCACACTGTCCCAAAATGTCCCAACGGTCGCAAGGCTGCCCTCAAAGTACAGCTGTACTCCGGCGAACGATTTGCAGCCACTTTATTCCACACTGCTTTGCTAGCAAAACTGCCTATATGTACAAAGCGATACTTCGACCTAGTAGCCAAGAGCTGTGTTGAAAGCACTAGTACGCATCGTGTCCAGCTTTAAATCCGGCCATCAGCAGTTGCGAGTTGCTAGTTGCTATGCAGCATTTGTATTTTTCTAGTACCTGCTGCGGCCCAAAAGGACCCCTCACCAGCCAACTCACATCCTATTCAAGCCACCGGCACTGCCTTCCTATGTGTTCCTTCCTGGCAGGCAATCCTTTGGCTACATGAGACTCAAAAAGCTGCATCACAGGCGTACTACTGATTGTTGTTTTCCTTATTGTTCTTCTTATTGTCCTTCTTATCCATATTATTTTTACTATTTTAACTGTTATTGTGTTATTGTGATTCTTATTATTTTCATTGTTTTCTTATTACCATGTATTAATATAATTTTCTTATTCATTGTTTTATGTTTCTTATTTTGTTTCCTATTATTCTTTTTATTTTGCTTCTTTGATTGATGTTTATTATGTTGCTTATTTGTTTTCTTGTTATGTGTTTATTACTATTATTCTTTTGCTTCTGTGATTTCTTATTTGTTTCCTTTTTCTCATTCTTATTTGTCTTATTTTGTTGCTTATGTGTTTTCTTATTTTCATTATTATTAGTCCTATTTTGCGTCTTTGTGTTATGTTGTTTTTCTTTTTCTTTTTCTTTTTGTTTTTTTTTATTATTACTATTCTTATTTAGCTTCTTTGTTTTATTGTTTTTTTCTTATTCTGTTTCTTATTATTTTGCTTCATTGTTTTCTCTCTTTATTTTTATGTTGCTTCTTTGTGTTCTCATTATTATTCTTATGTTTTCTTTGTTTTGCTTCTGTGCTCTATTCTGTTTATTTTTGTTTGTGTTTCTTTGTTTTCTTCTTATTATCTTTATTGTTATTCTTCTTTTGCTTTTGTGTTCTTTAATTATTGTTATTTCTTATTGTTATTGTTCTCCTTATTCTTCTCCTCTAGCACCTTCGCACTTGACCAAAAACCAGCATCCATTAACACCATGGCATGAGTCCGAGCTCACTGGAGCCTCATGCCGCAAGATTCCCTACATGTTCTGCAGGGTAGCTCGAGCCCTGTTCCAGAGAATTGTGAACTAGTAAGTTTATCTCCCGAAACTACCACAGTTGGTTTCTCGTTTCAGGTTAGCTACAATAAATTCGTTTTGCATCGCTCACGCGGGATTTGTGCCCCCACCGTGTGGCACCATCGTCCCAGGTTGGCCGGTCTCAAGGAGAAGGCGAGACGTTGCTTTTGATTTTCGCACGGCGTTCTGACCGTTCTGTTCTCGAGTGGGGAGGACAATAAGGGTGTAGTTTTAGCTTGCTCTTGGAGAGATAACTACAGTGATGTAGTTAAAACATCTTAAGCCTATTTGTGCCGGGGTTCTTTGTCTCCCCTAGTTTTCAGCGTTGATTGTTTTCTGTTCATGAGTCACCTATTGCAGAAAGTGTCTCAAGGATAGTTGAAGTATAGGAGATTTATATAGATTTAGATGGCCTTTTCCTATTGGTCGGCTGATTGAACCCGTAGCTGAGAACATTTCTGGTTTTAGAGGGAATTCTTTGCAGCTTGGCAAGCTTTTGGCAACGAGGCGGCTCGATTAGAAGAATTGTCTCAGCGGCGTCCGGGACGCCAAGCAAAGCGACAGGAGGGACGAAGCAGCAGGTGTTGAAAAAACTGACAGGAGAGTTGAATTACATAGAATTTTCATGAGTCTGATATATGTCAGATCTAATAGTTGTGTGTTTGTTTTAAATATGTGTTTGTGTTATGTGGGTTTTGGTTGCTGTGCAACCAGTCAAAGCAAAAATCCAAACTGTAGAACTGTAGTTTTGATTATATGTGTTTTATGTATGCATCAATCACAAGGCAATTCTGCCTTTGTATTACCACCTCACTCGAGAATTTGAGCAATCTTGTTGGAGTCGGAAGGCAAAGGGCCACCACAGCAACCTATCTAGGTGCCACAGAACGAGGCACACATTAAGAGCATGTTTCCACCACCGGACCATCTCCCTGGAGAAAACGCCCGAGGTGAGCAGAAGGCGAAAGAAGCCGCTGAAGCAAAAGCCAAAGGGTGAGGGATGCTCAGTCAATGCTTTTGGTTTTGTCAATACACTTTACATGCTCCATACACTTACGAATGCACCTTGTCTCCTCACTATTCACAATGCCTCGTCAAAGAAAAAGAGAAGGGGTACCAGAGGTCATGGCATTGATGGGTGAGGCATTGTTGCATATTATGAAGCTTGGGATGTTTGATCAGCAATGGAAAGCAAGCTGCCTCCGCGAGGATGAGTAGCTCCACAAGCACCTTCCCGACCATCACTGGCTCTCCGGACACGAGACACTGCCAAAAGACATCGGACAAGTTCACAAGGGCCTGGAACAGCACAGTTTGAATATATTCACTCTATAACTCTATACGTGTGTTTTCCTAAAGGTAGCTTCCAGCATCCCCATACCTTTTCAGTAAGCTTTCTGGAAAGAACGCTCCGGTTTTTGGTATCTCAAAAAAACCCGGTATTGACCGTCGATCTGTTCAGGTCGACGGTGCCGAAGGTGAAGGCGAAGCCCAAGGTCACCATCAAGGCGAGTGAGGAACCCACTGAGATGAATTTGGATTCGACCGTGGTCCCCAAACAGATGGTGGCACACTTTTCATCACATTTTGAGTGAGCATCGACTTTTTGATCTATACTATTTGGATTTGTTTTGTTCGTAGAAGATAGTTGTGGAGGACCTATGGGATCATAGGATGTTGGTGTGGTAGATGGTGGGGCCGAGCATTTCTATCGTTCCACCCACTGAGATCTCGTTTGCAGGATTGCAGGATTGAAAAACAAATCAGGGAACAGTGGTGCAAAGAACTAGAGTTGGTGATCAGCACCGGCGTGTTTGCTTCGAAGCAGTTCCGTTGTTGAAAAGAAGTTGTTTTTCCCACAGTTGGTTCTAAGAATTTGTTTGTCTACTATCAAGTGCCAGTGTTTTCCTGATACACCACGTTGCAACACTAAGTGTCCAAACTAGTTCAGGCTGGCAACTGGCACACACCAACCGTTTTCGGATCCGACGATCGGTTCCGCCTGCTGTTGTAAGAAGCCGATGACCGGAATAAATGAGCTGCATTGATATAACATGTGTCTTTCTTTCGCAAGTCACAGTGATGAGTCAGAAACGCTTGGGGTTGACATGGTCAGGATATAAAATGGTATAAAGTAAAACGAGGTGCATTACGAGCCACGCTTCATTGTTCTGGCCGCCTAGTGCGTCTTTCAGATGGTCTTACATCACTTACCTTCTTGGTTGAGTAGTTCAAAGCTTCGCGCGAAGCTCTAGGCCACCGGGCCTCAATCTCTAACGATGAACCTGATCAGGTACGATAAATCCCAGCACCACCACGAAACCTGCAAGCAGATCTGGATTATTGGATGCCCGAACCTAACACGAAGTGCTACGAAGTCGGTCAACAAGAGAGTCATCAATCGAAACACTCATCCAAACCACTCATCGCACGAGAATCACTTGGTACAGCCGTAGGCCATGCCAACGGCGCTCAACCAGGCAAGAACTGCCAGCGGCGCTCAACCTATCGCGTAGTGGGCGGGGTGTTTCATTGACATGGAGGTTCTACCACAGAGACTCCGAAGAAGAAGATAGGAGTGGGCATCGGTATGTGAACCGTTTTTGTGGTAGGTGCGTCCACATTCCTACCACTCCGACTATGTCGGTTCGGGTTTCGTTTGCAGAAGATGGTTGCATGGAAAGCTACTGGAGAGATGTGGGTGTATCGGTATATCCCATTTCCTGGGCCCAGTGGATGGTGATGGCTAGGTCCAGGTTGTAGGCCCTTCTTTAATCTTCTCTAAAAGAATGATGTTCTTGTTTACCTATAGTGTTACAGGTAATGGGACACCCCCAAGAGAGATCATGGATGATCATGTTGCATTGACTCACCAACCTGCCAAATGGGCCCGACTCGCTCTTCCGTGCAGCCTTGGCTGGTGTGTGCAGACCTTTTTGCGGGTTTGGACCTTGCGTCAGAGCTTCGTTTTGGAAGCAATCGAGCAGTGGTTGAAGAACCCGATAGACATCGATAGACGTATAGGTACCCCAGGTGACCGGTCCTATTTACGGTCACGAACTCTGACTTAACCTGTGGTGGATGGTACGAAGCCGCGAAGCTCTTCCCGCAGCTTTGGTTGTACTCCGAAATGATGACCACAACATGGAGATGAATGTTATACGACGCCTTAGACCAATCCTGTCGAGACCAATCGACCGGTGCCTTGCGGCGATTGGGTCCAAGAAATACGACCTTCCAAGTGTACGTCCACGTATCGTTCCTTCAGAACACTTATCAGGGGCCCAGGTTGTGGAGCAACAATGAGCAACACATAGGGGCCATAGGGCACATGAGAGATTTGCAGCGGAGACCAACACCAACATCGTGTAGGTGACCAGCTGCACAGAAAGTTCAAGCCTGTGAGATTGGTCAGCGATGAGAACGAAACAATGTTCAACTGCATCGTGAAAGAAACACCTCGTTGAATCGAGGCATTCGGAACCCTCAACGACTACCATGATCAGTGTTTTTGCATGTCTGTGGGGTGATCCGAAAAGCACCGAGGTTTCTCTGCCTTCAGGTGGTTTGTCCTTTGGTTTCTACCGAAAAGAACGCAGGTCTTCAGAGTCGTTGGACCTCCCCAAGCGGACGCCCCGTTGGACCGCTCGACCGCATCCCGAAAAGCACATCTCAGAGGGTCCATCAGGGCGCTGGGTTCACGGTGGGTGCGACGGTGTTCATCACCAGACTCCAATTGCACTTGGTTTGGAGTCGCCAGGCACCTCCAGTGAAGGCTCCAAAGGCCACGGATTTCACCGGGGAGGGCGTCGGAATGCGCAGCAGGCGCAGCACTGAGCACCTTACAAGACAGCTCTTTTCTTCGTGGAAGTGATCTGGACATATCTGGACGATTTCACGCGAAGATTGGGGTTTCGGTGTGACACTTGCCAGTTTGAATGGTTTCCCTTCAAGGTTTGGGTCGATTCTCAGAGTTCCGTTCGATGTTTTGGGACGAAGCCTCGATCGACCCGTGACCACTTGGACTGCCAACCGCCTTGTCCAAAAAAGGTATTTTATGCGACTGCGACACTAGTGAGTGGATATTCTGATACTGATGGTACATGTATTGAAGCAAATCCAAATTTGTAGGGCTCCAAGTGCCTCCTCAGAAGGTATTTGGACCCTCTTGGCACCCACCCCAGCCCCACCTTCGAAACGAAGGTACGACTGGAGCCCTAAGGAATGGAACATCTTCTGTTACACCACTGACCGTCACCGCTGACCGTCACCGCCTTCTCGGGACGCCACGAACTCCGGTGGATCGACGTGATCGACGCGTCACGACTCGGGGTCCCTGATGTCAGGTATACGTCGAGGGTCCCGGACCATCCGTTGGCGATGTCCGGCCCCAGTCGACTGGAACAGCTATACTAGGTACTATAGATCGGCGTATGCACCTGCAAGACCCTCCGAAAAGGAGGTAGGACCCTATTGGGTGGCAGGCAAAAAGCGTGGCTGGGTGCAGTCGACCTCCCTCAGCCGACCACACTCCGTCGACCGAAAGACCGAAACGACGACTCTTTTTCCCGCACGAAAGGGCCGAGCAAAGGTTCACCTCCGAAGGATGTCGGTGTCGTGTGACGCCACGCTGCGAAGGCCGATTTTCACGCCCCGCTTCGCACCGAGCTGTCGCCCCGATGTGCGACGGCGGAGTGGTGAACCGTGACGGTCAGGAGCCTCCGGTGGAACCAGCCAAGGCGGGTGGAACGGAGACACCACGGTGGCTCGTGGTGCCAGGGGCGCCAGGGGTTTGGGGTTCGAGCCCCAAAGCGACAGGCGAACGTAAGCCCTATAGACATTCGCAGTGCTTTTGGGAGGTCCCCGACACTAATTAAGCTTGATTATGTGGTGATCCGGCGATGCCGCATTATTTGAAGCCAGCAGCTAACTACTAGCTAGGGTGGTGTTCCCATGCTTCTCCACAAGAATCACATGGGAGCCCTCTTTGAAGCTGGTTACAGTCGTTTTGCACTCTAGATCAGAACCAATATATTGCCAATAACATCCAATAATAATGAACACGACGAGTTTTGTTGATTCGACACATGGGGCATACAGATGGCTCACAGTTGTTTTTTCCCAACATAACAGGGGTTATGTTGGATTCTGTGTTGGTACCCATTTCGAGAAAGTACGACAGTCGTTTTCAGGTTCAATGGTGCACAGTGTTACTTGAGCTCGAGAGCTGGTTGAGAGTTCACCTTGGATGGATGCCACTACAAGTAGTGAGAATATCATAAATTATAGACGTTATAGACCACCTTTCTGTTTGATCTCCTCAGAGCAGGGGTTCATGTGTTCTAGCGGCCCTTTGGCGGCCTGGAGGCCGACAGAAGAATAGTAGAGCGAGTGGACAACTGGTCATCAGCAGAAGATAATCAAGGGAGGCGCTGAGGCTATGTCTGTGATGTTGCAGCATCTTCGGCACTGGTGAGTCACCATTGCAAGCTGGAGGAACACCTTCAACCAGTCCTTCAATCCGCAGTCGTGCCATCTTTCAGGATGGGACTAGCTCTTCTACCAACGCAGTTAACTTTGATGATCTCTGATCGAATATGCCATCACACGTTTCCGAGTTGAACGTGTCGACCGCACAGTTTGACTTCGTTGACTGCGGCAGGGGGTGGGTGTTCGTCCTTCACGGGCAAGCTCCATTCAAAGGACAGGACCTCGATCTTCGGGGTCAGGGACACACTCAGTAAAGGGAAGCATAGGTGTATCCCAGACGCGACCCATGGGACTGCCATAGGACTGCCATAGGACTGCCATAGGACTGCCATATATGCCTACATTGGGGTGGTTTGGGAGGTCAATTGATCGGCAGTCCTATGGCAGTCCCATGGGTCGTGTCTGGGTATGGCATTAACAACACCAGTCCGTGCTGAGACATGTGGATGTTGCACGCCACGTGTGGTGCTTGTGGCGGTCGATGTGTGGGCGGCGCGTTGCCGAGACAGTTTGCGTGCTGAGTTCCAGGGTGCTGAGTGAAGATGTGGAAGATGTGGAAGGGTGTTAGAGTGAGATCAATAATGATCAAAATGATGGGGCTACAGAGGTAGGGAGAGGGCGAGGTGTTGAGAGAAGACACGAGAGGTAGGTCTCCTCAACGTTGTGTCGACCACTCCGGGAAGCGTTGCTCCCCTGAAAGAACGATTCTTAGATGATCTTAGATGGATTAATCTGCTTTTGATGGGGTTGTTTTTTTCTCAAAGCTGCACTGCATCTATCTAATGTTCAATGCCGTGCTTGGACCTTTGCCTGGACGAGTGTGCCATTCCCGGACATTTCTACAGCTCCGCTTGCTATTTGGCATGGTTTCTTTACGGGCCAGTCCTTACTTGGACACTGGCACCAATTTGGAGTATACTGCATTGAACTGCTGGTTCATGGTCCCAAAGATAGTGTTTCTCAGGCTTCCTCCGGTTTCTTTGCCGGGGGCGAAGGTCGTTGAAGACACCCTAAGGCAGCAGGGAGACTTTGATGGACAACTCTGGCTAATCCGTGGTGGGTTGATCCCACTGCCCAATCTCTCCCTTGCAGTACGTACCACAACAGAGCGGCCAGGCTCTTCAGACATCAGTCCATGTCAGTCAGTTCCCATAGTCATCCCTTCTAGCCACGTCATGTTCAATCACATGCCTAGCCATCGCGTGTTCAACAACCTAGGCAAATGCAAACTGGACATGGACAAACATGTTGGACAATGAATATGAACAAGTCAACATGACTTGAACAACACAAATAGCAGCATGTTAACTATGTCAATGATACATTTCCTTATCAATGGCTTCTTCTAATTACCTTAGGACATGGAAGAAAGACACCTGCTTCCCCCGGGCTCGGCCCGGGCTCCGCGCGCTCCGCTGGTCGAGGCGAAGACCCCGGTGAAGGCCTCGCCTCGCAAGGCCGAGATGCGACGTGAGGCGGTGAGGTAGGTTCAGGCCGTGCTGTTGATGATTAGACCCTTTTACTTAAATATGCCTCGCTACGTTCGGAACGCTACGTGCATCGCTACGAACGGAGCAAGGGCCTTACTAGAAACAAGAAGCTATTAGAAACAATAATTAAAGTATGTACCTGAAGAAAACGATGCATCCTGGAGTCACAGATCGAGTTGGGTGGTGTGTCTTTAGCCCCATCCGCCGTGGATGTGACAGGGGCACCCCTTAGCCTCCGTGGATGGCACCCCTTTGGAACTGCTGGGTCATGTGAAGAAATATATGAATCCATTTGGATGTTGGATTAGCTGTAAGCAAAGCATGGTCAATCATCCCAAGATTTTTCCCATGTATACTGTAGACAGGCACTTGTTTGCTTGGGTGCATGTTGCATGCCGATTTGGGAGTTGCTCACAGACCAAAACCTCATGGTCAGGTTTGTTCATGTTCCTTAAACAGCCGTTTCGGCAAGGTTCACCAAACCCAAGTATTCTCCTAGCCATAGCGCCTCTGTGAGTGCAATTCATGTTGAGGATTTTTGGTGAAGTGCACGCATTGAATGTCAAAAACAACTTTGGGATTGAACAGACTTTGGGCCGGAGTCATCCTGAAGCTTTCTCACGATTGGTGTGGCAATTTAGGTGATTGTGATACCTGTCGTTTACCCTTGCATTCCGATTGTTTTCAGCCTAGTGGGCGTAGTAGGCAAAGATACACTTTCTGATGGACAGATGTTTTTCATTTTTCCACCCTATTATGCATGAGTACTATTGAGTACTCAACTGTATAATCACCCCAGACATGTCAAAACAACAGGGATAATGCTGATCTTTAGATTGATTTAAAGTAAGTTGTAACAGGACTTGGACCTTTGCAGCGCGTGTTGATGAAATGCGTGTTCCATGGTGTTTTGATGCTTGTTATTGCTGTTTTAATGTTCCACTAACCCACAACCAAATGCTCAGAATCTGGCTGGCAAGTCAATCGAAAGGAGAGAGCAACCCCAAACAACGTTTGGTTTCTTCTGGTGGTTTCCCACAAAAGACGCGCACGAATTTGCAGCAAAACATGCACGCCATTGGAAACGGTGGTCACCACCCCCAGCCAAGTGACTTAGGGTTTGAACAATCAGTTTTCCATATGTGTGGTTTCGTGTACACAGCCAATTCTGTTGTGGTTTCGTGTGGAGGCACGGCCCCGAATGGGTTGGACATGAGAGGGTTCCATCCGTGTTTTGGAAGAAGTGATTCTAACTTATTGTTACCGTTGTTTGTTTGAATGAGCGTTTTTAGACATATGTAATATGTATGGTAGCGAAGGAAGCCTTCAGGTCACCATATGTTTTTCTCGTGGGAGAATCCTTTTTTATATCCGTGGGTCATACCACTAGCATTATGAGTTTCTTATAACTATTCCATATTATTCCCAAAGATTGGAGGAAACCTATTGCTTCATTGAAGCACTTGCTTCACCTAGCAGCTCTAGCAGTCCTAGCACCACCATTGCTCCTGCTTTTGTTCCCCAGACTGGACCTTGCTGTCACCACATCCGGTGTCCCCGCCAGGTGCCTCCGGCGCCGACTCCAGCGCCGACGAATCCGGCGGGGGCAATCAGACCGACGAATCCGACTTGACATGGGTAACAAGGGCATCGCAACTAGTAACAAGAAGCTACTAGGCGCTCCTGGCATCGCTACTAGGAGCAAGAAGCTACTAGGGGCTCCTGGCGTTACTACTAGGAGCATCCTTACTACTAGTATTATAAAAAACTTTCATATGGTAAGGCCAGAATCCGTGATTTAAAGAAACAGACAAAAAACACGCAAAAAAGTCAACTGGAAAAGTCAAAGTCAAAAAAAAGTCAAAAAAAGTCAACCATAGACCACAGCTCGAAAAAGTCAAAAAAGAATAAAAACGAAAAAACAAGTCAAACAAAAGTCGAAAAAAATCAAAAGTGTGGCTCCTTGCCTTGGCGGATTACTGGAGTCAAGAAAAGTAAAAAAACAAGTCAAAAAAACATCGAACAAAAAAGTCAAAAAAAGTCGAAAACAGTCAAACAATAATCAAACAAAAGTCGAAAAAAAGGTCAAAAAAAGTCGGATCTGGGCAAATTGACTTTCTTTGACTTTCTGAAATGTTCTGATTTGACTTTTTTCACTTTGACTTTTGGGATTGACTTGTTTTTGATTTTTTTCAATTTTTGAAAACAGGCTCTTTCCAATGAAAGTTTTTTTATAATACTAGTAACAAGAAGCTACTATATAGGGGCTCTTCTGGGTTGACCTCCTCAGTGGTTGATTCTGTTCATTTTCCGTGGTCAACCAAGTTCCCCTCGTGTTGACCCACAGCCGCTTGACCTGACGGTTGGAAGTATCGTTGGTAGGTCAGTTCACCATATAGCAAACGACTGACCAGGTTCAACCGGTCGGTATCCTGCTGCCTAGTTCCCCACAGCCACATATCCCAGACACTCCGATAGAGAGACTGGAATATTGACCTACATTGACTGAAAGAGAGCCCCCATGGCAATAGGTGAAAAAAGCAGTCCCACGGAATCTGGGTATTGGTCAATTATAGAGTGAGTTGATAGAGTTACTATAATATGAGGGATTGAAAGCAAAGGAAAGAAGGAGGCGCCAGAACTAGAAAGACTTCTTACATTGATTTAACCAACTATGACAAAATCATGCTTTCGGTCGGCAATCCATCTCCGAGAGGTCCCTCGGTCACTCATATTCCATGCAGGTCTGTTTGGCATGGGCTTCTACCACAATCAGTCGATTTAGCCAGCTTACATGTCGTTCATGTTCTTTTTTCATCCGTCCAAGTCTGACTGGTTTTAGAAGTTTGGAGTCAGTTTTTGAGGCACTTCAGTCAGTGATCACAAACCTCAAAAAAGAAACATGTTTGTACTACCATGTTTGTCATGTTCATGTGGACGTTCAATTGCTGCAATGTTTTCTTTTTGGGCCATTTAAGAGTTGACTTGAGGACAGAAGGCAGGGAACCTCAGATGGGTGTATTCCTGCGTCATGCACTTTGCACTTCCCCGACTTCCGTGGTCCCAGGTGCCCTCCGCGGTCGACTTAGATGAGGCCAGACCAGCGGTTGGGGGGGAGCGTTCACCCAGACCTGCTAGGATGGTCGTCCAAAACCTGGTAGGACCGCCAGCGGAGTCAGTGCGAGGTACCAGCTGTTGGTGTTCATTTGGGAATCCACCGTTTTGCTGATCAGGTGATTTGCAATTTTCCCTATAAGGCCCTATGGTTGAATCCCCTTTTGGGGACATATTGTTCATTTGTTCGAGGTTCCTTAAGCAAATCCAAGGAATCCACCGTTATTCAAACAAAACAAACTTCCTAAAGCGCACAGCTAGGTCAGCTGCCGGCCCGGAGATTTTACCCATATTTGCTGCTAGGATGACGGGTCAGTCCAACATAGCTGTAGAGTGGAGTGCTGGATATGTGCTAAACATGGTGTCTTGATGACTTAGATACCACCCACTTGATGTTTGGGTGAGCAGCGAGCAGCAGCATACAGAAATATAATGAAAGCCGGAAACACATAGTCACTGACAAAGTTCCCCTTCCTTTGTAGATGTTCCTGAACTGACAGAGTTGGAGGTTTTAACTCATGGCGAGGCCCGGTTGTCACTCAGCTGTTGCAACCATGTGGATGTGAAACTCAGTGGTTAACGCAACTGTGTGGTTACAATGTGAAACTCAGTGGTTAACGCAACTGTGTGGTTACACCCAGACTGAAACCAAAAACCGATGGGTGTCTATATGTGACCATGATTCGTGATGAGACACATGCAAGCGATTGTCAGTGCTGAATGCTGTACAGGTCCATGCCCCAAACACATACCTGTGATACCAAGTTACTGTGTGTGCTCTTGTCAACTGTCACAAGTATGTAGAGATGAGGACTCTCAGTGGAGGACTTTGGAACAGAACCTGGGCAAGTGGTGAGCTCTGTACAGGTCCTGCCAGCTACTGCCTTCTGTCACCATGCCACTGGGTATCCAACCCATCGGAATGTGATTGGTCTCAGGACTTCGACGATGCGGACTTGATGGCGGGAAGGGCCGCGCGTCGCGTCTTCTCGGCCGTTTCCGGGAATCCGTCGCTGCGAGGTGCGCGCGCGGATCCGTCCAGCGGCCGACAACTTGAGGGGACCGTGAAAGGATGAGGAACAGGTGTAAATAAAAGGCCACCTTATATTTAGAGACTCCAGTTCGAGGTCATGAAGTGAGGCTCTAACTGAGGGTTCCTGAGTGAGTGACTGGTTCTTCAAGTGGTTGAGTCTGAGTGAGTCTCCATACACATCAAGCATATCGAGAAAGCATGAAGAACTCCATATTGGAAGAAAAAGGTAGCATGTGGCGGATGCATGTCGTATTGTTATTCATAAGCATCCATTCATTACCTAGAAAGGAGACCAGTCCTGACCTGGGGGTTAAGGCCGGCCGGCCTCCAGAAGAAGTGAAGGACTGCTTTACCTCTCATCAAGCTACCCCGTCAAAACTAACATGGACCCCCTTCGGTCGGGTGAATTTTTCGTTTGGCCTATGCCTATGTGGGTTTCGGGAGTGTGACTTTCCGTTACATTCAGTCGCTCCAAACAGACTGGTCCCTCAAAACCAAAAAGGAATTTGAGGGTCCAGACCCCTCCATATGAGGGTCCAACCCCTGCATATGAGGGTCCAGGAGCATCTGGGCAGAGGGAAACACTTGTTGGGAGATAGTTGGACCCTCCGAAAAGGCTTTTTTTGCACAGGACGAAAACGACTTCCTGGCAAAAAGAGCTATACTTGTATTTATACCACTGTTCCGAGGCATACGCCCGCACTTTCCTAGAACACACGTTGATTTGTTGTCATGGAAACCACCGGAACAGAATCAGCCAAGCTCAATCGGATTTTTTGGAAGTTGGTCATGTGCTATAGTTCCAAGTTCTGTAATTGTAATCCCTAATAGTTTTTCCCTACTAATCCAGTCGTGCCTTCTCAGGTGATCGGAGAGATGGCTATATGTAGGTTTGGAGCTTCGAAGTACCTGAGAAGGTACTTGTTGGATCCCAAACGCGCATGGATCCCTAGGCTGACTTTCTTGATCCCTCATGTCTTGAGCGACGTCCTCCGGTCACCCAATCACTGAGAAGCTACGACTAGATCTCTAAGCAAGGATTTCGTTAGCTCCGCTCGGGTCATCGCTTCAGGCTGGTCTGGCCGATGCTCTGGGCGTCCGGACGCCCAGCGGAGGACGGAGCAGTTCGAAATGGGGTTGTTGGTAGGATGTGTCAATATGGCTGTGGGTCAAAGCCCGGGGAAAATGAACTGATTTCTGTGTAAGGGATGTCAACCTAGCATGGTTTGGTGGAGGTGGTTTTGACCCACAGCCATATGGGGAGACCTCCTCCAGGCGTTCTGACGATTCAAAAACTGGGAAGTAAGGGACCAGACACCTGCATGAAACCTGCACGATCCATTGGGGCCAGACTTGAAACGTGTCCGGAGAACATGCTTTTTGGCCGGAACTCTGTCCAAATCAAGTCCAATGCAGTGAACAAAACTGTCACCTTCTCCAGCATTGTGCTCCTTCACTGGCTTTGATTCCACCTCTTCAACAAAGAGAAACCCACAAGATAATTCTGCAAAGTTGGCAACGTAGTTTTGTGGAAAGCGTGGGTTTGAAGCGCAACGGACCACAAGAACATCAGAGGCACTAACACTTGTATGGACATGTGACATGCATTAGTTTTTCCACATATATATATATATGTACATGATCACCATCAACTGCCATCAATCATAACTGACAACTTTGACCGATTTGTGGCTACTAACCAGATCCCCAACACTCCCCAAGTTCCCTACCCTTGCTCCAGTATTGCATTCAACGTCGTTAAGATTCTGCCCCATACAAGCGAATCAACAACCCTTCCAAGATTATGCTGCTTAAGCCCAAATGGGTGGTCTTGTTTTGATGCAAGGGCAAGATTCCAAGAATTTTTGTACTGTAACACATCGATCCACACAGTGAAACAGGCGACCATCACCGCACGGCTTCTTTCGTTCAACCAGGTTTTAAATGGCTTTAAGGACATTGCCTTCGCCCCGAAATTCACACCACCTAAAACGGGATCTAAGTGCCTTCTCGGCCTTCTCGTACCTTCTCAGGTTCCGACAGGTCGAGACACACAGGTCGGGCACAGGTCGGGCGGTAGATATGGTCGGGAGACACATGGAGACATTCGGTGCCAGTGAAGTCTCCATACGACTGGATGCCACTGCCCGAGCCAGTCCAGGTAAAGCCGGCACCACCCGACCCCGCGGAGCCCGACGAGGGGACCGAGGTGCATGGGGGGACGGACCGGTGGTGCCAGTGGATGCCTGTTAGCAAAGGGTCCCACAAACCATCAAAAGACGGGTCTGCCCTAGCAAAAAGCACATGTTTCTTGTTTGCGAACACATGGTTCATCGGTGTGAGGGCTGGCAGCATATAAGGCAACAGGGTGTCGTTCGGTCTGTGGTTTTTGGCTTTGGAACCACTGCAGTACCAGCGAACGGCCTGGATCCACTGGGCTTGAATATGGGACATGACCCGAACAAAAAGAAGAGAATACTTCCCAGACACTCCATGTACTGTATTGTATATGTGCCTACATTCACCCCTGAAACCAATCCAAGGCAAAAAATGCCGTCCCATGCAGTGTATGGGCTTGTATATAAATCTTATACCAGGACCCACAAGGGGTGGCTAATGCACACCCCTTAACCTCTAAGGAGCTATAATTAGACACCCCTGGTCCGGGGGTCCTGGTATGTACCGATTAGCCCAGGTTTCTCCCGGGTCGACTCCAGGTCCATTTTTGGGGGGTGCGACGGTGACGGCGGGGTCTCCATCAGCATGTTCCATGTTTCACAGGGGAGCCAGGTGTCTCTTTGGAGCGACGGGTTTCGGGAGCAACTACATAGCTCCTTGCTATGGTTTGGACATGTGGACACTCCATGTATGGTGTATACATGCATACATTGATCTCTTTTCAACCACCCCAATTGGATGTAAATATGCCAGTCTCATGGAGTGTTTGGGGTGGAATGCTCAAGTCTGGGATGGTGTGTTCTCAGTGCATGTTTTGATCTGGTCAGATTTGGTGGTCCAGCTGGAGTGAACATCGTTCGACGGGACGGCGCTGGTCTTTACATGTCTTCGGAAGAATGAATACTTTCCAGATTCATGGACACTTGAAACATTGGAGAGTCATATCAATTGCTTGCTTTACAAGGCGTTTCATATCTACTCCAACCCATATGTTGGTTTTGTCGAACACCGGAGGTGCCAGAGGAGGTCTTGGAAGAAGAGGACTCTTTGGTCGCGAGTTCGGTGAGCTCGGTGAGTTCAGGGCTGGACCCCCCTCCGGTTTGTACCTTCGAACATGGAGCATGTAGAAATGCTAGATGAAACAGGTAGAGTCTTTGTACCCATTCTCCGAACCTCTGTCTGTCTGTCGACAAAAAGATGACCGACGCGTCGCTTTGCAAAATCCGACACCACACATCGTTTGTCGACACCACCCGAAGGATCTGGGGCCCAAATCACTTGATCAACGTGGGGCCCATCCGTTAATCAACCTGGGTCTCCAGGTTTTGCCTCACAGAATGCGAAAAGAAACGTGCCAACAATGAAGACGGTCAAACTCCCGCCCACCGGGTCCACCGAGAGCAGAGCTCCGTTTTGCTCGGGCTGATTCCGTTCGGGATCAGCCGCACGTGCGGGTGATACCAGGAAGTCATCAGGATTGGGGTCAGATCTGGCCGTGAGGGAAGAACTCCTGATGTCTATATGGTCCC
The DNA here is from genome assembly GCA_963970005.1 of Durusdinium trenchii. Lineage (NCBI taxonomy): Eukaryota > Dinophyceae > Suessiales > Symbiodiniaceae > Durusdinium > Durusdinium trenchii. The sequence goes on from CAXAMN010006335.1 coordinate 525,276, forward strand.
AAGCAGTGCAACATCATTGACTTTGCAGTGAAGGCTGCACTACACGTGCTGCACCGAAGAAACGTTCTTAGATTCAACGCAATCGATGACGCATTGCAACCAACGATCCAAAGACCGTGCTAGCACGGTGCTTGTTTGCTGTTCTTGGCGTTGTTCTTTGCCGCGCCACCCCACAAAAGAAAGCTGTGGATTGACCCTCCAGGCCCCCAACCCCAACCAACGAGTTGAAGTCCATTATTCTTCGTCCAGGCGTTCTTGGTTGGGCATCACCCAAATTTACACACATGATGTTGTCCCAGCATGGCTGATTTGGAAGGCCCTATAGATGGATTCCTACATGTAACCCACGAGTGATTTGCCATGCTTGATCAAAACAGGGTGTTCCCAACCGGACTTGTGCACCATGTTCTTTTGGATACAATCACTCGATTGTTGTTCTTTTCCATGATCGGCAGGAGTACGAAGAAGAGGAGCAAGAGCCACATAGCTGCAGTTGAAGAGCCAAGGTTGATTGGTAACACATGTTCTTGACCTTACCATTCCCAGAAGGCCCAGATGAGATCAAAAGCTGGGCATAAGCTTTGCTTGTCTTTTTGATCCGCCAGCAAGATGACAAGGAGCCTGGGCGTAACTAGGCTCTTGTCTAAGACTGAAAGAAGTCGCTCTGCTGGGCACCCGCCGCGGGAAGCAACCACGCACAACGCACAGGGCGTAACGAGTGCACGATGCCAGCGCTGAAGCAGTTCGTTGCTGTTTCGGCACCTCATGGCCGGATGAAGCTCTAAATGGTGGAACACCTGTTGCGCAAGGAAGGATACACCAGGTGTTTGGATGCGTTTGGCTGATGAAGGGAAAGAAGGTGTTTTTTTAGATTCAGGAATATCAGGATATCGCTGTGATGGTGCAAGAGGAGACCATCCGGGACGGGACGTGCCGATTTGGACGGCTTTCTCCAGAGACCGGGGCGGCGTGTTTGAAGGAACGGTGGATGGCTCTCTGGATGGTGAACGCAATGGCGCGCCAGGACTATTTTGATGGACATATAGATGAACTGCAGGTAGTACTTGGAGTTTCTTTGGAGATTCCTGGAATCTTCGTGTAGATAAACGCATCTCAAGTTTGTGCAATCTAGATGTTCTGAACCGACTGCAACCGTTTTCCTTTCAAGGCAGCAAATGTGTTAGAGATCTTCGACATGTCTGGAAATTCCAGGGCCCAGCGGCACATGTTCAAGAACGTACCTACAGCACCGAATGTGGTGAAGTCCAGGAGTCCACTACCCCAGGTCCGCTCCTGTGGTCAGCCTGGGGCGCCGGGACTCCGTCGAAGTGAGCTTTCAGTGCTGCCCAGATGGCAGTCAGTCTATGGGGCCAGCCAAGTGGTTTCAGAGGTTCGATGGCGCAAGGGACCCCAAGTTTAGTAGTAGACCTCCATATGAAGGACATCTTTGGGTGCCATTGCATGAGGGTGCCATCTATTCTGAAATCACTGTACTTGACAGGGTGACTGTTTGGTGCCTGTGGACGTTGAAGAACGCACGTCCTTGAGCAAGAAGAACGTCGCTGATGATCAAACCTCTCCGAAGCAAGAAGCAAGTCGCCCGGCGACAAGTAGACTTGTAAGGATCTCGGCTGTGGATTTGCTGGCCTTATATGTAGTTCTATAATTCACATGAATTCTGAACCCGGCTTATACCTTGCTACTAGTAGCTTCTTGTTACTATAGTAGCGATGGCCTCCAACCTACTTGCGATGGCCTCCACCTAATAGCGTCCTTGTTACTATAGGTTCTGTAGGTACCACACAAATTGTGGTTCCGCTTTGCACAAAAATTGAGGTACGACCCCTTCACGGGCGAGTGAGGCGCGACCCCTTGGTGGGTTTCTGTGGCCCAGTCTGTAATGATTCGTGTATTACGTTTTTTCGGTGCTTCATGCCGGTTTTCGTGGTTCACCTAGACGCTCATGGACCCATATATGAAGGGGTTTGGGGTCTCAAATCCCTAGGTTTTGAGGTACCAGTCGGGCTGTTTGGAGTGTTTGGGCAGGCTCAAACTGACTGGTATATGACAGGATACTTCAACTTGCAGGATGTTGGGATCCCGTTCTTCAGGTTCTGAAGACAAATTCGAGGATCTTCCACTCACGGGAGCAATTTCCACTCTTGCGGTTGCTTTTGTCCTTACTTGGAAAAGGCACGGCTTCTTTTGGGGGTAGTCATTCACCACCATTCACCTCAAAGACAGGACATCAGATTTCTAGCCGAGCCACACTTGGTGTTTGATTGTGAATTGTGAGTCTTTGGAAGGTTGCCCACCTAAAATATGTTGAAAGTGACACCCTTGGTCATGACTGTTGTGTTTGGTGGCCGCTTCTCTTCTCGAGGAGCGGGAGGGACGTTCGTTGCAGTGTGAATGGAAAGCGCAGGTTCCGTCAGATTTCATTTCTGGGTGTCGTTCCCCAGTATTCTTTACATTGGGCTCACTTTCTTTTCCAAGGGGGTGAGAAGTTTGAGGTTTCTGATGGGACTTCACTTTTCGTTCTTTGGTTCGGAGTTAACGTGACGATGTCGGGAGCAGCTGGAATTCTCAGTGCGTCACCCCAGCCGCTTCGCCTGTGCGCCCTCGACTTCATCAGAATCATTGGAGAAGGCTAATGCTTCGGCCTCTTCAGGCAAGAAAGATGCCCAGCCTCATGAACAGAGGGGGGACCGGGGGGAACCAGCTTGGGAGACACGCCTTCACGTTGGCATGGTCATGCTGGGCAACAAGAAGACCGTTTGTTTGTCAATGACCCTTGGGCCTCAAAGAGGAGAGGAATAGCTGAAGGAAGAGACAGGGAACCAAAGACCAAGCCTCCTGCTGAGATTCAACCTCATGGGCGCAAGCCCAAAGAGTCACAGGAATTGCTTGCAGTCGTCGTCCGACAGTGACAGTGAGGAACGCCGAAAGAAGAAGAAAAAGACACACAAGAAGCATGGGAAGCCACCAGATCATAGCAACAACGTGAAGTTGCCAGCTTTTGATGGCGTTCAGAAACACTACAGAGAGTATCGAGGAGCAGTAAAGAGGTATGCAGAGTTGGTGGGGAATTCTGGCACTGGCTTATTAGCCGTCCACCTCAAACTCACCGGTGAAGCCCTGGAGATTGCAAAGAACTTGAGTGCCTGAATATTTGAAAGTTTCCCTGCTCCTGGATACTTTGGATGATGAATACCTCGGGCTGCAAGAAGATCGCTTGGACGAGGAGGCTGAAGAGTTTGTGGCATGTGGACGCGTTCACGGAGAAAGCATGAGCAGATGCATTTGACGACTCAGAGAAGCAAGGAGAGAGCTGGAAGACGAAGCCATCCATTGGACCAGCTCGCCAAGCTATGCTCGCTTCCTTGTAGAGCTGCCGGGCACGGGATCCCGTGTGTCCCATATACCAAGAGACGATGGCCAAATCCAAAGTGCAGGCAGCTCATATGGTGCAAGTGGCTGATGAAGCGATTGGATGTGATCACACCTTTGCATTGAAGGAATCCTCCTCATTTCTCTGCCCCGAAGCCTTAGGTATTCTGGACAGTGGATGTCAGAAAACAGTCAGTGGCCTTTTTCCTTTTCGACGCTGGGAAGAGTCTCTGCAGCAACAAGGTTTGCTGCACCGACAAGCCACCCGGCTTGAGTCAGATTAGTTGAATTTGGGAATCGAGGCCAGGTGAAAGCGTTATTTGCTGCCGATATACCAGTGAAAGTGTATGGCGTCAAAGCCAGCTTGCGGGTGTGTGTCGTTGCAGGACACACGCGTCTTTCGCTGAGCCGTGCCACTTTGGGCCGTCCCGGTCTGTGCGCTGACTTTAGCCAGAACACTGCCAGCTCACAGACAGAAGTTGGAGCTGACCGTCTTAGAGGTAGGCGGCCATCTGGTCCTTGATGTTTTGGATGGAAGCCACCAATCGTCCTGCCACGAGCATAAGGGCCGAGAGGAACGTATGGGGACTTTGTTGGCTGGGTCGAGGACGGGGTTCTGTCGCAAATGCTTGTTCATCCCCAAATAGGCTCAGGATTTATAGATTTGCCTTGTTCTCTTGAGCAACTGCTCCCTCAGCGCATGAGCGCATGACCTTGTTGCATGATGGGGATCATGAAGTGACCCCTCGACATGATGATTGGCAAGTTCACTCTGATCCAGTTTTCATGGATTGCCAGTGGACAGGGTGTTTTTTCTTCGCCAACCTCAATACCGAGTCAAGGGAGATGCTTTGCAACTTCAGGAACTGTTGGACCTAGACCTCACTGATGACCATATGGCCGGGTCCTCCAGGTAGTGCAACATCCTTATAGCTGTAGCAGCTACGCGTGAGTCATGACACACCACGAGATTCATGGGTCTTGAGGAAAGAAATCATAAATTACCTTCACAAATCACAAATCGTGGGAGAGACATGGAGTGGGACTGGCACCGGCAAACGAAAATTGTTTGGCGTTGTTTTTTTGGCATTCCCAGCTCAAAGTGAAGCCTCGAACCCTCCTAGTTGCATACACAGCTTGTTTCCCTCATGGCATCCAAAATGCTGAAGAAGTGTCCCGAGTGCTGGAGCGGAAACCTTCTTCTCTATCAGCACTGCCGCTCTCATGGGACTCCTATGACCAAGGAACCTCTCATCGAAGGCCTGATTCAAAAGAAGCCAGCTGGCTTGGATGTCACCTATGCTTCACTGAGAAAGCGAACGGTGAAGGAGCTGCAGTACTTGTATTGTCCGCACCACCACCACCATGTGGCTCACAGCAAGTGTCCCGCCTCCCGGTTGACTCAACCGCGTTTGAAAGATTCGATCGCTCTTTGTCAGGTTCCTGGGGCTCCACGGGAGACCGCTCGAAGTGCGGAGCCATGCGTGTCCTGTCAATGCCAACTGGTGTATCATGCAGACTCCACCTTCGAGGAGTACCCCAGCGGCGGCAGCTCCAGATCTCAAAACCAAGAGGAACTACGAGGACGCCCATCACCGACAAGGTGACTGAAGCACAACAGCTCCTCACCCAAGCAGCTATCCTGCGCCAGCAACACTGCCGACCAACAGCTGCAGCACGGACGCAGGGCTCCATGATCTTTTCTCCTCCCCCACAGACGATCGAAGAGCAGTAGCTTTTGATCCACAGCACAGGTTGAACAAGCCTTGTACCATAGTCTGCTAGGAAACAGCGAACGTATTATGAACAAGGGGCATCTGGAAGAGGTCCGAACAGCTTTAGAAGCTTTTTCGGACTTCGCTAGAGACACAACTGGCCAAGTGCCACAAGCTAACTGCTCCTGTTCTGCTCAAAGTTTTTGCTGGCTCTATGACCTTGAGTCGAGTGGCGTCTCAAAGGGGTGGAAAGTCCCTCAAGCTGTCGATGTGATGCTCAGAATACTTCGAACAAAGAAATTCACACCTGGAAGCCTGATCTCATTTCATGATCAAAGTAAATCTGGGGAGTGTTGAAAGTGACACCCTTGGTCAGGACTGTTGTGTTTGGTTGCCGCTTCCCTTCTTGAGGGAGGAGCGGGAGGGACGTTCATTGCAGTGTGAATGGAAAGCGCATTTTCCGTCAGATTTCGTTTCGGGGTGTCGTTCCCCAGTATTCTTAACAAAATATGGTTCCATCGGCTTCTTTCTGCCTGGAAGATAAAACTGAAACAGGGAGACTTCTAGAGGGGACCCCTAGGAAAATCAAAGGTCGACTGAAGCATACTGAACGACAACTTTGGAGAAACCTGCAAGTTTTGCTTCGTTCTGGAAGGTCGCTTGGAGTACGCTTTAAGAACGCTGTTTGTCACACAATACATAACGTGGCGTGAAGAGATAAAATCGGAATCTGAATTGATGAACCAAACCTAATGAGTTCAATAAACTGCATATTTTTCGTTCACAAAAACCACTACTTTCGATCAATCAGGGCAATACGTCCATCGAGAACCTGCGCGCACACGGTCGACCATGTTGACAAAAAAACAAAAAATGACCCACGCAGGTCCAGCTGTGTTTGCAAGTGGACAATACAAGCAGGCAAACTAAACACAACATGGTTCTACGACGGTGCGCTGTGCAGGTAAGCTGTGGAAACCTTAAAAGCATTTCATTAAATTGCATGAGGTCAAAACACAGTCATGAAGACGTGGATCAATGTTTCGGCTGGCTAGCTCGATGCATTTCACGACACAAGAGGGCTGCCACTCCTGCTGACTTCATAAGAACCTTGACAGACTTTGCCAATGGCATGCATCGAACCTTATTTGAGGCCAACAGATATGTCGTGAAGATAGAAGACGCCAGAGATTGGAAACCCAACACATTACCACGTTTTCAAGTTTGTTTTGCTTGGTTTGTTTGGTATTCTTCCTTGTTTTTGGCCACCTGTTGCGAGTAGTGTGTTGCCGGAGCGCTTCGCAGAGCGCGCGACTGCTGTCACTTTTTGGCACATACTATGAGGGTGGAAGTGAGAAATGCCCGCAAACCGCAAAACCACTTCCAAAAAATAAATCTGCAAGGTAGATGTTTGCAAGTTTAGTTTTGCAAGTGTTTTTGCACATTGTTTGTTGTCGTTGGTTGCACAACATGATCAACGACGTGTAGATGTGGGTTGGGTGGAGGGTTAATGACGATCGATTGCAAGTGCATCTAAGATGAAACTACATGCAAACAGGAACAAAGATGCATTTTCACTTCAAGTGAGTGATCTGCGAACCCACGAACTTGTGTTGTTTAGCTGGACGCTGGATGAAAAAGGCCAAAATCCGAGACAGTGACAGTATCAAAAGAAATTCAACAGACTCACCATAAAGTCGTTGTACAGTGCTATCGGCGACCTGTGCTGCAGACAAAAATTGAAATGTGTGTCAAGAACCGCTGGGAGGAAACAATGTTCAAAACTAAAGTAAGTTACCACTTTATAGAGCTTGAAACATTGACATTGTGAATACGCCGCGTTCTTACAAGCGCACCTACCATGTCCTTTGGGTATAGTTAATGGCCCATGGTAGCTGCACAAATCTGAGTCAGTGAAACAAGAGGGTTCAATCGCCTCGACACAGGGAACGATCGCAGGGCTGGATAATCATAGTCAGCACGAGCAGTTCCAAATGGGTGTTTATGGAGTGTAGGGGTCCCATTATCCACTAATTTGGGAGCTCAAAGTTACTCCTATCGAACTGCTGATAAAATATGATAAAATATATGTTTTTATGTCTCTGCATTTTGTTTTTTTGTGTGTTTTTCGATCACTGGTGGTTCTCCTGTGTTTGTCCGTAACTGGTTTGGATGAATGTGACTGTCTCCACATCATTTCACACATGTCATCACGTTACAGTCGAGCCCAGTCCGAATCCATTCTTTCAATAGTGGTGGGGTTTGTTAGCAATTCGCCTCGTTTAACATCCTTATAAAACATCCTTATAGATTGGCTGGAAGATTGTACTTGAACATCCACCATGGGAGACTTTCGCTCCATGAATGCATTGGCTCCCCTTCAGTCCAGTGCGGTGCCACTGTCATGCAGGCCGATCGCTCTCAGCTAGCGAGCCAGTGGGAGCCAGCTCGGTTGGGTTCGAAAAACGCGGATGTGCCGGGCGGGAAACCGTGGTGCTTGAGATACTTTGCTTGAGATATTTTGGGGTTGGTATCATCTGGCAGTAGCATGAGGGGCAACGTGTTGTTTCACACAAATTGACTAAAACTCATGTGCATTTGAGAGCTACTCAGTAACTTAGCCGTCATTGACAACCGTAGCAATGAACCGACTTGGAAGCTCGTTGCTGAGAAATGCAATCCGCTTCAAGGTATTGTTGGGGTCTATCCCACAACTGCACTTCCCAAAACCGCTCAAGTTCGTAGGATCATGATGGAAGTGGAATAGATGGAGGGGACTGCGCTGGGGTTGGACAACCCTAGCCCGCAGAGCCAGAACACAATGGCAAGACATAAAGAACTAATGAAAGTGGTTGCTCTGTGCCAAACCATGAGGGGAACCACATGGAACGACTGTTGTGTTCCTGCAGGAAAGAGCGAACAGGGCGATCGGTTCGGTGGTTTCCAGAGCATCGGTTTATCATGACAGTCCTCATGCAAAAGTTTGCCTATGGTATTTGAGGTTGTTGGAGGAATTTGGCTAAGAAGTAAACGGGACCAGGTAGCTATCGGATATATATATATATTATATTATATAGTCTGTGGAACCACAAATCAACAATTGCGGTGGTAGTGGAACATGGATATGCGCTGTGTTCAACGATTCAACATATTCAACAGATACTCAGCTGCGAGAACCTGGGGGTGTAGCTGCTAGCTTCTTTGTCTAGTTTCTCGCCTTTGATAATTGTGACCGAAAAAAACTGTTTTCTTGGAGCCACTGAGAACCAGTTCCATTTTGGGGTGCTTGATTGAGATACGGGTAGATGAGCTCATTATCCACTCACTGGATGGGTTTATGTTTAAAGCATCTCAAAAAAGACACAACGTTTGTAACAAGTCTCATAAGATGTTTCTTGACATGCTGTTTCACCCACACAGTCGTAGAGTAAACTGGGAGCGCATGATATGTGCAAGGTATGGGTAAAATCTTAGAATATAACATTTCCCAGTGAGCTGTTGAAGCTATGTCATGCCCAACTCCTGGGTTCACCCTTTTCAGAAACATCGGTGGAACCGAGACACGACGGGCTCCAGTCGGACCTGCGGTGCGGCAGCGCGGATGAAGGACTTGTCAAGTCACTGCGGATGAAACCTACCTGGTTCTTGGATGTATTCCGATGTATTCAGCCCACTCTTCCCAAGCTGTATGTTGCCAACAGACGGACGCAGATCATCGCAGATCCGTATTCGCGCAGCTTCAGCTGCAGTCGACCTCACGAGAAACCCAAGTACGAAGCCTTTCCAGATACGTTTGTTACAGAAATGGATTGTATTACAATGGAGGGAACTCCCAACCAATGGATTTAGTCTGATATGGTCTGCTTGTGGCTTTTCCCAGAGGTCTTTGAGGGGTCTTCCTATTCTAAGACACGCCCATATGAACTGTATGGTCAGATTGGCGATGTATTGAAACGACCCTTGGTTGGAGACTGACCCCTGCTTCGATGTGTATAAAATATTTGTTTTTCTTATTGAACAGCCACACAAAATATGTCTTAGTGGTCCCTTCGGGACTTCACTCTTTATGCACCAAATCCTCTGTTGTGTGGGGCGTCACTGCTAAACCCCATGAACCACTGATTGGTGGTACCTGATCAGGAAGAATGGGAGACTTTTCAGAGGTCCGATCTGTAGGATCCTCAGTCGCTCCGATGCCGCAGCAACACTGATCGTCATGCCGAATTGGCTGCCCCATGCCGAATGAAGTGGATCGTTGGGCTGCTGGCGCAGGTGGCTTGGTCGGCAAGCCTCGGGGAGCACGTGTTTGAACAACATCACCGTCCCTATGGATCCACTGGCACCTTCTGAGGTACGGTGATTGGACATGTTTATTATGTAGGTACGGTGGCAGTGGATCCCTAGGGTTTGCAGAAGATCCACGGGCGCCCGGGGATCCGCCGCGTTCGTTTAGTTTAGACATGGAAGGACCTCCACCTTTCAGGCTCCTGTCCATCCTCAGGTGAAGGTGGTTGGAGTTTATGGGGTCTAACTTCTTTTCTGAGGATGTGGGACAGGAGTGGTAGGGAATGCGGCCAAATAGGTGGCCACGGTATTTGTAGATATGGACAATCTATGCTTCACAAGGGGGAAAGAAGTTGAGTGGAATGCTCAATTCACTGCAAAGACCAACTGAAGAATGTCTATATACTCAAGTTAAGCACCACGGAAGTTGGGTGGTTGAGAGTGAGAGAAACACGGCGTAGTATGCATTACATCTTCCAATCACCACCCTTGCTTGGGCTCAGTGGTAGGTTGAACTCCTGTAGCCTCAGGGGCTCCTGCGGTTGCGATGATCAAAGCCAGACTGACCGATAGCTAGACTGACTCGTATCATTATTTTTATCAAATGACGTGCTGGCGCATTTCTGAAGCACAGGAATTTCTGAATGCACAATTATGTTTGATCATTTGAGAGTGCAGGGATATTCTCCACCGGTCGACCGACTCGTTGACAATATGTGTTAACGTTTTTGGTAGTGGAACAATGTGGAACACTTTGGCTCCAAGGTGAAGCAGTCAAAGAATTATTTATTGTAGATCTAGCTTTGGTTCACTTTAAGGTGAACACTACAAACAGAATGTCGAAGAAACGCTTCCGCTGGATTGCTGGCACGAATCTGTAGGACAATCCCTACTCAACCACTCAACGACTTGCATTCGAGGGACAAATTATTTATATAAATGTCCACAAACAATTCTTGTCATGTGGTCCCAAAATGTCCGACTCAAGCCAGGTCGGTCATGTTTGGGTTTGCCAAATGCATCTAAATCTATGGGAGTTGGGTACCCATCCCTTAATCACCGCTGAACACTTGCCAGTATCAACCTTCAAACACTCCTCCCCGTCCAAAGAAGGAATTGCATGGAGGAGTTCTTCAAACCATTGTCCAAGCTCCTTCCGATTCCCGCATCCAATCCTTCCACTCTGGGCCCAGTCTCCGTCCCATCGGCCCCGACCGGCGCCTCGAAGGCCAGCGGCGAAACGACGCCCATCGACTTCAGCTTCAGCCCCAGCACCACGTGGCGCCTCGTGAACGATGCCGAGGCCGCTGGCCGTCCCCGAAGCCACCGGTGGCCGGTGTCTCCCAACCGGTGGCATCACAATCAAAGTGAAAGGTTACGTTAGCAAATCATTTTACACATTCATGATACATTCATATAACCTTTCAGGGACCTAGGCTTTGGTTGCAGCGTTCGTGATGAGAAAAGTGTAAAACATGAAAACATTTCAACATATTTCAACTATTTGTTTTCATGCACCGTGGTATTTGTGCATTGTCAACCACCCATTGCCTCTTACCTTACAACCAAGACCTGCATACTCGATTCTACTATATAGCTGTTGTTTCTCCCTCCTCAGGTGTGCTCTTACGTGAGTGTGCTTGGGACTCTAGACTGCAGATTGTCTATTCACCCTTGACTAGTTCTTCTTATCGTAGTTGTCCCTTGCCGGGATACTTCTTTTGGAGGCCGCCTCAACAAGCGGGAGAGGAGTTCAATCTGTGGGGTCCTTTACTCGACGGTAGGCATGAGGTTCATACTTAAACCAAGGCCTTGGAGAGCGTAACTCTTCCGTGTTGACTGCCAGGCTACTTTCAATTCCTCCAAATTGTTTTTGGCCCACTGACTTCAGGCGCCAAACCCAATCGAATGTCAGGGTGGTAAAACCACACCCTTCTTTGGCCTGGACGCGTGTCCAACATCAATAACATTCTGCATGGTGGATGCCACATTGTTACACCTGTACCGCGAGGCCTGGTTCAAAACCAAGTCGCCTCGCCACTCCGAACGGTGGACGTATGACCGCTGGGCACGTGGCTCCGGTGATTGCATAGCGGATGGAATGTTTCTTCTGAATTTTGAAGCTCCCATTGGTCGTCCCTTGTCCCACAGCCCAATCGTCAAGCAGTTCAGATTGCGGGAAACAAGTAGATTAAGAGTTGAGTTGCCAACATTGGTTTCCCATTGGTTTTCCCCAACAAAGCGGCCCTGGGGCTATGACCTGCTAATCTCTCCACCCTGTAGCAATCCCACCAAATTCCTTGGGTCCTACACTGGTCCCCGCATGTTCTTTTCCGAACGCGACGTTCGGACTTGGAATCTCTAGGTTCAAATCAAAGCTGGAATCCGCGGATACATCGGGAACTGTCGGGAATAAGTCCATCACTTTGTTTGTGTCTCAGGGCGGACGAGGGTTTAGCCAGGCAGGGTCCGGGTCCATTCATGTGTGCTTCAACACTCGCCAGGTCACCTACGGCTGGAGCATCAGCAACTTCGCAAAAAGAGCATCATGATTCCCTAGAGGTCCAGTCTGACCCAGGGCCAAACTTCCTGAGAACCTCATTGAGTATAGTGTTTTAGTATGAGCAACTCCAGTACAATCAGAACCTTGTCCCGACCCGTAGGGGATTGGGGATGGGTCATTCTGCGCCAGTCAAGGACAGCCGTCCAGTCAAGGACAGCCTGTCCTTTGGGCGTCATCCACGACGCTCCATCAATGGTACTAGTATATACGCTAACCCCTGCAACCACCTCAATGTAGGGACATATGATGCCATATGCATGGAGTGTTTGGGGGTTTTGACAGACACAACCGGTAGTACAACCGGACACAACCATTCGTGAAAGCCGTGTGCGGAGGGGGTTTTGACCACTGTCTGGGGGGTAAACCATTGGAAATGATCACCTTCAGAGAATCATAGAGATGGACTGTGACTGCTGGTCATGATGTTCAGTTTGAGGCGCAGGATAGAGGAGACCACCCGGTCCGACTAGTCTGAAGAAAGCTTGCCTGGTATATCCCAGACACAACCTGTATGGCATATGGCATGTTGACATACAGTTGGGTGGTTTGGCCTGGGATCAATGTAGGTGCAGTAAATATTCCATACATGGAGTGCTTGGGTATAGTTGCAACCAGGTTTACTGGGTGACTTGCTGTACACGTTGACCTGTCGATAGCTTACTTATCATTACTCACCCATTGTCGAACTGGGGCAGTTGGGTCAATCAAACTCCTAGGAACAGGCAGGAGCATTTCATTCGTTGGGATGGCACGGCACCACAAACCTCTGTGTTTTCCGTCTTTTGGTGGTCAAATTCGGGCAACATGTGGAGAAGTGTTTGATCACATAGGCAAAGATGTCGTGGGTTTTCGTCGCAAAGATGGTGTGTTCACCCGAACGGAGCACTTGTAACACATCTTTCGGGTGCAGTTTGTTGGGCTACTTAGACGGTTACTGACACCGCGACTGCCGAGGTGTATGGAGTGTCCTGACATCTTCAGTTGAAGAAGTCCACACAGTCCAAGGTTCTCCCTCGGCGTGCCCATTCTACTTCCGGGGGGAGTCACGGCCTCCAGTGAACAGGAAGATGCCCTAGCACGGCATACTCACAGAACCGCTATGCAAAGAATGATGCGCCAGCCGAAATTGTCATTTTCCTGTAGAAACCACTGCCAACCAACATCCAGCACTCTCCAACAGCTCTCCATAATGAAGGTTGACATCAATAATGATAGTGTTTTTGCCGTATATGGGTGTTACCAAAGAGTTTTGATTGTTCTTAGGGAAGGACGTACAGGCTCCAGGTGTGCTTTTGCCGATCTTATTCCGTTGACGCTCGCTCACTAGAAATATATAGTATTAAATACAATGTAAGCTCAATACACTCCGACGAACACGTGCCAATGGATGGCATGGCCAAAAAGGGAAGACCATGCCGTCCGAACTCATAGCCACAGGTGTTCACTCACTCAGAACTCACTCCACTTTTCTACAAGACAGTGATGGAACGAGGCACTCGTCTCCATGATGGTTTTCTCCCTACCAAGAGGGCCGGGAGGGCGATCGCTACACCGAGGCGAGCTTCGCACCTTCTCAGACCCCAACTGCCAAGAGCCGGCAGCACCTGCCCGGGCTGAGGGCGCAAGCGCGTGGGGGTTCACCCAGCTGGTGGGGGTGTTCCTGGGGAGAAGAGACGGTTGGGCCAACAAACACGCGAGCGACCAAGCGAGATAAAAGGGTCCTTCAACCTTTGTCGGTATGTAAGAGGATGACAGAGGGTTCCACGGGCAGGTTTGACCCCACATGAAGATCCTGTCCATCATGTGTTGGTTTTCGAAGTAGATCATGAACCCCGCCCAAGCCCAAGATTGAACAGATTGATAAAAAGACACCTTTTCTTGGAGTGAAGAGAGTTGACAAAAAATGTCACTTGCATCTATTGAGTTGGTGGAGAGAAAGTATGGCCGTAAGTCCTTCACAAAAACCAGCGCAGATAGACCTCAATGGTCAACGAGTAAAACCCTTGCCTTGGGAACAAAAGGGATTGGGGTTGTTGGCCAAATAACTTGCCATGGAGCAATGGCTTTCGAACCAGTCGTTGTCAGCCAAATATCTGGCTTGGGTGTGGTGGTGGGTGAGCCCAGAAATGAAATGAAGAAGGAGGAGAAGAAGAAGAGGACGAACGAGAAAATGCAACTTCCTTGATCTAAGGGCTCTTCGGCGTAGACACACAAGACGTTTACAACAACTCCAGCAAGGACTCTTCTTAGTTTCACTTGGAACTTGGAACTGCATGCATCTATGACTATGAAGTGCATATTACACCCAAGCTGAGCCATGAGAGTGAATAGAAGATCCTTTCTAACAACCATGGTCATACACTGGCCGCTGGCCCAAAGTGGTGGCAGTGTCCGATCAACCTCCAAAACGAAGTTTGAACTTGGCCAAAGACCATCATGTCATAAGTTGACAAAAGCTCGCATTGCAAATGCATGCATGCATTTGCATGAGATAGTATATAATAATACTATATATATATATATTATATGTATATATATGTGTATGATTGTATATATATATATATTTATCACAACCCAAACATGTCTAATTCATGTTGTTTCTCCAGTCTTCCCTCACAAAACCGTTGGACATCCTCAAATCTCCAGCCTTTCTCCGTCTTTGATCGCACCAAAACGCATGGGCTGCGCGTCTGCACGTCGAGGCTGGGTGCCTCTGCCAGCCGCGTGCTGGATGGTTCCACACTCACCGAGTGGAGGGCTCCCTGCCACATTTGCGGACTGCACGAGGTGCCGACGACCGATGGCTGTGGAGCGGGTGGTTCACCGGTCACCGGACCTTGGACCCGGGGTCGGACCCAAAGACAAGGGCTGTGAACGGAGCATCTGGGTACCTGGTAAGTTGAATCTGAACACACATGTCATGTGTATCCTACTAAGGCTGGAGAACCCTACGACATAAGACAAACAGTAGGACTTGGAAAGGATGGTTTGTAACAGTTCTTGATGTTCCATGTTCTATGTTCTATAGTTTCTACCCGTTTGGGTGTCCCCTTTGGACTGCGGGACGGCTCAGCTTTCTGTGGTAAAGAGGAGCCAAGGCCAAGACAAGAGCTAGTTCTGAGTTTCTTTGCCAAATCAAGTGTGGCAACTTCATCTTATCAACCTTTGCCATCTTTCAGATGAAGAGGCTCGGATCCAAAATGTGAAACTGTTGGTTGGCATACGGGAAAGATGACAGGACATCCAAGAGGAAGATGTGGAATTTGGGTTCACTATCAACAGTAGTGCACGGGGCTGGGTATATTCTTGTTCCTTGCTTTCTTCCTTAAGGGCTCAGAAGAGGCAGGATAAAAGCTTCGCCCGCTCACTCTAGGGATCTCTAGAGTGTTGGAGCCTGACTTGCAAGTGCCAATCCTTCTTGGCAGTGAAGAACTCACAGAAATTGACTATACAGCATCAATTCAAAGTGTAGGGGCAACCCTAGGTTGGTCGGCCAAAGTGGCACTGCAACATCATCCACTTCCGTTTCCCGCATCCAACTATTCAAGAAACTGTAGCTTCTCAGAAACTGCCCTCCAGTCTCCAGTCCACCCATTCACCCTCCAGCCTCCAGTCCAGGATGCAGCCGCAACCCTCCAGTCCACCTCATTCACCCCAGTCGACTGCCCTCCAGTCTCCAGCGTGCACCACGCGACGTGGCGCTCGCGACGGCGTCGCGACGGCGCGCCAGGCGTGGCTGACGCTCCACTTTGACGCGCCAGTCGTTTGGAGCGATTGGGAACGGGGAGTGAGTCACGTGGTCGACGAGTGACTGGTTTTTGGTGTGTCCATTTGCTTTTGGTCGACGAGTGAGTACTTGGGTTACTTGGGTGAGGAAAGTACCGGTGACTTTAAATCGGCACTTGCAGCTGAAGAGGTGTCGAAGTGGCCATGAAGAAGTGGTGTTTTGAGTATTGTTGGGTTTTCTTTGACGGTAGAGCGCGCATCCCTGGGTTGTGTTTCTTTCTTCGTTGTTTGGTGGCTTGGTGGGTGGGTGTAGTCACGGGACAGGCATTGAACGAAGGATCTGGGGGTTCCCGAAAATGGATGAGGGAAACAAACATGGATTCAAAGGGGTGGAGTGGCATGAACCTTGTGTTTCTGTAAAGGCATGAAGCTGTCACCAATACCAGGGGCCCTCCTCACTTCTCGGGCAACGTGTGCCGGGCTCCAACGGATTGATGGGGAACGTTGACTGGTCAAACCCTCGGGAGGATGGCAATCATTAGGGCTCTTTGGTATACCTCCTGGTATGATCAGCTTTGGACGTGACAGCAAAAGCCCAGACCAAGGAGGACCCGATGTGTTTGAAGACTGAACAGGCTCAAACAGAACAGCCTACGCTCCAACAGCAGAGGGCAAAGATGGAGAGTTTGCCCCAGACTCACCTCAGAATTGTATCATGTTTGGGTGTCGGACAGTCGGACAGCTGCCAATCAGCAGTCATCACAGACGCGAGGCATCAAGAGGCTGGTTTGATGCACACAATGGCGATCTTCACAGGTTCATCAAACAGCACCAGTCTGGTGCTCACGATTTCTCCCCAGTACGTCAAGTGTTTCTATATGTTTTTTCCCTAAACAGTTTACTGTTGGGGTTCTATCTTAGAAACAAAAGAGCTGGCCACACTCACTGGGCGCGCCCCTGAACTCTGTGGCTGGGCTCTGTGGCTGGGCTCCGTGGCTGGGCTCTGTGTTCAGGCCTTGTCTTCCTCTTGTCCTCTGTGGCTGGGCCTTGTCCTCCTCTTGTCCTTGTCTTGGCCAAACTCATTGATGAAGCAGTTTGCTCTTGGGGTGAAGGTAGGGCGTACCAAGAAATCATTTTTTGACTAATATTGGTCAAAATGAATCGGTTTGAAGCTGTTTGGGGTCTATGCTTGTATCATTCTCAATTCAGCTTGGTTGGACTTGAAGTCGGATCAACTATTACGGTTGACTTCTTTGGACATTTTTGACATTACATTTGGTTGACTGAAGTCGGACCCTTTTTCCTTTCGCGGACATGTCCGTATTCGATCCTCCCAGCTCGTGGTTTGTTCGTCGCGATGGTCTCGTTCATCACCCGATCACCCTAGTGGGTTCGTTCCGCGAGGTCGCCTTGATGTGTTTGGAGCTCTTCCAGTGGGGCGACCGGGACTACGCGGCCGCAGCGGTCCTACTGCAGCGGAAGAGCGGTCCAGGCACCGAGGACGGCGCCCAGGTGGTAGTGTGGGACGTTGCGAGGTGGGCGAGGACGGCGAGGTTTCGGCAGAAGGATGGCCCGGCCTGCTCCCCCCAAAAACGGTGACACCTTCAGCCCAACAGAACAGAATTGTCGGGGCGGAATTGTGGGCTTGTAAGTCACAATTTTTGGGTCATGACAATCAGCAAATAGTTTGTAATCATTGAACTTTTCTTGGAGATTGGTGTCCCAGCTACAATTTTTCTTCCAAGAAGACTGAAGGAATCAGCTACCTAGTCCCAAGTCTTGAATGTCATTGAATGTCCTAAGGACAACCATTGATTAGAACTTAAGGATCCACTGCCTTGGTTTGAAGTGCAAGACTTGCTGCGTGGCGATTCTGGAATGCCACGCAGCTGGTTGGAAGCAACTGGCTGCCACTGCCCATCGGTTCATCGGGGAAACCGCTGGCTGCCCATTGGCTGTGCAAGAAGCAACTCTGCTCCACGGCCGTCCACGGAGTTCCCGTCGCCAACTCTGTGCCGAGCCGCTGGTTGCAATGACCTACCCCATACCATCCATGTATTCAATAGTTTCCTTCATTAGGGTCATAAATGGGGTAGATGATGGCAAATGTATGTAACTATTCCATATAACATGGATTGTGTGGGTACAGTGCCTCCACATACGGTGTCTCCTACCGCCCACTGTTGTTTTGTTTGCTGGATGTTGGGCGTGAGGAAGTTCTTGGCACAGGACACTTTGCAGTCTGAACCTGTTCAGACCACTTTGAGCGGCCTTTCAAAAATTGATGGGGCAACTTGCCTGTGACCGTGTGTGACCTAACCAATGATGTTGATTTGCAAAATTGCGGAGGTTTTTTGGTCCTTTTGCACATATAAACTGTGTTGATGTGTTAACAATATTATATGTATAACATAAATACATAGTTGTTCAGTCCAAATTAGTGTTGGGTCGAGCCATGTAATTTCAAGATCCCTTCAATCATGTAATTTGGGTCAAGCCTATTTGTGGATCTGTGTGTGGAAAAGTATGGATGGGAGATCTACGGAACTGTTCGGTCTTTGATCCCTGATGTCCCATGACGTCAAAAACATCAGGGAAACGTGTTTAATGATTAAGTTTAATGGGTAATTACGGTAAAGAGTAATATTCATGTCTTTTAGGTCTAAAACGTGGTCTTTGATGATCCGAACATGGCCTATTAAGACATGTTTTGCAAGGCTTTGCCAGACCAAATGCTGACACCAGCTATAACGCTAATGTCAACCTAGGATTAACCTCCCCAGATAATCCGAGCCCACCAAGCCCTGGAAAATTGCCCAAGTAGAAAGTCGTATTGGTGGCTTATTTCCCCCCTGAATCTCTTCGTTGGCCCTAGAAACCCCCAGTTAATCCGAGCCCACACAACCCAGAAACAAAATTATCAATTCATCAACAATGCTCGCTCCTTGTTCCTGAGCCGCGCGGTTTCCTCAAATACTCAGTGAGCCCAAGAGTCCGAGAGCCCAGAACCTTCCCATGTTAAACTTGCCCTAAGGGTCGCGGACCATGGGTCTCACATTGGTAGGCTTTAGGTTGAAAACTGTCCCAAAAGTCACTCTAAGGCGCTGATAGCATGATAGCAATCCTGCAAGTGTTGAAAAAAAAGGCTCTGAATCTAGTGGTTTGGCGAGTGCGTGCAGCGACAAAGCTTCGAAGATGTCATCTCCTGGCCTCAGCTCTCACTGACATTTTTGGCTCCATGACGATGGGTTCAGAGAGCTTTCGTTTCCTCGAGTATTTGGCTTTGCGGAGGCTGAAGGCATGCCCGGCCAGAGCTTGCACAACGTCAGGGATTGATGGAGGAGCTTCCCTTCATCAGGAATGTTCTGGAGGAGCACTTTTCTGGCAAGGGGCCTCATTTCTTCATTGGGCAGAGGCAACGAAAGACGAGCAGCGAAATGTCTTTGGCTCCCTACCGAACATTGGAAAGATTGAGGGTGACTCGGCTTGTCATATCAGGCCTTGATTTATCCAGATAATTGCCAACCGGCCATTTCTAGTCATTTCGAGGCAGTGCAAAGAGTGATTCAAGTACCTCGCGTTGTTATATTGTTGTAATCTTTGAGAGATGATGACCACCTCTGGGAAGACCTGCTCACAGGTTTCTCCTCTTTTTCTTTCTCTGGTGAAATGACAATGACATGTGTGCTTTTAGATCATCAGCGCGCGCATGATGAGCTGAGGAGGTTGCAGATTTCAATTTGCGGCGTGACCGTGACATTTTTTAAAACTTGAAGGCGGAGGAAAAACCATGAACAGCATGATTGGGTTTTCAAGTCCTGTATTTTTTTGACTTTTGCTGCAGAGTGTTTTGTAATTGTGTGTAAAGCTCGGGCACAAAGCAAATGTCGCCCTTGTGAGGTAGGCTGTAGATGCTTTCAGAACTGTGGCCATTGAGCAACAGGTCCCAAAGTGAAAAGCAGTGGCAACCTTTTCTACTGTACAAACCACCAGCAAGATTATTTTTAGAATGACCTCGGGTCGAATGGCCGCTAGCTTGAGTTGGAGGCTAAATCACAAAACTGTGGTGAAGTTATTGCTTGATCCGAGACAGCAAGCACGGCTGCAATGTGCACAAAAGGAAAAATCGGAGAAAGGATTGACGCTCCCTTTGGTTTGGCAAAATGTGGAGCTTCTTCAATTTCTGCCTGCTTCCCACATGACATCAATAAGGAATTAAGGCACCATTTTTCCCCTAACATTTTCTGAATGCAGTGGTATACACCATTGATTGAGTACAGCCGGACCCAAAGTGTGTGTTGATCAATCTTGATGCTTGGGTTTCAAATGAAGTAGCCCGACTCATGGTGCTCATTCAACAACTCTGAGCTCATGCTGCTCATTCAGCAACTCTCACCTGATGCTGCTTCCTGTATGGACTCTGGCCTCATGCTCATCAAACCCTGGAATCATCCTTCATGGTCCAATGGTCTCATAGCAGATTATTCAGGGGACGTGGACCGCATGAGTGGTATCTCATATCTTCTTGACCTTGTTGAGCTACCATGTGGGGAGGTTATTAATCCGGGGTTCACATTAAAGAGACTAGAAGGAGCAAACGCGAAAGCCCATGAAAGGGTCAACAAAATTACAGAAGCAACCAAAACCAGCAAAACAGTAAATGCTCTTAAAGAAGCAAGAACTGAAACAAACCAAAAGGGCAAGGGACTTAGAGAAACAGGGGCTAAAACCAGCGAAATGGTAAAGAAACGTCAAGAAACAAGAGGTAAGAAACAACAAAACTGAAAAACAAAAAAAACTAAGAGCTAAAACCTGCGAAATGATCAAGAACCTGACAAAACCAAAAAAACGACGAAACGGAAAACCGTCTTAAAAACACAAGGGCTGAAACCAGAGAACGGGCTTAAGGAAACAAGAGTTAAATCCAGCGAATAGGTACAGAGACTTTAGACATATGAACAAAACCAGCGAAACGGTCAAAACATGTCAAAACACTTAAAAGAAGCAAGGGCTCAAATCCAGTGAAACAGCATAGAGAGATTTAGTTGGTTAAAGGCACGACCAGTTGCTCGGATTCCCCGCCGTAGGAGTGGGTCACTGTGCTGCGTGGGCACCAGTTGCAGGCAGCGGCCATGGGCACTGGGGAAGAGTTGACCGAAAACAACTCCGAAAACGCGCACGAATGAACAGAATAGCTACCAGCAGGAACCCGCCCGGAAGCCCTGAAAGAGGGTAGAGGTGTTGGTATGTATGATCCATGTATGAACATGCACACCCAGATAAACCGAATAGACTGCTATAGGGAGGTCAACCTTCCAGGGATTAGGGCTCATTTTTTGACCACAGCCACTTGGTCGGGTTGCGGCCAAGAAGAATAGTGAACCGTGCTCCATCCCAGGAGAATCTGTTGGACACCAACCCAGTTGATGTAAATATGCCAGTCCCATGGGTCGTGTTTGGGGTTGGAAAAGTAGGTATACGGTATTAGAAACAAGTGCATCGCTACTAGTAACAGGTGCCTTACTAGTAGTAACAAGTGCCACGCTACTAGGAACAAGAAGCTATTAGAAAGGTATACGGTCTACGCCTTGAAGAATCTGTTGGGAACTGGTGAATGGTCGTTTTTCTCTCCGCATGTATTCGGTCCTTTGGATTCTTTGGGGGACAGGAATGGTCAGGTCATCCCGGACAGCGGTACAAGGCGTTGTTGTTCAGCGATCAACGGGTGTGTTGAGCAGGTGGAGAAAATGACAGCTGTAAGTTGCCACAGCCGGTGACAACTGGGTTACCAATTGTGCGGTACCTGGTCTGTACTGAGGGGGATTCATGGACACGACAGCCAAAGTAGATATGGTGACATTACTTCTCAGCTATTAATGAGAAGTCCAATATTTCTTTTGTTGGGGCAACGCAGAGTAAATTGCATTTGGACCCTAATGTTGACATGAACAAGCCCCCATACCAGAATGGCCTTGCATGTCCATATAGAATCCATATATTTGTTGTCTCAGTGAACAGTCCCTTTTAAATCACAAAGCACCATGAATCTCGAGCACCCGCCCACCTGGCGTCCCGAACCAAGCACCAGGGTGGCCGCTGGGACGCGCTGCACTTCGTGCAGTGCGCCCCGCTGGCGGCTCCAAACTACGGTTCTGTGAGGTCGGATGCTGCTTTTGCGCGTCTGGGGTTTGACGGTCTGGATGAGTTGGCTGTCGTCCCATGACCTGTAAGAGTCAGTAAACAAGAACATCCATATTTTGGAGATGTCAGACCTAACCTAACCATTATCCACTGCTACAGCGAATAGATATTTCCCAATGGATGAGTTAGTTGAACAAGTGAGTTAAGTGGTGTGAGAACTGCCGAAAGTACTTTCAACGCCGGGTTTCTGATAGACAATACGAGTTGTCCGAAATGTTGCACTAACAATTCAGAGTGTTCCAGACACAGTGAAAGGGTACATGTTGTTTGATGTTGTTTGGCATTCTGGCACCATTTGTGAAGCTGCAACAGCGTTTGAAGTTTCTTGTTCTTTTTTTTTTCCCGGAACTTCAACATACTTACCAGCCAACAGGACTACTAAGGGCATCACTACTAGAAACAAGTAGCTTCGTAACAAGGGCATCGCTACGTTCGTAGCTTCTTGTCACTCGTAGTAATGGCCTTGTTACTAGTAGCAACGTGCATCGCTACTAGTAACAAGGGCAATTTGAACACCCTGCGGCACATGTTCGCAAGAGCTGGTGGCCGCAGACGCCGCACTCTTCACGAGGGCGCCAGACTGTCTGGGCCAGACACCAAAAGCTTCCAAAGGTTCCAAAAGACCAGCTACGGCTCCAGTCGTACCTCCTCAGAAGGTATGATTGGACCTCTCCTGACACCCAGCCCAAACACCTTCCTTAGAAGCTATGGCTGGAGCGCAAAAGACCACATCTTCCGAAGATGGGCCGTGAAAAAGGCCTTCTTCACCACCGTGGTTGACCTGGCGTCAATGTATAAGTCTTCCAGTCCTTTCGGTCGTATCTGGGTATAGGCTGCGAAGAGCAATTATATGCGTGTGTTTGTTTTGCGCATGGAATGTGCAAGTTGGGAATAGCCACTACGTATGTACGGTAGTTGTTTGTTGGAGCAGCAGGTCAAGCAAAGGCCGAACATGTTTGGTGGGAGTCGGTGTTGTGAATGCAAAACTGGGCAACTAAGTTTTATGGTCACTGGAGAACTGGTTTCCTGCGCAGGATGTTGGTTTGCACTACTATCTCATCGCAAACATTTCAGGTCTTTAACACAGGTGTTAGGCAGCTAATTAGTATAGTGTGTTGGTGTACAATAGTATGGTTACAGCTTTAAACCTAGAATTAGTATGGTGCCTGATCACAGGTTTTGGTCTAATTAGTTCTCCATCAGATCAGTATATAAGTTGCACGTTTACCACATGGTACTGCGGACAAAATACCCTTATGACTGTGTGATACGGACACCTGTCAAACCGTGCCAGGCTCACCAACAATGGGCTTTATCCGAGCGAGGCGACCTTCACCTGCAAAGGCCAAGGGACTCCGAATGCGTGAGGTGATTCTCACCAAAATGGTATGGTTTTATCGATTGTTTAATCATATCAGCAGTGTTTCGACATTTACTATAGTATTGATATCCTTCTTTGGTGTTCAATTTCTTTGCTGACGATGTTAGCGGCTTCGTCTCCAAAATGGCTATATAATATATATATATATATAATATATATATATATACATTTGTGTGTGCCACTGTATCAACAATCAGCAACAGGGACAGTTAGTATGTGGAGAAAGATGAACAATGGCTGGGGTGATTTGAAGGACTGTAAGCCCCTCTCTTTCCGTGATTTGAGACGACTGGATCCGAGATCGAGGCCCATCGGACAAAACTGTGAAGATGATTTCGATGGTTTTCCTTCCATTTTCTAATCAACCTACCCGGACCCTCCAAAGTACCTTAGAAAATGGTACATGACCCCATAAAAGAACAGGTATTTGTACCCATTTTCCGAGGTACGAACTGAGACTCCAGGTATGCCCTTCCATGGACCAGGCCAGCTGATAACTATTGATAACTTAACGGGGCTTCATGCACTGAACACCAGAAGATTCCCCCCACTGGGCAGGCATTCCTTGTTCGATCGGCAACAGGGGATGCTGATCAACGCCAACAGAACATATGGTTCTCAGCGGTTAAAGAGGTAGGACCCCGCTCTTCAGATGCTGGAAGGGCATCAAACCAACCGGCTCTCAGCATCAAACCTCCTCGGATGGTGACTCGAAACTCACCGTCACCGCACCTTCTCAGAAGCTGCAGCCGGAGCCCCAAAGCGGCAGCCGGTTCGGCGAACGCGCCAAACCAACACCGGTGACGGAGTTCCAGCCCGCGTGCGAAGAACCGCGCCGAGTTCCAGCCCGCTCGACATGGCGTCCACGAGGCATTCGACCCTTAACGGGGAGTGGCACCTCTGTGTGTGGCTCGGTGCGGGTGACTCAGCTGGGTGCGGATGGTGACACAAGGAGACACAGCCCGGACGAATGGCCTTGAGGTCCTGACAAGGGGTAATCAGGTCTCGAGTGTGGCGTCGGTTGCTTGGTAAGTGGTATCTCAATCCTACTGGAGCCACTTCAGCAACTCGCCTGTTCCCAAGTCTTGAATTGGATTCTCTTGAGACTCTTGTGTTATACTTTTTTACTGTTAGGCGGGACCGCGGGAGATGCTTCTAGTACGAGATATGAGCAGGGCGCAACTTGGTGGCCGAAATCCTTCTCCAACACAAAAATTCATCACTGGCTTCAACGGCTCTTTTTGTAGGAAAACCAGACACTTTTTACAAGTGTAATATCGGGTGCCAGACCTGCCTGAAAACCTCTGTGAAAATATAACAATAACTCCAACCAACCCCAATGACCGTCCTCGTTTGGCTGCCCACGTGTCTATAATTTACATAATGAATGAATATGAAAGACAAGGAAATCGCCAATAAGAAATTCATATTACAATAAAAATGTGATTCCCAAATACCAATATATAATATGACGTAGCCATTGACCCTTGGCATTAATATAAACTATGCTGAATTAGTTGATGTTTTGATTCCTCTAGCCCTGGAGCATCTGGGTGGTGGTTCCAGATATTTGTATGTTCATAATTCATGTATGTTCACCCTTTACTTGTGATGATTGAACCCACTGCCACTTTTTGTTCAAGTGAGTTAGTTAAAACCCAACAAGTTCCTTTCTTCGATCGTCCGCGCGTTTTCGGGCTACTGAGGACGGCCAGTGGTCCGACACACCTCCCACCTGTGTCTTGGCGGAGATGGTTTGGTCAGGAGGATACACCCTGGAAGATTAACATCGAACCTGAAGACCACCGGGTTGAGGTTGTAGAGGGCTCCAAATACCTTCTAAGAAGGTGTTTGTGGTGGGTTTAGAGGGTCCAAATACCTTCTGAGGAGGTACTTGGAGCCCTAGGGATATATAGTCTTCCAAACGTTCATTTTCAGGTTCCATGTTAATCTTCCCAGGTGTAGGGCCTTTCAAAGAACGTGGAACGAAGGATACCTCAATCAGTATAAGAACAAGATTCTTTTCGACTTGTCTAGAGCTCGAAGACGGATGCTTTTAGATGTTCATTTCCTTTGATTCACCGGTCTTTTCTTTTAAAATCGCCTGGCTGACTCACAGGTTCCTTTGCAAAGAAGGAAGTTTTGAGAAAGTTGCTAAGAAGGCTCAAAGAATGCCAGAGGAACAGAAGAGTAGAGCGACTCACATACAGGTTGAGACGGCCCAAACAGAAGAAACCTCTCGACAGAGAAAACAAGCTCATAGTGTCATAGAAGTTAGAACCACTTACTGCCCCAAAATACTCATTTGAGGTAGACCAGCCACACCGCTTCGATTCGTTGCGAGGTCTTTGGTTCCGGTTGGCACGACATCAATGCTCCTCACAGATTTGAGTCTCTCAGTTTTCAGCACTGTCATGTTTGGTTTTCAGCACTGTAGTGTCGAATCTTGATGAACCAACCCAGCCAGATTGTAACACCTCTTTGGATGTTTTAGCTTCTCGTTTGTATAGCTTTGAGTCTATAGCTATAGCTTCTTGTATAGCTAGACTCAAACATTTGTATAGGAACAAGTGCCTCGCTACTAGGAGCAAGTGCCTTACTAGTAACAAGAAGCTACTAGTAACAAGTGCCTTACTAGTAGTAACAATGTTGGCTATTAGAATTTAATTAGAATTTAATAGCTTCTCGTTTTCTTCCCATCGATTCGCGGCCGTCGCAGGTTGGGAGGCCATCCACTTCATCGCGGTGATCTCGGCGGTCGGGGGCCCGAAGAAGAACGACGGAATCAAAGCGGTGATCTGGCGGGTTTTTGGGGCGGATTGGTTGAGACCTAAACGTTTTCATGATGTTTGGGAGGGATGCTGGAGAACAAAGTAAGCTGGTACTTTTTACTGCATGGTAGCATATGATGAGGATTTGTGCGATAAAACCAGGTTTGATCAAGATCTTCTCTAACCTGGATGGTGTAGTTGTGGGGCGGGTGTTGATCCAGAGAAGATGATCCCTCAAAATGTTCAAAGAACGCTTTGAGGCCCCATGGCGACCTGAAAGTGCCCTCAAGTCTTCCAGGTGTTGTTTTTACTTTGCGGCCTGAGCCAGGGCTGTTTGGTTTGTGCCAGCTGGGCCAGCAAATACTTTGGAGAGACATGGGACAGTTATAAATTTCAGTCTTGGTGGGATCCCACCCAGACCATCCATGGGACTAGTTACGTACATTTAACATTTACCATACATTTACCTAGGGTGTAGCCCATTGCCAGTAACCGTCAGAAAAAGATGATGACTATATTGAAAAAAGGCCTGCAGCCGAACCATCATCATCCCCTGTTACTGGTAATGGGATATATACATTTACCCCATGAACATGATCCCCTAGCTCTTCCAGTCTCATGGATTGGTCATTCGGTGGCCCACTCAATCCCGGTCCGTCGTTTAGGACGAAGGACCTGGATGGACGGTTCCACCGAATGGCAAAGACCTGGAAGGACCCCCACCGCGGTAGTGAATCACTTCACCTTCGCCGGTCCATGGAGGTTTCGCTTAATTCGCTTAGACCGTACCAGAAACGACCCATGCACCTCAAATCATATCGGATTCCATCCACCATTGATGTTGAAGGTTGTTTAAACCAAAGAAGCATTGTGTTCTAAGGATTTTAGACCTCGTCAATTTAGACGTCGTCAGTGTGTAGAAGGCTCAAAGAGTGGACGAACCATGTTTGGAACCGTCCAGGGCTCAACGGCTGCTTCACGCTGTAGATCCTGGCGGCAGCGAGGGTGGGCATCTGTGAAGCTTGGCGTGATGTACGCGCATTCGGTGGCAAAAAAAAGCGGCGGACCTGCCGGAGCATCATGTAGACTCTTGATTCTATTTCTCCTCCATATGAAGAGGATGTCCAATTCAAGCAGAGGGGTTGATTGATCAAGAGTCTACATTGAGCGGTTTCTTCATCGTCGCCAAGAGCATCGGCACCGTGCGGATGCACTGGCACGTGGAGAAGCTGCAGCTCGGACACTCTTTCATCGCTCCACCAAGGAGACAATGCAGCTCCGAGAGCGTTCCGATGTGTTGCCAAACGCGTAGGAAGCATGTGCACCGCCAAAACAGCATCGCCGTGCATGAACAGCATCGCCCGCTTCCTGTGGCGCATGTTCACTCTGGGCTGTTGTGAGACAGTTGAGACGTGGCGAGAAAGTTGTTGCGAGACACGGCCCAGAACTGGTCCCCAGTGGAGGGACCTGCCACAGTCGCCTGGGCCCACCTCCTTTGGGTCCTGGGGCGCGATCCGCCGAACTGCCGGATCCGGATCCACCATCTTGGCTGGTCAAACTGACATGCTTGTGGGTGAAAACCCCCCTGCACCGCTGGTTGACCTGTGAAAATGAACACGTTCCTCTATAAGGGATGTCAACCTCACATGGTTTGTAGGGTGAGATTTTGACCCAGAGCCACAGGGGCTTGAAGATCTATGGTGTCTATTTCATAGGCCCTCCAAAGCAGGGCCAGGCCACTGAGAGGAAATCGGCTTCGGCGAATCTGGGAAAGTTCAGGCCTGAGCTTGGCAACTTAGGCTGTTGCTTGCCTTGCTGAAGCTTTTACTTTCCAGCGAGAACAGGTCCCGCAGTCACAGCCTCCAATGTGGTCCTAGCGACTATAGCACAACTCTCGGCTTTTGAAAGCTCAGGTCAAACTCAAAACAGCGGATCTGAGACAGATTTGACTGCGATGCGACCACGACCACGTGCCCACATCTTTTTGTGTTGGCGACGCTGACTGTACAAGCTGACAATACTAGCCAGGAAGTTAAGAACAAGCATGGGTTGATCAGCTGGTAGCCACAACATATGCTGTCCATTGGGTTGTGTAGCATCTTTGGTGAGTCCTGGCAGGGCCGCAAACTTGACCAAGTCAATATAGGAGGTCAACTGGGAATGAGATGACAAGCTTGTCGAAGGAAGACTGCAACGAAGGTATCTAAC
This sequence comes from Durusdinium trenchii, assembly GCA_963970005.1. Lineage (NCBI taxonomy): Eukaryota > Dinophyceae > Suessiales > Symbiodiniaceae > Durusdinium > Durusdinium trenchii. The sequence continues at coordinate 553,515 of CAXAMN010006335.1, forward strand.
ATGTAAATATGTTGACTGGCTGAATTGGTTGACTGGATGTCATTACAACGTTGATCATTCTTAACTCAGGAGATCCATTCCAACCACTAGTTCGCTGGTATACGTGGTTCCGAAGACTAAAGCCATAAACCTATAGAAGCCCACTGGGCAATAAATTGAAACCATTGAAACAACGATATCAAAGGACAGCTGCATTCCGCAAGAGTCGACCGAGATCGAAAGCATTCCCTCGAATCCGGTCCTCAAAGGGATGAAACCACCAATGAACACGACGTCAGATGACCATTTTGCCGTTTCATCCATGCAAATACACATGCCTGCGGGTCAAAAAGACTTCCCAATAGGATTATAGGGGCCCAGGACTGTCTTATAAACTGGTCGTTGTTTCACTTCCCACGGCCGTGTCTCGCGGAATTTCGACCAGGTCTTGGCCATTGATGCGTCCGCCTTCGTGATCTACTACAGGCACGGCCCAACGCACGCGCCCGGAGCGGGTGGCGCCTAAAAAGCCCGCAGCGGACCGCGTAGACGTCCCGACCTTGGCCCTTCGTGTTCACCGAACATGAAGACAAGAGACATGTTTGGAGGTTAATCTACCGGGCTGAAATGGGGTCCGCGTACCATGACCCATAGACATGTTTGTGTGTTGAGGGCAGGGCAGGATGATCATCCGATTGCGAACGAAAACGATCAAACCGGATCGACTTGTGCGTGCTTCCAAGAAGAGAAATGTAAACAACACATTAATGTATATTGAGCAACATCTAGTTGAGGCCGAGGCTTCTGAAGAGTCGAACTAGAATGAGGGTTAGTGCCTCGACAAGTAAGATATAATAGTAACATATTTGAGAACCAAGATGTAATATATGTGAGGTTAATTGCGATTTAATTGCCTGATATTCTTATGTATAATATGTATAGGTATAGAGCACGTTTGTAGAGGGAGGTTGGCTAGAGTGAGGTTCAGCTGTTGTGGCAAGATGATATATAACTTCAGTGAATCCAAGAAGTGCGTTTGATTGCCGTTTGATCATATTTTGGTGCATGTTTGATTGACACCAGAGAAATTCGGAACCTTTTTAGGGAAGAGTGCCCTCTTAGCAATCTGGCAGTCTCAGGCTTCCCCATGCCCATGAACAGCCACCCTCCAGTGAACCAACATGAATTCAGAGGTGGTTAGGAAGATGATGGAAGATCTTGTTTCCTCTCCTGTGGCGATTTTGCCATGTTTGCGGTTTCTATGTGAGCCATTTTATGGGGGCCAATCCTGCAGTTCTTTCGCTGACGCTTCGAAGTTGGTCGTTCCGGTGTTGTGGCACCGTGCCATGCCTCCCTCTCAGGTGCTACGTGGTCGATCAGCCAAAGCCGCTGAACGACGAGTCGATCATCCCTCAGGAGGGGACGCCAAAAACCTGTGGGGGCGGAGGGAGTGGAGAAGAGTGATTTAAATTTGGTTCCTAGCTGAGATAGATATTTAGCTTTCGGCATCACGGTCGGTGAACATCCTGGAACATCCTGGAACTCTCAAGTTCCCAGCAACTCTCAATGGCTAGGTCCAAGTGCCTCGGCCGCGCCGTGCTTTCGGCCATCGTCGGTTTCCCGAAGATCGGTCGAGAGGAAATGAACCGAATGGACGACCAAGGAGGTCAACCTACCCTGGTTTGGGGCAACGCTTTGGCGAAATCGCCGCGACACTCTGACGCATCCATTACTCACAGCGGGTCTTGGTAGGAGTAGGAACCTAACAGCTAGGCTATACCGGATAACAATGGTTTGAACAAATCTCAAGCAAACTGTGAACACGCATGCAGGTAAAACTGTGATGGAACACCAATTCCTCTTCATGATCTGCACGCATCGAAAATTCAGCGGCAAATCGACGACGTGCCCAAAAAACCAACGGCTCCAGGTGTTGACCCACACCCACAGCATGGCAGTACAAGGCCCGCAGCTCTCCCAACTCCACCCAACGACGGAGCTGCCGGTTCTGCGCCAGGACTACTTGGGCAAGTGGAACTCCGAGTTGCTGGGCACCGGGCCCAGTTGGGGATGGGGAGCTGGAGCTGTGACAGGAAGAGGAGGGATACCAGAATTTGTAGTTGAAGATGCCAGGGTCAAGAGGGTGGATGTAGTTCCGCCAGATTCTTGCGCCCCAGGCTTCGTGATTGAAGAGGCTGAAACAGCAACCGATATCACCCACGACAGCTCGTTCATTCGATTCACGGTGATGGAAAGGTCCTGAAGACGCTGAGCTGACGAACCTTATTAGTCCCCCATGGGTTTCTCATGAGTTCATGGTCTTGTTCAGGACTTTGTCAGTTGCCTGCATGGTCTGAGAGTGTGACAGTGTGACGGCCGGAGCCGTAAGACGGACCTATCCCCCAAGACGGAGTGATTCCAGACCAACGCGTTCAGACGCTTCCGGCGATGGTTTTTTCAGTCGTTGGTCTTTGGTTCCGGCGATGTTTCGTGCGTATTTGGTGTACACATATCCCAAACACTCCATGTATGGATTATATGCCGATCGGTTGGGGTGGTGCCAGGGGGGGACAATGTAGGCATATGGCAGTCCCATGGAGCGTTTGGGTATGTGACGAACAACATATAGTCGTGTGAACCAAACAACATATTGTTTGTTGTGATGGGTCCAGGAGCCGGCCTCTGTGGCCATCCCATGTTGTCACGAACAGGAAGGGATTCCGAGAGGTCAGGAACAGCCATGTACCAGTGGTTGAAGAAGCCTATAGACTATCCGACTATCCCAGGCCAGGGTACCCCAGCTTCTCCGGGTCCCAGACCGGATTCGTCCGAACACCGGTCGCACCGTGTCGGTGCGGTGCTCAGGTGATTTCACCGCGGAGCCCAAGCTGATGACGGTGACGGTGCTTTGCCCCTGTGGCTCGGTCAGGTCCTGAAACGTATGTAAGAAGAAACGTGAGTCCTTCTCTTGGAAGAATCAGTTGAGGGACCTTGAGTCCTTGAAGTGTTGCTACAAATTGATGTTGTAGGTGTTTTGTTGTTTTGTTTTGTATGTTATGTTATGTATGATCAGCAGGTATTCTCTTGATACTGGATACTCAAACACAATTGAGACTAGCTGAACAGTAAGATGTTTGAGGTTAAAGCCCTCCAAGATGAATTTAAATTTCAGGATAAACAACTGTGCAAATACATACCAGGACAACCCGAGGGATGTTTGTTAATTGCGCGCTAGAGGTTCAGGGGAGTCCACTAACCAGCCCTTGGAGGGGTCCTGTGTGTGTGTGTGTGTAACCCTTGGACTCACAAAGAACGTTTCGGTTTGGAGCAGGGGGACGGGACACCACTGGCATTTCCCGTCCGACGAAGAGGGTGCCAGTAGGTGCCAGTAGGTGCCGATGCAGTGGGGGACGCCCCACTGTGGACCTGCTCTACTATTTTGGAAAACAGCCATTTTGGCTCAAGCTATTTTGGCTGAGTGTGTACGTGATCCTTGCTGATGTCTGAAGAGAAGGACAAGAAGAAACAATGGGACCAACACTTCAATGAACTGCCAGTGCTTTCTGAAGAATATGATAGCACCGGGGCGACTGGGTTCTTGGAGTGGTTGGTGTCGAGGCAGATTTTCGATCAGTGCCAGAACAACCAGGTTGACACTCGATTTCCCTTGTGTAGGGGAGGTCAAGTCGAAATTTTGGTACCAATCGATGCTAGCATCAAGCTACCTTCATCTCAGAACATTGAGAACAATGTGGTTTGTGTCAGAAATACCACTTCTGTGGTTGAAGATGCACTGGCTGGTGTCAAACTCGTCCATCACAACGTGATTCGGCATTTGGCCAGTTATCGTGTGGTCTTTAAAATGCCATTGGCGGTTGATAGCTGCTAGCTTGGCCAGAACTCTTGCTGGTTATATTGGCAACTTGGCAGTGGACCCTGCCACGCCATATCCGCCAAAGACAACCACTAGATCTGACACTAACACAATGGCGTCATCACTTGTGCAGCAATTCGACCTCGGATCATCACATCTGCAGAGTCATTTTGGCTTGTGGGCTAGGATCTGGTTGAATTTCCAGGTTGTGGCTCATTGTATTTCCCTGCAAGATGAGATCCGAGGAATGAGCTATCCTCCTAGGGCTAAGTATGGTGGCAATGTCTCTTGTAGTGTTGCTGCATTTTTGAATGAAGCTGATGGATTGCGCCGCGGAACAACTGTACCTATCACTTTGCACAATTCAAGGCTTGACGAGCTTGCTTGCTGCCGTGATCAGGTTGCTTCTGGCTGAAGAACCTGTGATTGAGCCTTATTTGGAAAAAAGAAGGTGATGGTATATTGATGCAGCCGCCTGGTGGCGCTTCGGAGTTCATTGCTGAGCCTCAGTTTGGGATCGTTGCAGACTCGAAGGAGTTGGTGGCATGTTGCACGGCTTATAGATTCCAGGACCCAGTCACTGTGTTGTTCTTCAGTGAAGTTGGTTTCTTGCAGAACGCTGGAGTGGTGCCTGGGAACACCGCCATTACTAATGGTGGTTTGAGCCCTGACAGTGCGTCAGGATCAAATTATCATGTACCCGTCGCGCAGACGGATCTGCGTAAGGTGGTGACAATGAGCAACTTGCGTGAAGCAATTAGTGTTCTGAGCAAAAGCGATCGTTCACGATCACGGGACAGGCAATCGCCCAACAACACTACAACTTCACCCCACAACCCAAACCTTTACATCAGCCGCCGCCAGCCACTCTCAGACATCACACCATCACCCAACCACCGCAGTCAGCTCCACCAGTCTTTATGGACAGCAACAACGACTCCACCTAACGCTTCATCCTCTACACCTTCAGCATCCTGGACTATGACGCCGCAGCGAGACCCCACCGGTCATCCCTATTAGCCCTCAGTCTCACCGCTTACTCAAGATAGTTGGTTTCCTGAAAAGTGTAATCTGTGCTGTAGCGATTTCTTACCAGGGTCAGATTTTGATTACATTGTCAATCATACTCAATACCACTTGTGTCTTCATCAATCTCATTTACCCGCAGCTGTTTTATTTCATCCGGTGATTCTCGCCAACACGACTTTCAGCACTGCCCATGGATCTCGAATCACCAGACTGGGATCGCAGTCCATCCCTCATTGAAGAGGTCAAAACAGACCCATACACTGCACCGGCTGCAAAACAGGAAGATATCAAGCTCGAGGACGTCAAGCTTGAAGACGTCGAGCAAGAGGACGCAGCCACCACCGCTGTTGTCCTCGCCACACCGCCGGCATCCACCACCGCCACACTGCCACCACCACCAAAAACATCACCTATTCTTCCTCCAGCCCATCGCAACCGCTCTACCCGCACTACAGCCCACACTCTGCAACAACCAAGTTCGAACACTCACCAAGCAGACATCAAACCACCTTCTCAGCGACCCCCTCCATCGCCCTCCTCTTCCACGAGCAGTGAAGACCCAGTCATTCTCACCACCAACGTCCCAATACTACAGAAATCACGTCCCGGGCAACCGCCCCATCGACTATCTCCACCACTTCATCCTCCATCCACCCCCATCGTTCCCCCACCTTCCCTTGCTCGTTCGCTCGTCCACTCTTCTTCCAGCAACCTCAGTTCCCCTCCACCTCCTACTCACCGCCAAGCACAAGTCAAGATTCCCAGACCACGCTGCCACGGCAAAATTATGCCGTTCAACTTTTCGGACCACGTCCTTCACTACCTTGATTCGACCAACACCTCCTCCACTAAATTTTGCATTTCGTTCTCCACCCTCCCACTCTCACCGCACCCTCTCGCCCGCCAACTCCTCTCAGCCAGACACCTCAGCGCCACCATGTCCCGCGCCACCAGCAGCCTTTTCTCCTTGCGCCATTCCGCCACCACCACAACTGGCACCACCAGCACTTTTTCCACCACTTCCTCCCATTCCAAACCTACATCTCACAGACCAGCAAGCAGCAAGCTAACAACCTCACCGACGCCATTCTACGGATTGCCCGCAGTGCAGCTGCAGCAGCCGCTACGAATATGACCATGCCGTGATCACCTGCTGCCAAAGACCGCCACTCTCCTCGTTTCACCAGATACTATCGCAGATAGCTACCACAGATGCAAAAAATGTCCTCACACCTCTTCCAGAGTACCGACTTTTTGTTCTTTTTCTAACGTTCCCCTTCACTGTTTGACAGCGATTGCTCTCATGACACAACACATTCACCGCAGCCATTTTCAACGACACGCAGCCCCTGCCTCCTACGTTCGAATCTCAGCTATGGCTTCTCAGCAGCCTCCTGAGGAGGGAAGCGACACTTCCTTTTGGGCATCAGTTTTCACAGCAGAACCACCCAACGTCCTCTGCGGCGTCCTCACCGACCTCAATCTACACCGGTTCACTTTGCATCAACACCTCACGAACAACGAAGCTCTCACCGAAACACAACTACTCCATCAACCCTTTCAGCAAGCCCTATACCACCAGCTCTCCAAAGGCATATCCACCACTACAACACCAACAACCTGGCCAACGTTCACCTTCGGCGGGCCCTCAACGCCCTCGACTCTTTGGGACGCCATCCGCCCAGCGTCTATCTCCGCAACCCGGACGCGGAAACTGACGACCATCCAATACCAGCCACCACTGAACCACCATTCCCAACCCCAAGTGGCTTGCAGCCAGGGGAACCTGTGCACCTTCCACCAACCGTTCGTCATTATCTCCGCACATTCCCCGCCGGGACCTTGGTCCTGCAGCACAACTCCACACAGACCACACCTACACATTTCCCCACCCACCGCACCCAACAAACCGACATCATGATTGACCCTCCCGCCATTCATGAAGAGCAGCAGACCACACCACGCACGCAAAACTGTCACACCTCCACTCAGACTGACACTGTGATCACCCCTCCAACTTTTCATGAAGCCCAGCAGACCACCCCGCGGCGGGACAGTTGCCACACTTATCAACAAACAGACATCCACGCCATTGTACGCTGCCCTTCCTTTGCAACTCCAAAAGCTGCTTCACAAGCCACCACCTCTCCACAGCCATCCACACCAACACGACCCACCGCAGCACCACCCACCACTCCTTCCATTACCTCTGCGGCTAACAAACAGCCCAACCCAGACCAATGGCTCTACGCCGAGCTGATCCCAACACCCACCGTGGACAATCCCCCATCGCCAGCACTCCATTCAGACTTCACGGCTCCAATCGGTGGCACACCCCACCGTTCGCGTTCCAAAACACCCCCGCGGTCCACCACTCCGCAAAGGACGCGTTTTACCCAAGGACGCCATTCAGATCCTCGGCATGGATCTCCCGTACCACAACCACGGTCAACCACATCCATCCCAGCACAGCAATCTATGCATCCATCAACAACCACATTCGGGCAACCGAAGCGCCCACCACCGCCACTCCCACAGCAACAGACAGCCAGCACATCCCCTCACTGGTACCCCACGACACCTCCTCCAGTCCAGGCCCCATACCCTGCACGGCACCTCCAGCAACTTACAACCCTACCACTCACCCATGGCCTGCACCTTATCAGCCACAGCAGTTTCCACAGCAATCCCACCCACCACCGCTCTACCAGCAGCCCGTTTTCCGCGGCGATCCTACACAGCCACAACAGCTCTATCAAACACCGCCCGTGGCATCCTCTGAACCAGTCCGGATCCTCTACGACTCCGACGGCCGTCCTTTGCCGCCAGCCCAGCAGCCCTATTGCCCTGAGGATGACCCCTGGAACAACTATGGAAACTGAGATGCCTGAGCCGGCCTCGTAGCCAACCTTCTGTAGCTGCTTCACCTTCATGGTCCACCTTTCATGTTATCTCTTCTTTTCTCATTGTATGCGTTTTCACCATAACCGACTTGTCTAATTCACTACCAGTATGCTGCCAAGCGTTCTGTGGACATACTTCCATGCTGCGACCGCTCGTTGTTTCACCCCGCACCACGAAAAAATCGGAGCATTCGATGTCTCATGAGACCTGTACTCTCACCGTTGATAACGGATCTTAACTCTGCTTTTCAAACCACAGCTGGAAGCACTATTTCGCTGAACGGCCCCGATATCTTTGAGTGCCCGCGACAAGAGCTTTTCCATGTCCATGTTACAGCCTTCACACCACAGCCTTCTTGCTCGAACTGTCCGCTTCCCATTCTTTCGCTTTCAGCCCGACACTCCGAGAACATGGACGCGCAGTGGCAACAATTTTACTGGCAACATTATCTTCTCCAACAGCAACAGCAGCAACAGCAGCCCACAACGCAACAGAACCAAGCCACTCACCAATACACTCCCACGGGCACCTATGGACCTATGACCCATTCGGTACGCACCCAACAGGCCCACCATCACCACCCCTACACTCCATCGCCTACCACCTCACCAACGACACACACTCCATCGCCTTCTACGAACCACCCATTTCCACCACCTCCACCGCCACCACTCCCAACAGCAGCCCCTACTACTCCGACCGCCACCTCTTTCAAGCACAGTCCCACTCATCCGGCTCCACCTGCACCACCGGCCACCGTCCCTTTTCCCCAGCCACCACTTCAGGACTCGTGGCATCCCACAGACTTTGACTGGGACTCTAATGCATTGCACGGCCATCAACTTCACCGCACCATCCAGCCCACACAATGGTCACGCCGTGTCGGCATCGCCGGACTTCCCACCTTCGAGGTTTTCCCATGGCTTCTTGCCTATCATGGTACGGCCGATTACACAGCCAGGACGTTGAGCCACGGAAAATATTGTCACCTTCAGGCCCACGCTCCAGCAGCGGCCGAAGGTTCCGCCCTTCGCGCCCTGAAAGCCACGTCAGACGACCTGGCCCGAGCTCGCGAAAAGCTCCAAGCCCACGGCATCGAACTTACACCCCGAAAAGATGCCGGTCGTTCCTCCGCCCCCAGTGCTGGCCGACGTCCTCCAACCACCCCCTCCGTCTTTAAAAGACGATGCTCCAGACTCATGGACGGCTCCAGCCATTCTGCAATGGATGCGCACTTTCGACCCAACAGTTCAAGAATCAGCCAAGGAAGTGCTCCGCATTCTCCAGACGAGCAAGGTCACCACTGACCAGCTAAAAGAAGCGGCTACTCGATACGGTTTGTCACTCAACCGTGTCAACAAGCTTACCATCAAAAGCTAGCAGCACATTGTCAGTATAGGGGCGGCTGTCGCCTGCTGACTCTCTCTTTGCAGCCAACACCTGCCGCACAACACACTTCAACGACTCTACCACTTACACCGAGCCCTTTCTACACTCATCCACCACAGCCAATACATAGAACGCGCAGAAGCCATTTTTGCTGTCGGCCTCATCCACATCACCCTCCTGTTTTGCTATCCGTCATCTACCCAACGCTCCCAACGATGGCGACAGCGCCTACGGCACCTCCAGGTGCTTCCTCACACTTACCACTACCACAACTTTCTCTCCCCCAACTCAGCTTACATCAAGCTCCACTTCAACACCACCACACCACAACGGCGCTACCATCAACATGGCCACTATTATGTGGGCTCTACCGTCATCGGCATACCACACCGAGAACACAACCGCCGTGCCAAGCTCAAGCAACTTCAAAACAACATCCCAGTATCCGCTGAACTCTCCCTCCGCTACTGGCACTCCCATGGCAACATACACCACTTCACCCCTATTCAAATCTCTTCCCACGACAACTACGACCAAGCGTGGGTCCAAGAACACCACTTCATCTCCAACTGGATGCCGCCTCTCAATTGGCCCTTCATCTCCCAACATCTCAAGCTCAAAGCCGAGGGTTGGCAATTCACCAAGCACCGGGCGCATTTCTGCTCTCGCTTGGCCACACACAAGAGGCTCTTTCGCAAGCTTCGCAGAAGACAACAGACAATCAGAGAACCGTACCTTTTCACTTCCACCAAACACCATACCCTCACTCTTCTCCGCAATCTCACCAAGCACACTCTGGCCTCCTTTGAAGCAGCCAAACAACTTCGCAGCGGCCGTCACACTGACCTAGAAGTGTATGCCATCAGACGTATGGCCTCCAATCTCGAAGAGCCAGGTCGTACCCGAGCCCTGCACATTATCAACAAAGCACTTCACTACAGAAATCTGACGCCTCCCAAGCCCAACTTTCCCCTTACAGTACCGTTCCTGGCTCAAGACGATTTCACCAAACACTGCCAGCAGTGACTACAAACCACCATCCAACAACACAAGCATTTGGCCATTCCACTTCACCTCCCCACACATCGTCTACGCGAAGCTGCCCACAAAACACTCCGAGCACAGCTTCACAACCACCGCGCGTGGGAAGAGACCTTGCACACTCCTCCAGATCCCAATGACCTCCCGTGTGCTTGCTCTCATCTCCACACTCTACTTCTTGACCCAGCCACCGCCACCGCCAACGACCACTACATTCTCACCCTATATAGACCAACTGACATTACCACCACACCTCCGCATTTTCATTGACGCCAACATGAACAGCACTTTCTACCCCAGCAAAGCCAGATACTTTCTCACTTTCCAAACAGCTTTCACCAAATGGCTCCGGATACAAGGCCTCCCGACCTCGCTCAGTCAGCACTTGGAGCCTTTCCTTCAACATCAATGGCGACTTCACACTACACACCTCAAACAACAACCACGTTTTGCAGCTCGCCTCCTCCGCCAGCTTCAAGAATACCTAGGCGACAAAGTCGTGCTCCACCATGCGGACCACGAACTCCAACAACTCCGGATTTTTTGCCCACGTCAATACTTCACCGGAGCGCTCAACACATGGCAAGCTCCGGAACTCTTTGAACCCCTTCCACATCTCAATTCCTCCAACATCCACGACCACCTTTCCGCCACCATCCCGGCCAACCTCCGATCCCGATACAAATGGGGATTCAGGAAAGATTTCACAATCCCACACGGCATTGTCCACCTCAAAGCAAAGAAGCAGTGGCAGAAGGGACGTACCATCATCTCATACTTCCACTCCCTCAGTGGCAACCTCTTACGCATCACCAGCCGAGCACTCGACATCATTTTGCAACGCCTCTTCCCACAACATCCAGGACAACTGTCCATCCCACAACTATGGCGCCACTTCCACTGCTATCTTACACACACACCGGCAGACATTCCTCTACACGCGACCAACGACGACCTTGTGGGCTTCTTCAACTCAGTGCCCCAACACCGCCTTATTGATGCCGTCCATTCTATGATACAACAGTGGCAGCACCAGAATACCACACACACCTTGACCGTTGACACCAAAGCCACCGGCAACCCTTTCCATCACTCCCACGTAGGCAGACACCACACCAAACATCCTACACAACGCACCCTCCACACCTCTGACATCACAACCATTGTGGCCTTTGCACTCAACACCTGCATTTGCCGGGCATGCAACAACACCTACAAACAAATTCGAGGGGCTGGGATTGGCTCCCAACTCTCTCCTGCCCTCTGCAACCTCGCCATCACCCTCATTGAACACTCTTGGCACCAACTCCACAACGACCTTCTCCAGCACACTGCCCTCCACTTCACATACTACAGATACGTCGACAACCGCTTCATCGTGCACAACGAACACTTCCTCTCACACCCAGGCATCCAGACCCTCATCCACCACAACTTTTTCGGCGATCCAGTCGAACTGGAGACCGTGGACGATTTTCACCTCCTGGGCTTCAACATTGTCCTCCCACAACGGACCATCACCTACATCCAACCCACACAGCCCTGGAAAATCAGGGACCACACCAGCGCCGGTAGCCAGCGCTTGGCTCTTTCCGGCTTAGCTTCCAGACTGCATGCAATCTACGCATACACCTTTCCACCCAACACCGCCGCGGTAGCGGCTGAAGAGCTTATCCGGCTGTACGTCCACAAAGGACATGATCCAACAGCATGCCGGCGTTTTTTGAGAAAATGCACCTGCGCCGATTTCGGCTTTCTGTGTGTGTCAACCCCTGTTCCAAAGGGTTCCGCTTTTCTTTGCTCTTCTACCTCAAGTGCAGGGGCGTGTGACACTCTTATCCTATCACACGCAACGAAGCTGTGGATAAGAGTGGGAAGGGAAACTTGGCCAGTTTCCTGTAGCTGCGACGCAACTGTTGATCACGCTGTCCACTCCTTTGGTTTGATTCATGGTTTTTCATGTGATCCTTCCCCCAAACAGGTTTCCCACCGCAGTTCTCAGCCGCTCGTGAGTTGCAGCCGGCCGCGCGAGATTTCGATCACTGAGTTTCAACATTTGTTCAACATTTCAGTTGTGCTAACCTTTTCACCTTGCCGTTCCCTCACCTTCCTTCTCAACGTGGGAATTGAGTTAACAGCAAACCAATGTCAGAGTGTGTGTAACCCTTGGACTCACAGGGAACCTTTCGGTTTTCCAGCAGGGGGACGGGCCACTGGCATTTCCCGTCCGACGAAGAGGGTGCCAGTAGGTGCCGATGCAGTGGGGGACGCCCCACTGTGGACCTCCTCTACTATTTAGGAAAACAGGAGGAAACGACGCACTTGTGTGTCCGTGCCTTTCCTTCTGTTTTCCTCTAGTCTACTCTATAGGTTTGCAGGTAGGCCCCCAACCTTGTAACGTGGACCTTCAACCCGAACTTTGTGGCCTCTACCCACTAGCATTGGCCCCCAACTTTGGCTGTCTTGTGTTTCTTGTGTTTCCTGTAACCTGATAGCACTGGCCTCTAACCTGGTACCATGGCCTCCAACCTACTAGGGGCGACCTCCAACTTTTCTGCTCGCTGTCACTTTTGTTTTGCTTGTGCATACTACCCACCACCTACTAGCGACGGCCTCCAACCTTATAGGTGTTGGCCCCCAACTCCCTTGCGATGGCCGATGGCCTCCAACCAAAAAAGCGATGGCCTTTAACCTACTATTTGTCACTTTTGTTTTGCTTGCGCATACTGCCCACCACTGCGATGACCTCCAACCTAAAAGAACGATGGCCATTAACCTACTATTCGTCCTGGTATCTCAGGTTTTTCCCCACCTGCCAGGTGAGGGTTGTTAGATTTTATCACAGTTGTTCTTCCTCCGCCTCCGCCGCCTCCTCGTCCTCCTCCTTCCTCCTTGCTTCCTTTCTCGCCAATCTGCTTCGCCGATCTTGTCTGGCCAGCTCCGGATCGCAGTGTGCACCCCTGGACCTCAACCGCAAGGATCCGATCGCAGTGTGCACCCCTGGACCTCAACCGCAAGGATCCGAGCGCAGTGTGCACGCCTGGACCTCAACCGCAAGGATCCCCTCGCAGTGTGCACACCTGGACCTCAACCGCAAGGATCCGATCGCAGTGTGCATCCCTGGACCTCAACCGCAAGGATCCGATCGCAGTGTGCACCCCTGGACCTCAACCGCAAGGATCCGATCGCAGTGTGCACCGCTGGACCTCAACCGCAAGAATCCGATCGCAGTGTGCACCGCTGGACCTCAACGTTGTTTGACCTCCAAACATGTCAATCGCGGGTTGTCCTGAGCAAGCCTTTCAATTGAACGCCTTCCATCCAGCAACCCTCACAGAGCGTTGTTTGACCTCCGAGCATGTCAATCGGGGAGTCGTCCTCAGGAAGGCTTTATACTTGAACAGCGCCTTCCATCCAGCAATCCACGACGGGGGATGCTCACAAAAGCAATTACCAGGACAATGGCATTGCGTCTCATTGCCTCTCATATCCAACGGGGGTTGGCAAAGAGTATTGAAGGTAACCTTTCATTGTTTGAACGGCTTTCTCTGGACAAACCTCCTCGTTTGGTTGGTGAATAGTTTCGGGTGGGGTTCGGTTGCTTCGTATGCTTTGGTCTCGGAATGTATATATACTAAACCCGAACACAGCATCAAACTTTTACCGATACGGCATGAGGCTGCATACCAGCTCCTGGGCGCAGCTGCCGTTACAAGGCCCCGAGCACCGGCGATGATGGACGCCAAGTAGGTCAACTATTCAGCGATAACCAAAGGAGAGTGGGTAGCTTTGCTCATCAACACGGATCAAACCACGACAAAATGTACTGATGCATTCCAAATCACTTGGCTGGTCTTGCAAGCAAACATTGTATGTTATAATGTATATGTTTATTAAGTATTCTACTTATTGATTACGGGAAATTGGATCAAGTGTAAAGGTCAAGGCAAACCAGCACACACGGATTTTCCCAACATTTTGGAAACATCTTGTCACCAGCGGGGCATCAACCTCAAATGGTGAACTGGAACATGGTTTTTCCAGTGAACCCATGAAGAACGTCTACCAACAATTTGTTGACTTTTGACTTTCCAAGATGGAGGTGCACGTCATGAATTCGCAGCACCGTCGGCAAATGTGCTGAGGGACATGGGGATCTAAGCAGAAAAATGAACAACGGCCAGGCCATGCAGGTCGCGACCACGAAGGTGCGCTGGGAGCTTTGCCATGCCCCAGTTCGTTTTGTACGAACCATAGTGCATTGGTGTCCGGACGTGGCATCCATGGGTGTCCAACCAAGTCGTCCCATGTATTGAATGATATTGACATTGCAGCATTAATTGCGTGTTATTTGTTTTTTCGTGATGTGTTGTTCCATGTTGTTCCTATATATGATTCCAAAAAGTGTTCGGATATCTAAAAAAGGGCTCGAAAGGTTACTGCACCTCCCACAAAGCACTCGTGCACACACACTTCTTCCGTTTCTTCCTCCAGCATCCCATGGACGGTGCAGATTTGCGTCGGGGGCCTCATTACCCGACACGTTTCTGGAACTACCTTTTGTGCATCACCAAGCATCTAGTCATACAATGGTGAGCAATGAGTCGGCTTGCATGCGGGCACCTGATCACCTACAGTCCTACACACTTTGCGGGCGTAATCCTCTTCTTACATGCACCCAACCTCGGCATCGCCCAGAGTGTTCCTCAACCCCCCTGGGTGGTTGGTAGTGCCGTGGCAACCAAGGGACCTAAAGGACTTAATGGGTTCTGTATCCTCCTCAAAAGACCAGCACAATTGTGAAATTCATTTTCCAGCGACTTGCTGGGCACCAAGTCAGTTTGGGGGGATATGCCATGTAGCAGGAACGCAAGCAGGATAGGCTTAGGCTCTGGATGTGTGCAAAAAGATTGAACTTGGGACGTTGGTAGAACAGGCACCACTTGCGGTGGGCGCACAAAGTTGCCTAAACGAAGCAATGCAGCCCTATATATATATATAGTCTACATTCCAAATGTGTTTTCTGTGTTGAGGGCTACTGCCGCATGACCTATAGTTAGTCTGCAGAGTCTGTACACCTGAAGCCATGGTCCACTATAGTTTGCCCGGAGGACTCATCTATCCAAAGCCCGAGGACGCATGCGTGTCGATGGGCATGAAGAACAGGGTGCTCATGGCCCCTGAGCAAAGGCCAGTCGTTTGGATCTTCCCCATCCGAAGAAAGCAATTTCATGAAGATTTCAAGGAATCCAAGAAGGAGGCACTTGAAGGTGTGAAGCAAAAGCAGCTAGCTGTTGCCAGAATACATACTGCATGAGATCCATAGAGTGTGTGAGGTCACCCAAGAATTTGCAGAGCAGTCCGGTGTTCTTCCAACTCCTGGGAGGCGAGCAGGGTGGAACTGTGGAGCATGGGTCGCAGACCTCAGGGGTTGAATTGTGGAACAAAAGGTTTACTCTCTGTATACAGTCTAAGGGTCGCCTTCAGCTTGATTGATTCGCTTTTGATCAACATCTTTGAGTGACGAACACTTGCCATTTTTCAAACACCAGCTATCAATCAGGTCGAATGATCAAGTTGTGCTTGAAGGGCTGCTCGCAGGGTTGCCACCGAGACCCAGATTGAAGCAATGCATTAGGTCTGGCTCGATGACTTTGTGGTTGTCACCACCAGGAACTCCTCTCAATGGAGAAATCTGGGACTTGACAGTGACAGGTGATGGTATGTTGCCAGTTAAAACACGAAGCTCACTTGTAGCTGAAACGTACCACCAGTCCTAAGTCCAACAACTGGATCTATGTGGGGAATTTGTTCCTACGTGATCTTTGTAGGGGTTGGTGATTTGAACAAACAATCCAAGCAGGCATCGACAAAGGTGGCACATCGCCAACGAAGCAAAACCTGGTGATAGGCCTTTCTAAGCCAAGGCCAATCTCCTTTGCATAGAAGGTCCTGCCGGTGCCCTCCACCGTAGATGGTAATAGAGGAGGCGTTGGAAAGTATATGGTTGAAGTTCTTAATTCTTAATTGACAAACATGTATGTAGGCCTCAACAGTCACCTCGTTGTAGAACAAGTCGGTGAGGTCATTGGCCATAGCTTTGTGCAGAGTTCTTTGCATAGCGCGTTGCAGGCACAACTGCATATAACAGCCAGGTCGTGAAGGAGTGCGTTATATTGACTTGCCATGGAGGGCAAATGTTGAGACTCTCAGGGCCGGTGTAGGGGATGATGCACTGGAAACTCAACACGATCTTCATCGCCACCTTTCCAAGCCCACGACCTTCATGGCCAATATAGGCATGCTCGAGGATTTGTCTTCCTCGGTCCTTTGATGGATTGGATGTTCGGGGTCACAAACAACATCGTCGTTCCAGGAAGCTGCAAGCATCTGGGAGACCTTCTTTTCCTCCTGAAGTTTGTGGCCACCCAAAAACAAGTTGGGATGGCTTTCAAGATTTCCAAGTATAGACTTCATCCAACTGGATAAGTGTATGGGGAATTGACCACGTGGTGCGGACCTTGCTATGCTTCGTTCTCACACTTTCCCAAAAAAACATGTCTCTTCACCGGCCGAGTTCGACCGGTGTGTTTGTGGCGTGCAGCATTCTGGCCGGACCCGGGATCCGTGCATTTCCCGTTCAACTCCGGGATCCGTCCCAAGGATGCGAGGGATGCGAGGGATGCAACCTTACTGGGTTGTAGAATGAACATGAACCCCCAAAACAGCTGGGTTGTAGAGGATCATGGTTTTCCACCGGTCAGTTCTCAGGTTCCATGTTAGTTTGCGGGAGGGTATCAAAATCGAAAAGAGTGCCTAGTTTGTCTCATGCACCTAGCTTCTTGTCCCATGGTAGAGCTACTCCGGCAAGATGTATAATTCCAGTTGAAGAAACCACAAGGGACGCCGACAAATCTCTGGCATAATAATGGATAGTAATGGATATTATATGCGTCCATTGCATACTCTTATTGAAAAATGGGCTTGCACACCTGCAAGGCCCCAACCCCAAGATTAGAGCGCGTGTCGAATTTTCAGAAGTCGAAGGTGATACCCCTGGCACATGCTAGAAAGAACATGTTTGCCCGTCACACCCGCGGATGCCCTGACAGGCCTCCCTCATTTTCTTCATCCCCACTCAGCCCGCCCTCGAGGCCTGCCAATTCGAGGAAAAGAGATCGGTTTCCATAGGAGTCTGCGCATTTGCGCTTCTCTCGCATGAAGTGCAGGACAGTCGCAAACGCGTTGTTCTAAACTGCGCAGGACAGCCAGAAGGCCACAAGCAATCAGGCGGTGCACTAGTCTTATCACACTGGCCCACACACAAATTAAGATCAAACACAGAAGGTGAAGGGGTTCCACTTTTGCCACCCTTGCCCTTTGGTTTGCGGGTTCATTGTTCATCATTTTCCTAATTCTTATCATCAGCTCTTGACGAACGGGCACTCACTGGCGTCGGCTTGATGTTCCTGAGCTGGGAGCCGGTGTTTTAATGAATGATCGGTTTGGCGCAGGTTGCAAGAATTTGCATGACCGTGTCCTTCTTGGCATCCAGGCCAACAACCCTCAGGCAGGAATAAATGATATAGTTCTAGCAAAAGCAGATTGTGAGCAAACATGAGATCGATCTACAGACTTTTAGCTAGCTGGCCTTGCAGCATCCATGTTCAAGAACTACGCTTGCTGAGTGCTCAAAAGACGGTAGTTGTCATTGATGTAGTCACCGATTGGTTTGGCCATCCTTGGAATGCAGTTAGGGTTTGGGAGAGCCCTGAACCTCAACAAGACTAGTTCTCCAACATATTATCAAACATATGGAGGACAAGTATAGCTCTCCAGCTCACAGTATCTTCATGCCTTCATGCCCACAAGTTTCTCTTGATTTTTGCTGTTTGCAGTCAGCTGGTTTCAAACTTGAGGACTTGAGACATGTCCAATACACAATCAAAACTGTCCCGCCGCACTGCTCCCTGTTGCTTTGTCGATCTTCTTTCCAGGGCATTGGATGAAGGAGGGCATGGTCGTGAATGGAGAGAGATTATTTTGGAGCGTTGGAAAGACTAACCTATGGGAAATCCGGTCAAGAAAGTTATTGGTCAGGTGAAACATGGAAGAACTTGTAGCCACATGCTTTGGCAAATGTTTGGAATATTTTCCTACAGCAGCCTTCCCGACATCTTCCAAACTCTCTAGAGCTTGAGGGTTGGGTTGGTCCTGGGGAAGTCCAGGTGCAACAACTTCAGCGACTTTCTTGGCTGAAACATGCCCAGGCTGGGAAGCAACAGGCGCTTCGGCCGCAAGTGTTTTCTTGGCAGGGCTTGGAGAGGTTCTCCAAACAACAATGTTCTGGAACCTTCAAGATTGCGTCAACCTTGGTCAGCAAATCCAACTCCTCCCAAAAAGGGTTAACATTCTAAATACCCTAGCTATAGATTGTACACATGCATGCACAGTGAACATAATCAAAAGGCAATGTCTCAAGATGGTCGGTGCCTGAAAGAAAACAATGGTACGTGTTTCAAAACAACGGTACGTGTTTCAATTCATGTTCCAACCCTCTTTTCAAACGCATGCGTGCGCATGGCATTTTAGGCTAGGGCGCCAAAAACTGGTCCAGCTGGCTGAAGTAGTCTTTGCAGCTGGTTCACTAGAAACCGATCATTCCAAGTCCTCTTCCAACTCACGCGTCAGATGGTGGTTTTCCTCTAGGCCGAGCAAGAGCGAAGAATAACTTGAGATGTTCATGATAGCATCAACCCTGGTCACGGTTCCCAAGTGTTTCAAGATGGGAATGACCACATTGCTGCAAATGTCCGCTCGGGATATGTTCTTGTTGGGGATCAGCGCCTAATCGGACCTCTATTCATCAGCTCTTGCAGAGGTGCCCAGTGATCAACCACAGGTGATGCCAACATCGCCAATATCCCTGATCTAAGTAGTGCCACTACCTTGATTGGCAAATGCCTTCAAATGCATATGCTTGCACATGCTGTTTCATCTAATGAATGGCTCATTGCACATGCCCACGTGCTCTTCTTGCTTGTAGTAATGGATACTACTGAAGGGTTAAAACTTCAGTGGGTTTTAAGTTTTAAGGGTCTATATTCGCGCATCGACCATGAACAGCAGGACCATTCTCCATGTCATTGGCCAGAAGGCAACTACTGACCCCTTGCTCGCGGCAAAGTATGCAGGAAAGAGCACAGGTTTGGCCTTTTGATGTTTGAAGTTTTCCGGAAGGCTTATTTAATGGTTTACTGGTGAGACCAACTCAGGAGAATTCGTTTGTTAAAGTCCTTTTTGCTTGGCCATTTGGGTCACCCATCAATCTATGTTGCCAGCAAGATTTTTCTCCATTCTTTGCGCCAAACGCTCAAGCCCGTTGACTTTTGGATGTACTTTCACCAGTTGCCCAGCCTCGCAGCCGCAGAGTCGCCTACTTGCAAGGGCCCAAAGGACTGAAAAGGCATGTCTCACAGGACTGCCAACGTGCCCCTCCACGGGACAAGCCAGAGCAACGTGGGGATTCGTGTGTGTGTGTGCCGTGACGTTGTCCTCGAACTGGAGAAGATGAACAAAGGCAAAAAGACTGATTCCGAGTCCCAGACAGGCAGAGGAAGCTTCAGGAGATCGTACAGGAGAGGCAGGCGAAGTTGACTCGATGGAGCTGAGCACAACGGATGTGAACATCCGTTAAAGGAAGACGAAGATCCAGTGGAACAGAAAGTTGCTGACGGATCAGTACTTTGACCAGGTCTTTCATGGCCTTTGCGGGGGGGTGGGGATGGGCCGAGGGGGTAATTGAGGTCGGTATCTATCTATCTATGTACCTATCTATTTATCTATCTATCTATCTATCTATCTAATGTTATGCTGGGCAATGGCAGCCATATGTGACCAACCATCAAATAACTTTTTTTTGCAAAAGCAAAAAAAAACAAAACAAAAGCAAATGAAATGCAAAAGCAGCGCACTTTGCTTTGCTTTTGCATTTGTCTTGCTTTTTTGCTTTTTTCCTGGTACCACTTCTACACTTATGAGAACTTTTACCCGTCAGCAATATTTGCTGTACGCTCCTAGGAAAAAAAGCGAAAACAAAGCGAAAAAACGTGCGAAAATAAAGCAAAAACAAAGCAAACATAAAGCGAAAAAAGCGACCAACACGCACAGCTACATGTTTTTGCTTTTTTGTTTGCTTTACCTTTTGTTCTCTTTTGGTGTTTATTTTGTGCTTTATACAATTATTGTTGCTCCTTGTATCTATGGCTGGCACGCCCGACATAAATATATAATGGCTTTTGTTGTTAGAATTCATGATCTTCGCGTCATGTCTACGTAACTTGAAGAGAAACTGTGCGCGATAGTCATTAATTGCGGGCTGGGAGGGTGGGGATGGGCTGGGGGGTAGTAATAACGCTCGGTATCTAATGTCTTCTGTTGTTAGAAGATGGATGATCTGCTGCTGCGAACTTTTGTGGTAGCAATGGGCTATTTTATACAGGTTCCAACTAGTTCCACCATCAAAAGCATGTGCAAGAATCCTGAAACTACACCTGCACTTGGGAGATGAAACACATCCTTTCAGATAGTAATAGAGTGGTAGACCTTCTGGACCACTGTTTGTTTGGCCAAAAAGGGGTTGACTATCAGACATACGGCACTTTATGTGTTTAAATTCCAAGCAAATGCACTGTGATTCACAATGTAAAAAGCAAGCACATAACGTCCATTTGTCTTTGTACTGCGGCCAGCAGTATGTGAAGTTATTTTCAGATGAAAACTAGCATTCCAAAGTCATGATTTACGGTGTTGAACTTATACATCTTGACACGTGTTGTTTGCTCGAAAATATCCGTTTCTCTTAGTAGCGCTTTCAATGCATCAAAATTTGCACATTTTATCAGAAACACCAGCAGTCTCCACGTTTTCGACCCGGCTCATGTTTGCTTGTGCCGGTTTTCGTCTGGAGAATCTCCCTGTCTGGAGCCGATTGTGATGATATCATCAGTCAAAGGTTTTGTATTATATCATATTATATCGATATAACATCATCACACATACCATGTGCAGAAGGGCGATGCTTCGGTTGAGCCTATGGTTGAGTTGTGTTGCATGTGTGAGCTGCACGTACGCATCGCCCCGGTGCAGAGAGTGTTGAGTCAGCATTGCCCCGGTGAGTCACTGCACATCACAGTGGATCGGTCCTCAACATCGACACGGTGGACCGGTCATTGGACGGTCAGATCCAGGACGAGAACCTGTAGATCAGGTCTTGTAGATCGAAAGCGCTCGGCGGAGGTGTTTGATGCCGCCTTTGGAATGATGACAGATTATGACAGGAACATCACCGGTTGATAATCTATTTATATATTTGGGATGTCCCGTACAGTGTGAGGTTGATCGCATGACTCTTCCGCAAACTAACATGGAGCCCCAGAATTGAGCGGTGGTTTCGACCATTTTCCGATTACCAACCCAGTGGGTTTGGGGTTGCATGGTCCGAATAGCAGGGGAGTAAGTCAAAGGTGAGGCGGAAGTGGTTGCGACATTGGATGGGTTTCACTGTGGAAGATCCCTGGGCATTTGAAACTAGGTGGAAGATTGAGAGACCAACATTCAAACGTGCACCCGCGTGCGTTTCCGGACAAAAAGGACCAAAGTCTCTTGGCTTCTTTGGGGTCCGGGTTTTGCAGGTAACACCCCAATTGCTCCCATTGGCTCAGCGGCCTGCATGCAGGTGGCCCGCTGCGCTCAAGCCGCACAGAAGCGAGGGAAGGAGATGAAACCAGCGGGGGAGAAGTTTGAACATGGAGACGGTGCATCCAGTACACCGTGATTGTGTGTGTGTTCATTTTGTTTTTCACATGTGTTCAGTACTGGTTACCAAGTCCCATTTTTTTAATATAACTGAGACAACTTTAGTGATGGGCATGTGTAGGTTTCAATGTTGCTTATGCGTGGTTACGCAACAGCTTGTGATTGTATGTTGGTGGGACATTACTTTTGTCGTGACTCTATTTTCCTCGGATATTCTTTTTGTTGTGACTCAATTCTGTAGCAAAAGATCGATGCACTCTATTCTTGTTGGCATAGTATATTGTAAGAGTTTTTGTTATCCACTAGGGGAGCACCGCCGCAACCAATGTTCGCCATCCAGTCTTGGAACAGAATCGGTTCCGATAACTTCCATCGTCTTTCCACCAACTTCTGACACCAAATCTTCTGGCGGAGTTTCCAAGAACCTGGACCCGCCCAAATACCCAAGACAAAAAAAAGAAAAATGACTCATGACCCGAACAACAAACAGGTACGACTGAGACTGTACACCCATTTTCTGCTCTATGGTGAGACTCCAAGCAGTTGGTTCGTTTTTTCGAGCAACATGGGACCTTTATCAAGATCGACGACAACTCAGGACCGAGGCGGGAGTCGGCTGCATAGGCCCGAGCGGCATGGTTCAAGTTCCACCACCATCAAGTAGAAAACCATATAAAACATGAGGTTTTCTTAGCCATGTGTTTCATGCGGCTATGGCAGACATTGGGAGGCAGGAATTGGATTTGCTGTGAGAACCAGCTCAGTGCAATCACCTATTGGGTTGCTCACGAAAATCAAAGGCGGGCAACGGCACTGAATCCTCTGGCTCCACAGAGGAGGTGGCGAAATACATCACCCCGCTGAATGGGTGGGGAATCCCAGCGGTGGGAGAAGAGGATCAGGATTCTGCAGATTTTGTGGAAGAAAGAGATTGATGGTCATGGTTTATGTTCCCGACTGTGGTGTTCTACTTGTGCTGTCAAGCGGAACCAGTTGAAACTCGTACCCTCCAATAACCCAGGTTGTGGATGGTTGTGGTTTCTATAGTTGCAAGAGTTAGTGCAAGAGTTCTGCCGCAAGTGAGGTTTGGAGAGACCCCGGAAGTGGTCGTTGAAGAGTGTCCTTTTTTGTGCAGGAGTGTTTTTCAAAGAATCCATGTCCACTTGCAGAGCTCAATGGCTGCGCTCTCAGTTCGTCGATGTCGATTTGACGCCCAGGACCCGGCGTCCGGAGGAGAGGGAGGCCGCGAGGCAAGACGGACAGCGGGGCCGCCGGGCACAAACAAGTTGCTACAGCGCATCGCAGATTCCAGTCACGTACACCCAGATTTAATATCAATGCAAGAGACATCCTTGCAAAAACTTACGTGTATATTTATAGTAATAAATAAATATATACATGTATATAAATACATTGCTAATTCCAAAATCACATGGTTCGTGGGTAGCATGTGAGTGGGTGACCACACTGTTCTTTTGGCCGTCAATCTCTCAAGAAGGAGGAACACATGCACAACTAGCTACAGGATATATAGACATGGAATAACAGTTATGTCTTTGAAACACCGATGTAAAACGTCCTCAATTTTGCCAAGAGCAGGAGGACTTTAATGTTCAACATGCCCGGACACGGCTGGAATCCATGAAAACAATTTGACACTCTTTACCGTGGTCTTCGACTTTTGGCCTCCTCCAGGCGTGAAAAGCACGCCGAGGACCAGACAGTGGACTTGTCACTGGAGGTGCGAACCGCGTTTCAGGGTTTGAGGTGAGGTCAGGTGCAGTGTTAGTGGGCCGTGAGCCATTTGAGCAGCGTTGTAAATTCACCCTTTCTTTTTTAGTCAGGGACTGGCGAAAAATCAGTGAGAACAGTGATTTTAGCTGATGTTTGTAAGGTGTCCGTAAGGTTTGCCGTAAGGATGTGCAGATTTGAACAGTGCCGTAAGGCTACCGGAAGCGGAATTTGTTCACTGAACTTTCATGACAGCTGGGCCCAAATATATTTGAAGAAGCTTGCGTTCTGACAGAGCTGAAACCATGGAAATGGAAGAGTACAAGCAGGAAACCATACAGTTTGCATTAAAACAAATCATATGAAAAGAAGATGGTATCTTGCAACAACATACAACATGTGACCACAGTGGACTTGCATACCTCTTCCGTAAGCACAACGTAAGACTAGCCATGCATACATGTGTCGCCGTAAGCAAAACATAGAGAAACGTAAGCCTTGCGTAAGGCCTACCGTAAGGTTTGATTTCTCGGCAAGAAAAGACAACACAATTTTGAACACCGCTCATTTGGTGGTGGCGGCGGGAGCGGAGTGTCTGGCGTCGGCTTACACACACCGTTCGTTGGGAAAGTTTTTCTTGGGTGGACGCCAGGATAAGCAGTGGGCAAAACTGCGCAAGTATGCAGCTAGGGTCAAGAAGCGGCCCCGCGAAGTGGCGGCCTTGGTCGTCGTGGGTGTTCGGATGGGCTCGGTTGGCGCGTGTTGCGGTGTGTTTTCGCTGGCGTCCCGCAACCCGGTTCGGCGACCCCTTGCGGGGCGTGGCTTGACCTCCAAACACATCACAAGAGGGTTGTCCTCAGCAAGCCTTTAAATTGAACGCCGCCTTCCATCCTCCAAATGATTGCTGACATTGGTTTCCACCGTTTCCACAGCCTCAGCAACTTCTGGAGCAAGTTTTGTAGTGTCAGCAACTTCTGTAGACTTGGCATGTGTTTTGACAGGGTTGTCGACTTTGAGTTCCACAGCCTCAGAAACTTCTGGAGCAATGTTTGGTGCGACAGCGACTACTGCTTCAGTATCCTTGGTGTGCGCGGTCTACTTCCCAACATGTCAATCAGGGTTGTCCTGAGCAAGCCCCCATCCAGCAAGCTGCAGAATTCCAGATACTTTGCCAGATAAAATGCCAGATAGAAAGCCAGGTAGATTGCCAGATAGAATGCTGCAAGAAGATATGCCAGATAGTATGCCAAATAGTGTGTCAGATAGATTGCTAGATACATTGCCAGATAGAATGCCAGAAAATATGCCAGATAGAATGCCAGATAAAATGCCAGATAGAATGCCAGAAGATATGCCAGATAGAACGACAGATAGTATGCCAGACAAAATGCCAGACAGTATGCCAGATAGTATGCCAGATAGAATGGCAGATTGAATGGCAGATAGTATGCTTCAAGCACACAACCACAAACACAACCACAACCTCACAACCACAAACACAACCACAACACACAAATACAAACACATAACCACAAGCACACAGCCACAAACACAACCACAAACACGCAACCACAACCACAACCACAAACACAACAACAAACACATCCACAAACATAACAACAAACACACACCCACAAAGACACAACAATCGACACACAACCACAGACACACAACCACAAACACTCAACCACAAACACACAACCACAACAACAAAACCACAAAGACATAACCACAAACACACAACCACAAACACAACCACAAACATAACAACAAACGCACACCCACAATCACACAACAATAGACACACCCCCACAAACACAACCACAAACACACAACCACAACAACACAACCACAAAGACACAACCACACGCACACAACCACAAACACACAACCACAAACACAACCACAAAACACACAATCACAAATACACAATCACAAGCACAATCACAACCACAAACATAACAGCAAACGCACACCCACAAT
The DNA here is from genome assembly GCA_963970005.1 of Durusdinium trenchii. Taxonomy (NCBI): domain Eukaryota; class Dinophyceae; order Suessiales; family Symbiodiniaceae; genus Durusdinium; species Durusdinium trenchii. The sequence continues at coordinate 579,262 of CAXAMN010006335.1, forward strand.
CACACAACAATAGACACACACCCACAAACACAACCACAAACACACAACCACAACAACACAACCACACGCACACAACCACAAACACACAACCACAAACACAACCACAAAACACACAATCACAAATACACAATCACAAGCACAATCACAACCACAACCACAACACACAACCACAACACACAATCACAAACACAACCACAAACACAACCACACACACAACCACAAACATAACAACAAACACACAACCACAAAGACACAACAATAAACACACAACCACAAACACAACCACAAACACACAACTACAAACACAACCACAAACACATCCACAAACACACAACCACAAACACAACCACAAACACACAACCACAACACACAAACACAAACACAACCACAAACACACAACCACAAAACACACAATCACAAACACACAATCACAAACACAACCACAACCACAACACAGCACACAACCACAACACACAACCGCAGCACACAACCCGAGCACCCACAAGCAAAATCGAGAACTACAATACTCACGATTATGGCAACATGCTCCTCACGATGGCATCAAGTCAAATGATTGAAATGTCATGGTGGGGATCACTCGAAGTTAAAGTAATTTAACTCAGGCCGGCGTGTGCAACCGCTTTCCAATCAGTACGCAAATCAAAAAGTGTGTCTGGCTTTATGCCAGCCCAGGGTGACCCCGAAGAGTGGCCCCTGTGGACCCGTCGAACGGGTGTTTGTCTTTATCTCCCCTGCCCGGAGATGTACGTGCCCAGAGCGGGCGGAGTAGGCTTATGCCAAAGCTATTTGCCAAGACTTGCTGAAGTATTGAGTTCCAAGCTGGCTCATGCCTTTACGTGACCGCAGCGGTCACCGGTCCAAGCTGGCTTAACGCCTCAACGTGGTCAGAGCGACCGAAGCTTTTTTGAGGTTCGTTGGAACCTGCCAAGAACTTAGCCCCCCCCCTTTCCTCCCCCTTCCTTCCCCCCCTTCCTTCTTTGCCTTCTGGGGTGTTCCTGAATGTAATACTCCTCTCTCACTGGTGTGTCCCTGGACGCTTCCTGCCCTTTCTCCTTCCTCTTTTCTCCCTCTCTCTCCATCTCTCTTTCTTTCTTTTTTTTCCTCTCCTCACCTTCCTTCTTCCTTGGGTGTCCCTGGATGCTGTCGTCATAGCTGGGAGCCCTTCCTTTTTGGTGTGTCCTTGGACGCTTGTGTCGTAGCTGGGAGCACCTTTGCTTCCTTCTCTCCTTCTCTTTTCTTCCTCCCCCTCCCCCCCCCCTTTCCTCGCGCGCGGCGTGTCTACAAGCAAACTAGGCTTCTGCAACAGGTTTCTCAATGAGGTTTGGTCTGTCATCGGCTTGTCCCCTTTCATTTGGTTCCCCTTTCATCGGAAAGGAAGAACAACTATATTATACACATACCATATCCCGGATTCAAATTCTACGCCCAATGGAAGGGAAGGATAACGATGTTAAGTGGCCGTGGGTCTTTGACCGATCCATCGACTTGATTGAATCTACGTGGGATCTCTGACCATTTTCTTTGCGTAGGGGCTCGTGGACGCCCCGCGGATACAGTAGATCAAAGGTGTGTCCTGATCTGCGAAACTTTTCCAAGTCTTGGATGGTTTTCTATTTACTGTAACTCCTTGCAACTCTCCATTCAACACAAACTGATCACCAATTATTTTAGATGCAACCCCAGTCCGCCGCACAGCAGTTGCTCCCCTCTGCGCTCTGCTGCGTGCGCGAGGGCAAAGGGTCCGGGTTTGCATCCTATGGCTCCGCAGGCCATCGCCACGCTGAATGGGTGGGGAATCCCAGCGCTGGGAGAGGAGGATCAGGATTCTGCAGATTTTGTTGAAGAAACAGATTTATGGTTATGGTTTATGTTCCCGCTTGTGGTGTTCTGCTTGTGCTATTTAAGCGGAACCAGTTGAAACCGGTACCCTCCAATGACCCAGGTTGTGGATGGTTGGGGTTTCTATAGTTGCAAGTGAGTATTGGGAAGACCCCAGAAGTGGTCGTTGAAGACTGTCCTTTTTTGCGCAGGAGTCTTTTTCAAAGAATCCATGTCCACTTGCAGTAGAGCTCAATGGCTGCCAAACTCTCAATTTGTTTGGAAAATGAGCTTGGGTCGATGTCGATTTGACGCCCAGCACCTCACTGGGCGGTTCCAAGATCATGGTGGACGCCTGGGTAAAAGTTCCAAGGAGCCCGTTGCGAGCGCGAGCACCGCTGCGGAGCACCACTCGGCCGGAATGACCTCAGGGTTCTTAACGAGCGCGTCGTGTTTCGAGCAAAGGCATGAAGAACACCCGGAAAGAGACCATGTACTGTAACTCCTTGCAACTCTCCATTTAACACAAACTGATCGTCAATTATTTTATTAGATGCCACCCCAGTCCGCCGCACAGCAGTTGCTCCCCCCGTGCTCTGCTGCGTGCGCGAGGGCAAAGGGTCCGGCTTTGCATCCTATGGCTCCGCAGGCCATCGCCACGCTAAATGGGTGGGGAATCCCAGCGCTGGGAGAGGAGGATCAGGATTCTGCAGATTTTGTTGAAGAAACAGATTTATGGTTATGGTTTATGTTCCCGCTTGTGGTGTTCTGCTTGTGCTATATTAAACGGAACCAATTGAAACCGGTACCCTCCAATGACCCAGGTTGTGGATGGTTGTGGTTTCTATAGTTACAAGTGAGTATTGGGGAGACCCCGGAAGTGGTCGTTGAAGAGTGTCCTTTTTTGTGCAGGAGTGTTTTTCAAAGAATCCATGTCCACTTGCAGTAGAGCTCAATGGCTGCCAAGCTCTCAATTTGCTTGGAAAATGAGCTTGGGTCGATGTCGATTTGACGCCCAGCACCTCACTGGGCGGTTCCAAGATCATGGTGGACGCCTGGGTAAAAGTTCCCAAGGAGCCCCTCGCGAGCGCGAGCACCGCTGCGGAGCACCACTCGGCCGGAATGACCTCAGGGTTCTTAACGAGCGCGTCGTGTTTCGAACAAAGGCATGAAGAACACCCGGAAAGAGACCCACATGGAATGTACTGTAACTCCTTGCAACTCTCCATTTAACACAAACTGATCATCAATTATTTTATTAGATGCCACCCCAGTCCGCCGCACAGCAGTTGCTCCCCCCTGCGATCTGCTGCGTGCGCGAGGGCAAAGGGCCCGGCTTTGCATCCTATGGCTCCGCAGGCCATCGCCACGCTGAATGGGTGGGGAATCCCAGCGCTGGGAGAAGAGGATCAGGATTCTGCAGATTTTGTTGAAGAAACAGATTTATGGTTTTGGTTTATGTTCCCGCTTGTGGTGTTCTGCTTGTGCTATATTAAGCGGAACCCGTTGAAACCGGTACCCTCCAATGACCCAGGTTGTGGATGGTTGGGTTGTGGTTTCTATAGTTGCAAGTGAGTATTGGTAAAAATTGTATGTTAAAAAATGCCAAAACATACGAAAAAAACAAAATAGATCATCACAAAATATTTACCAAAATACAAAAACATGCACAAAAGAAAAACATACAAAAACACGAAAAATACAAAAAATACGACCCGCAAAAAAATACAAAAAATACGACCAAAGTACGACCCGCAAAAAAAACATACAACTATACGGAAACATACGACCCGCGCAAAAAATACGAAACATACAAAATTTGCCGAAACGGGTTGCGAAACCAAAATGTTGCAATTTTTTCTTTTTTTGACGTGATTGCTGATTTTGCAGCCCGGCTGCCTTTGTTTCTATTTTGTGCACAACGCAAAAAGACAGCAAATTCGCGCAAATGCTTCTTCACAACACATAAAAAGGACAAGGTGACTCAAAATTCAATTGGCTTGGTGGGTGCTAGTTGCATTGTGGCCCTCATTTGAGTATGATATTTGGGAACCAGGGCCAGTTAGGACGTAGAACCATGCGAGAAAGTTGCATTTCAGGGCAGTATGTTTTATATTCTTTTTGTATTTTTTAATGTTTTTGGGTTTCTTAGCCTCTACCTGGAAGGAGGGGATTCAACAATACTTCAAGAAACTTTGAATAAGCATAGCTGAGGGTTATTTTGAGACAATGGAGCACATTGATATCATTGATACTAGACCCAGACCACATACTTCTCGGAGAAGTAGAAGTGAGACCCCTATTGACCTTGCAGGAATTGCGTTTTTCCTGTGTCCCCCAGTCTTCAAATCCTGTCCAGGTGCTGGATGACAGCAAGGAATCGAAACGTCCCAAGGCCCGGCATCGTGTTTAAACAAGTTTAAACTTTAAACTTTAAACCTTCATCCATCGCAGAAAGAACGTGAACGTCTCACGGCAGTCCGTTGCCATCCGTGACTGTATGCCTGGACTTGCGTGGCATTGATCTGCACATCGAGGGCTCTTTTGCGCTTACATTGCTTTCGCGTGTGTTTAAACCACGTCCACTTGACTTCACAGGAAGTTTAGATTCTTGATGGAAGGCTGTCCCTCGCGGCTCCGCTCCAAAGGGGAAGAAGAAGCCTTCCCAAAAAGGGCTTCGTCTTCTTCACCATCGTCAATTTCATCCTCGTTGCCTTCAACCAGGACTCCAAAGGACATTTACTGAGATGAACGTGTGGGAGCAACTAAACACAGCTGATTGGACTGTAAGAGTATTTTTGCGTCACACCAGCAGCCCCAACGACGACGACAACAACAACAGCAACAACGGCTAGAACCAAGAAGAGAAGTGAGGACAAAAAGAACAAAAGATGAGCAAGCAAGCAAAGCAAAGCAAAGCAAAGCAAAGCAAAGCAAGCGACCAAGCAAGCGACCAAGCAAGCAACCAAGCGACCAAGCAAGCAACCAAACAAGCAACCAAGCAAGCGACCAAGCAACCAAGCAAGCAGCCAACCAAGCACCTAAGCAACCAAGAAACCAAGCAACCAAGCAAGCAAGCAAGCAAGCAACCAAGCAACCAAGCAACCAAGCAACCAAGCAAGCAAGCAAGCAAGCAACCAACCAACCAACCAACCAACCAAGCAACCAAGCAACCAAGCAACCAACCAAGCAACCAACCAAGCAACCAACGCACCCACCCACCCACCCACCCACCCACCAACCCACCAACCCACCAACCCACCAACCAACCAACCAACCAACCGCAGCAGCGAACGTCCCTTCGGCGTTTTTGGGCTTTTCACATCAAGAATGATGGTGAGCTAGCCTGTTACGAGGAGCCCAAGAAAAAAAACGAGGAAGGCAAGGTAAGTGGCCCACCGACGTCTTCCCTTCTTTTCTTTCATGTCTTTCTGTCTTCATGTCTCTTCATCCTCATCCTTTCCTTCTCATTCGTGCACTATCGTCCGGACCTTAGTTTGTACACATACACGCACGCATATTCTACTTAAAAAGAGGTTCAGGTGGCCCGGGTTTGTTACAATGAGGTTTGGCTCACCGGTTGTCCCTCTAGACTTGGTTCTTCTTCATCGGCAACCTCACACACTTTTTGTTTGTCTCGTATCTTTCATTTTCACTTGTCTCTTTTGCGTGCACATGTGCGTCGCATAACCCCCTTTCCGGGCAGGATGGGGATGCCTCCTTTCCGGGCAGGATGGAGGCCACACAGGCCTCCCGTGTGTGTGTGTGTAACCCTTGGACCCACAAAGAACCTTTCGGTTTGGAGCAGGGGGACGGGACACCACTGGCATTTCCCGTCCGACGAAGAGGCTGCCAGCAGGTGCTGATGCAGTGGGGGACGCCCCACTGTGGACCTGCTCTACTATTTAGGAAAACAGGAGGAAACGGCGCTTGTATTGCCTTCTGTTTTCCTCTAGTCTACTCTATAGGTTTGCAGGTAGGCCCCCAACCTTGTAACGTGGACCTTCAACCCGAACTTTGTGGCCTCTACCCACTAGCATTGGCCTCCAACTTTGGCTGTCTTGCGTGTCTTGTGTTTCTTGTAACCTGGTAGCACTGGCCTCTAACCTGGTACCATGGCCTCCAACCTACTAGCGGCGACCTCCAACTTTGCTGCTCGCTGTCACTTTTGTTTTGCTTGTGCATACTACCCACCACCTACTAGCGATGGCCTCCAACCTTAGGCGTTGACCCCCAACACCCTTGCGATGACCTCCAACCTAAAAAAAGATTGCCATTAACCTACTATTCGTACTGGTATCTCAGGTTTTTTACTCAGGCCGGCGTGTGGCGACCGCTTTCCAATCAGTACGCAAATCAAAAAGTCTGTGTATATCTTGGGTTTGTCCTGTGACCTGTAACAGTCAGTAAACAATTGTCATCATTGTTGAACAAGGCCTTTAGTAACCATCACCATCCACTGCTACTGGTAATGGAATGGACCAATCCACTATATATTATGTCTCACTTTCTGGTCTCTCCGAACACAATGTTGAAAATTGTGGCCATACAAAAAAGAATATATATATATATATACGTCCCGCTTACAATATGTCACGGCCGCAAAATTGGGGTCGGAAGCGCGGTTTTCCAAGGTGTTTCACCTCCGACGCGCCACGCGGAACAAACGCACGCTGACTGGCCTTCCACCGAGGTTGTCGCATTGCCCACACTTGGCAACAAGCCCCTGGGCCGCATCGGCGATGGATCAGACTGATTGGCCGAACGTGGCCAGTTTGGAAGATGAGAATATTCAGAGTGTCCTTTTCCACCTAGTTGCTTTGTTACTGCAAAGTTTTGGGAAGGTATAATAAGATCCCATGAAGGATGTTCTTTTGACATGACCATACAGAACATGCACGAACTCTTTGCCCCAGATAGAGTGAATCGTACAGACCTAGTTTGATAAACTGATCATAACTGATCAATTCCTTTATTATCCCTCTATTTGGATCCAAGTACCTTCTCAGAAGGTGATTGTTGGAGACACTGTAGGTGCCAGGAGGGTCCAAGTACCTTCTGATGAGAAGGCACTTGGATCGCTAGGGCATGGTTGTTGAGGCTGACTTTCTTGATCCCTCATGTCTTCTTGAGGGACTATCCGGTCACCCTAAGCAGTCCGATAGAATGTGACCCCAAAGCCTTCTTCTCAAGTGATGACAAGCTCGCAGGGAGAGCAAGGCTGGAAGACACCCAGGTCTACTTAATTAACTGGACTTCATGAGACATCTAGTGACGTGAGACTTCTAGTGACGCCATTGACCCACTCTTTCCACTGCTGGCCGGGAACCGGGCTCAGGCGACCCGATCCCAACCCTTCCAGAATGGTTTTCAGGGAAAATTTGTTTTTGGTGCGAAAGCTGCGAAAACCAAGGCTGTAGCTTCAATCTCTGTCAAACCCAGAAGCCGCAAGAAACTCCCAACCCCAGCTCACCTAAGTCGAGCCACCGAGGCTGGCAGGGTCGCCTTCCAGCTCCTTGGAAATCTGAGGGGCAATGACCGGGGACACGGCAACAATGACCGGCTACAGCAACAGCCATGCATCTATTCTCTAAACACTGCGCTGGCTCGCAGAAACTGCTGGGCGCAAGCGGATGCATTCCTCGACTCTCGTTGTGGTGCCATGCGCTTTTTCGGGTCTCATGGTCACTTTTCGTGACGTGGTCCTCAAGTCGCCTTTTCATGGCAGGTGCAGAAGATCGGAGCGGTTTTATACTTCAATGTGCAGAATTGGCAGGCGCAGCGCTGGACATGGTGGTGGTCATTGACGCGTTCTGATTTCGTGGCAAGTGCAGTGAATCCTGACATGGGAAGCTCCTTTTTGGCATCTTGATGTCGTCTTTGGAAGTTCTTTTTGCCGCGAAACGCATTGGCAGGGCTGCCGATGTGAATCTTGATGCGCGGCTCCATCCATGGAGCAAATCGTGTTGCGATGCGGGTGTTAGGTGGTGCGACGAAGCGTGCCAGGTCGAGAGTGAGCAATCGCAGCCCAGCAATCTATGATAGATCTACAACTTCCTCCTCCTCCAGCTACTACACCAGAGACTCCGAGTCCTAAAGTCCCGAAGCCGATTAAATCGGAGCCGCAGAAGTTGCTCACTGTGGTGACCACCCACCCAACTGCTTTTTAGCTCTTTGGGCGATCCCACGCACACTGCGCATTGGCTGTAAGACAGTGCGGTGTCGCTGCATTGTCTCCCAACTTGGCAACTGGAGGGGACCTAGATTTCTCTCATTGTGTCTTTGTGGCTGCAGCATTGCTCTGTGTTCCTGCGACGCCTCGAGCCCTTCGGGGAGGCTACTGCTACTGCTAGATACTATATACTACTGCTACTACTACTACTACTGCTACTACTACAACTACTACTACCACTTCTACTTCTATTACTACTGCTACTATTACTACTACTACTACTACTACTACTACTACTACTACTACTACTACTA